>CM076580.1:217727489-218327489 GCA_034641835.2 Pinus albicaulis | reverse complement strand
GTTGCATCCTCAAATTCCTTCCCTTCAATAGATGTGAGCTTCAAGTTTTGTTCCATTGGAGTGGTTAAGGGATTACATTCATCCATGCCAAACTTGTTCAAGAGATCTCCAATGTACTTCTTTTGAGAAAGAAATATAAATTTCGGATGTTGAATTACTTCAATACCCAGATAGTAATGAACATGACCCAAATCAGTCATTTCAAAACCTTTCTTCAATTCTTTCTTCATGGATGCAATATAGCTCTCATTATTCCCTGTTATCAAAAGATCATCTACATATACCACAAGATATACAACTGTTTTTCCAACTTTCTTAACAAACAAAGTTTCATCATCAAGATCAAAATGTTTGAAGTCAAGTTTCAGAAGATGCTCGGTTAATTTCTCATACCAGGCTCATGGTGCTTGCTTGAGGCCATACAAGGATTTTATAAGCTTGCAAACTTTGTGTTCTTGACCCTTTACCACAAATCCTTCTGGCTGGGACATATAAACTTTCTCCTTTAGATCCCCATTCAAGAAGGCTGTTTTTACATCCATCTGATGGAATTTCCATCCATTCTGAGCTGCTAGGGCAAAGAGAGTCTGGATGGTGGTCCATTTTGCTGTGGGAGCAAAATTTTCTTCATAATCGATTCCTTCTTTTTGTGCAAAACCTTTTGCCACAAGCCTGGCCTTGTGCTTGTCAAGTGAGCCATCTACTTTATACTTGTTCTTGTAGACCCACTTACAGCCAATTGGTTTCGTTCCCAAAGGCGGATCAACCAGCTTCCAAGTGCCATTCTTTATCAAGGCATCATACTCCTTCTGCGTCGCTTCTTTCCATTCATCATGAGAAGCGGCTTCTTTGAAGGAAGTTGGTTCATGATCTGTAGACAAACTCAATTCACAGTTATAAGCAATATCCATATCAACAGGAGAATCAGAATTATCTACATCACCTTCGTTTTGTTTAGTGGAACTTCTTGTTCCTGTTTTTCCAACCTCATCGGGATGAACATTCTCTAGTGTCTTTGTCAGCCATTTGGGAGGACCTTTCTAAGATGGCCCAGGCTGCTCATTTGATTGAGTTGGGATTGATTCAAGATTCAATCTCCCAATTCTGTCAATCACATCATTCAATGTGTCATCCGTGGTTGTTTCTTCATGTGGGGGAGAGAGTGCTTCAGGACATGATTCCACAGTTTGATTCAGTATCGGAATCCCCCCTGCAATATGTGGAATCTCATTATCAAATTCTTGGAAAGACTTTGCATGTGTGAATCTATCCAGGCAATCAAGTTGCCACTCAACAACCTTGTCACTCTTGGAAGATTCAAGGAATATGACATCTCTTGCTATCACAAACTTCTTATTTGATTCATCATAAAGACGATATCCTTTGGAGGTATTGGAGTACCCCAAGAAGATACATTTTCTACTTCTAGCACCAAGTTTTCTCCTTTGAACCTTGGGTATCAAGGCATAACAGGTGGACCCAAAGACCCTGAAATTCTTTACCGAAGGAATGTGGCCATGCCACATTTCAAAAGGAGTTTTGTTTCTAATTGAACTTGAATGACACTTATTCTTTATGTAAACAGCACATAAAATTGCATCAACCCAAAACATCAATTTTACATTCTTGAAAAATAACATGGAGCGAACCATATTTAAAATAGTTCTGTTCATTCTTTCGGCTACACTGTTCTGTTGGGGATTATATGGCACAGTTGTTTGATGTTTGATTCCATGTTGACGAAGATAATTTTCAAATTCGTTTGAAGTGTATTCTTTTCCATTATCAGTACGTAGAGAGTCAATATGTGTTTGTGCATCATTTTCAATCCATGCATGAAAATTATTGAATGTTTTAAAAGCATTAGACTTATTCTTCAATAAGTAAATCCAACACATTCTGGTGTAGTCATCAATAAATGTCATCATATATTTATTTCCATTTGCAGAAGCAATAGGCATAGGGCCACATAAATCTGAATGAACAAGATCAATTTTTCTATGTGCTTTGGAGTGTGAATCATGAAATGGCTATTTGCTATGCTTTCCTAAAATACAAACATCACATTCCTTAGGTTTTCTAGGAATTGTAGGCAGTCCATTAACACCATTTTTCTTCAACAAACGAAGGCTTTCATAGTTTAAGTGTCCAAATCTAGCATGCCATAAAAGACTTGATGGGAATGTACCTTCATCATGATGTGAACTGAATGCAAAGTTTTGAGCATGAGCAGATGACCTTTCAACTTCAAGATTCTCCCTTCTTCTATTCCCTCCATGACAAGTGAGTGATCTGATGCTTTTCTGACCTCTTCCTTGCCATCAAACAAGTGAATGGAGTGTCCTTGCTGGCGGATTTGGACCAGGGAAAGCAAGTTTCTCCTCAACTCAGGGAGGTATAGAACCTCATGTAGGATATGATTTGGAAGACCAGGAAGTTTAAGCCTAACTGTGCCAAGCCCTGATGGCTTGAGTTTGGATTTATCTGCGAAATATACTGCTCCATCAACTTTGTCAGTGAATTCTTCAAAAAAATATTTTCTAAATGTCATGTGACATGTTTCTCCTGAATCTAGCAACCAATCATCTCTCCATGAAGTAAATGAAACATCAAATAAGTCTTCAGTTACTCCATTGTTACAATGTGCTAGAACATAGTGAGCGGATTCAGGTGCTTTACCTTTGTCTTTGTCATTAGTTTTACCTTTGTCTTGATTTATTTTCTGCTCAATTTTCTCCCAAGGTGTTCTGCATTTGGATGCATCATGTCCATCTTTATTGCAACGTTTGCAATGAAGATTGGATTTGTCAGATTGTCTGCCCCCCCTTTCTGTGAAGTTTCTTCTTCCTCTTCCTCTTCTGCCACCTCTTCCTCTGGATGAATCTGGAGCATGACTCTTTTCTCTATGTGCCAAGTATGCAGCCTCTCGGAAGATGAAGGGACTGTCATCTTCCCAAAAGCTTTCTCTCTTTCTGCAAACTTTTTCTCAAGTGTATCAAAGGTGATATGCTCAAGGTTCCCACTTGATTGCAAAGACTCAAGATAATGTGAGTAAGTCGGATATAATGCCTTAACATATTCTATGAGAGGTATGTCCATTTTTACACCAGTGCTATCAATATCATGCATGATCGATCTAACTTCTGAAGCTAAGGCAAGGGGATCATCATTCTTCATTTCAAGACTGAACAGCTTAATCATCAATTGAACATTTTCTAATTCTGAATGTGAGTCATAGAGTTCTTTTAGCTTGCTCAAGGCATCATAGGCATTTGAGAATGATGAAATGTGGCGACTCACCTCTTCATTTACGGAAGCTGCAATCAAGGCATAGGCCTTGCCGTTCTTGTTTTCCCAAATGGCGAGCTCTTTGTCTGAAGTGGGCTTTGCTGGTGGATTTCCTTCTTGTCCTTCACAGATTCCTTTCCACAACTCATTAAAAATGAGTGTGTGTTTAATTTTCTGAGACCATTCAAGATAGTTCTCTTTGCCGGAGAGAACCACCCCAACAATAGAGATGAGAGAATGCATTAGATTGCTGGAAAAAATTCTTTTGAAGAGGAAAAATTTCTGCTAGAAAACTTTCAATTCTGGAGATTTGCTCAATTAAAGGGGACAAAAACTCTTGCTAAAAATACTAAATTCTGCACCAAAATATATATATATATATATATATATATATATATTGTGTTTGAAAAAAAGGCTTTATATGGATAATTGTATTGAAAATGTGGTGGAGGGGGTGGTATTATGACTGTGGGGAAGCGGTATTTAATAATCAATCGATAAAAATGTTGTGGAAGGACGGTATTATAAGGTGGTGGGGCGGTATTGTTAATGAATGGGGCGCTGTTATATATGGGCGGACTGTATATATGGTGGGAGGGGCGTACAGTGGAGGACAGATATGTGGACAACGTATAGTGGAGGACGGATATATACCAACAAGTGGAAGGGCGGTATTAATACAGAGTGACTATATTATTGTTCTGATTACCACGCTGTATTATTGACCAAACATTGTGGTATTGACCAAACATTGTGATATTGTAAATATTATATTAGAGAGCGAAGAGCAACTATGGGATGGAACGTATTACATATGGTGCGTTGTAAGGTGTGCGCAGACAGCGTGTAGACAGCAAGGCCACGCTCGGGGATGATCGACAGGCTGGAGGGGGCGTAATGTAATGTGGTTATTATAACAGAGACAACATATGAATGAACAATTTTTACAACCGTGACAGCGTATAAGTGAAGAGGGCAGCGTATTACATATATGGACAGAGGTGGTATATATATAAACAAACAGCGTATTGCATATGTGACAGAGAGCGTTGTATTAGTGGAATAATCGAGCGTTGTATCAGTGGAATAGCGTATTACATATTCATGTATAGAGCGTTGTATTATTGACAGAAAGAACGCTGTATGAATGGAGGGGATGGAGGGGATGGCGTGAGGGAAGTGTGAGGGGGCGTGGGGAGTGTGGAAGGACGTAGGGTTGTGAGAGGAAGAGAGCGTTGGAGAGAGGGAGGCCAAGAGGCCGTTACAAAAAAATCTGGAATGGCAGAGTTGTAAGACTGCAAAATTGCAGAGTGGCAGGTATCTGCTGGAACTGCAAATTGCAGAATTTCAGAGACTGCAAATTGCAGAATCTTCAGGAGCTGCAAATGTCAAAGCTGTGCATGATTTGTAGACATAATTAAAAAAAATGCAGAATTACAGTATAGCAATTTAATGGAGCAGCAAAAACTAGCATAAAAATTGACTGAGCAAAGGAATGAGGGAGTTACACCACAGGCAAAAATGCCAATAGTGGGACTGGCTCTGATACCATGTCAAACCAGGAGGTAACTCCACAAATCAGAATGTGTATTAGTTGAAGAATGTACATGTATTTATACATGGAGGTGAGGCTATTGGGATTCATCTCCCAATGACTCTTGGCCTTCCTTATTTCCTAATATTATTTATTATACAATATTACATATCCACACCCAACCCATAGGATTAGGTGTCAACATTTTCATTATCTAATTGAATTTATTTATTTTATCCATGTCAATCAACTGAATAAAATTAATGTATACAAATTTGTAGGTTTGTTACACAACATTTTGTCACCATCCCTACAATCCCTCATCCCGTACATTGGAGGACTATTCCCGTGACCTATGAACAGTAAAATGTCCTGAAAACACTTTCATGGCATCCTCTTGCATAAGGAAAAACATTCTCCTGAAGAACATTTCCTATGAAAAACCCCAAAAACATATGTTTTAGAATTGGCACGACTAGCCAGTTCATCCCTCGCGCCAATGGGGGAAATACACACTAGAGGGCACACCAACTGGTGCTCTGTCCCTGTGTTTCACTCGTGCCAAGATTATTAAGGGATGTTTTTTAAAAATAAATGGCAGAATTTTGATTCTAACAAACTCCAGAATGAATCATCAAAAGGAGTTGAGTGGTTTGGCTCCAGATCTCCATGTATAGGAAGTGGTTTTCCACCTATCATGGACCCTTCCTAAGAGATAGGGCCTATCTCATGATTATAGGGATCCCAAATTCCCTTCCTCCATCTATAGAAACCCGTCCTCTCCATTTCCAAGCTAGCTGAACGGCATGGCCAAAGGCTGAAGATAAGTCCAAGAGCTGAATGCTTGGAAGCTAAACTTGTAGGAAGGTAACTATAGCTGGGAAACTATTGAGAGCTAAGCCAAAGAGAATCCCGTAAGAGAGAGAGCTTCATCCAGATTCCTGACAAGATTTGTTGAGACACGCTTCGCTGCAAGCCCCACCGAAGGAAGATCATAGCATCCAAGCATTTGGTTGTAATCTCCCTTTTGTCATTTATAATATAAGCGACTCTGATTTTGGTTCCATTGATGTGTTCATTTCTTTATGTAATGGAATGAATTATATCCTCTCTGACTGATATATAGTTACATGCTTTCGATGTTACATTGTATGTCGTCATTTCTCTGGATGTGTACAGGTGTTCAGACGTGTCGAACGGAAGGATTGTGATCTATCAAGTGAGGGATGTGAAACATCATCTTTTCTCCAACGACAACTGCATGGGATTTGGGGTAGGCTACTCGTTGTGATCTTTGTGTTTTTGTAACTAGGAACCAACATCATTGCATGACTTGATTGTTGCTAGACCCGATCTGGGCTAGTGGGATCGCCTCTATCTGCAGAGGGGATTTACCTCCTCAACAATTTGGCGACTCCACTGGGGAGACTACCGATGAAAAGGGAATGTTGGATTTTTCTTTTCCAACGTCTTTTTAAACTCTCTAAACATGAAAAGATGCTGAGTTCTTCCTTTGTCAGACTCGTTAAAACTGATGACATTGGACTTCGTCATAATGACGTTATTCGAGTTCCTCCTTCCTAGGGATCCTAAAATGTACTAGGTTGGATTTGTCCGAAGGACAAACTTATATGACAAGCATATGCTATCCTCTTCAAGCTTGTGTAAAAATAAAGAGGTACTCACCAGAAATGGTGGGGGGAAATGGAACCAGTATCACCGTCATGTCAGCAGTATGTCGCTCTTGAACATGGCAGTTATCTGCATTCGTGTCGAGTTGGGGACATCTCATCTCGTTATCTGCTTGCCTCTGTGGGTTTGAGTAATCTCTTTCGACCGCTCATCTGCTCTTTGCCATGTCACCATGACCTCAGATCGTTTGATGTCAAATACTACCAAATCCAGTGTCGTGCTGCCAATATGTTCAAGAGAAGTTGGCCTCTGCAGTCTTCAAGCTCCCTCTAATTCTCTGTTGATCTTGATTCGCAAACATCATGTTCCTCTGTCTCGCATCGATGATGTGGGAAGCACTATGGCCCACCTTCGATCAAGGTCACTTCCTGTGGACTTCAGCTCATTATCTAAGAATCTGATCTAGAGACTCCCTTCAGGTACCTTGGAGCCTGCATGCCTCAATGGCGGGTTCTTCACATTCGACACAAGGTTTTCATTATTGGCCTTTGATCGGATGATTCTACGAGTGTTTGATGCCAGCTCACTATTCACATTCCGTGGATTGTACCTATAATACCTTGAGGGCCATCCTCATTATTGGTGGTTCCTCTAGCGTTTGTTAACGACTTTCATTATTGGCTGATAATTAGATGATGTTCTTGCATGTTCGATTTCAGTTCACTTATTCACATGCTCAGACTTGTACTCTGTTCGGGTCGAGATGGAGCGCAAGACCCCGGATTTTTTCTAATAAAATTGAGGCTATGGATTCTTTGTGGATTATCATGATTAGTTACATGACTCATTTGATTGGATGGCTGCGACCATACCTGAGTCTACTTGTTGATCCTTCTTTGCTGGATGGCTGCGTCCATACCTTGGATCCCAGTTATTGTACACTCTATTATGGATGGTTACACCCATACCACATATCATGTATCAGATATATTAGTTTTATTTGTATTTGCAGGTCTTTCGAAGATAGTTTTTTCAGTTGGGCGGGTTCTCATAAAGCATTTCACCCTTCCCTCTATATCGGACCTCATGCTTTAGGGGGCATATGTTACACAGCATTTTGTCACTGTCCCTGCAATCCCTCATCCCGTACATTGGAGGACTATTCCCGCGACCTATGAATAGTAAAATGTCCTGAAAACACTTTCATGGCATCCTCTGAAAAATCCTAAAAATAGATGTTTTAGCCTTGGCGCGACTAGCCAGTTCATCCCTCATGCCAATGGGGGAAATCTACACTAGAGGGCGCACCAACCAGTGCTCTATCCCTATGTTTCACTCCTACCAAGCTTATTAAGGGATGTTTTTAAAAAATAAATGGTGGAAGTTTGATTCTAACAAACTCTAGAATGAATCATCAAAATGAGTTGAGTGGTTTGGCTTTGGATCTCCATGTATAGGAAGCGGTTTTCCACCTATCATGGACCCTTCCTAAGAGATAGGGCCTATCCCATGATTATAGGGATCCCAACTTCCCTTCCTCCATCTATAAAAACATGTCCTCTCCATTTCCAAGGTAGCTGAACGGTACGGCCAAGGGCTGAAGATAAGTCCAAGAGCTGAACACTTGGAAGCTGAACTTGTAGGAAGGAAACTATAGCTGGGAAACTATTGAGAGCTAAGCCAAAGAGAATCCCGTAAGAGAGAGAGCTTCATCCATATTCCCGATAGGCTTTGTTAAGACACGCTTCGCTGCAAGCCCCGTTGAAGGAAGATCATAGAGTCAAAGAATTTGGTTGTAATCTTCCTTTTGTCATTTATAATATAAGCAACTCTGATTTTAGTTCCATTCATGTGTTCATTTCCTTATGTAATGCAATGAATTATATCCTCTCTGACTGATATATAGTTACATGCTTTAGATGTTACATTGTATGTCGTCGTTTCCCTGCATGTGTACAGGTGTTCGGACGTGTCAAACGAAAGGATTGTGATATGTCAAGCGAGGGACGGGAAACATCATCTTTTCTCCAACGACAACTGCGTGGGATTTGAGGTAGGCTACTCATCGCGATCTTTGTATTTTTGTAACTAGGAACCAACGTCATTGTGTGACTTGATTGTTGCTAGACACGATCTGGGCTAGTGGGATTGCCTCTGTCCGCAGAGGGGATTTACCTCCTCAACAAGGTTCATGCATATTCATAATCAAGTTTAGATGCACAAAATATTCAAACAACTTCAAAACGTCAGAAGCTCTTATTAGGAGTAGCATATCGCAAGGCACAATTGGTATATGAAAATGGACAGCCATGTCACCCTGCCAATTGTAACATGCCATCTTCTAGCCAAAATCCTGGGGCAATGATGGTAATCATAACTGTTTGGTATATTAATGTAATTATTTCAGCGTCAAACCAATTAATCATGGATTGTCGACATTCTTACTAATTGATATCATCGATTTGTACTAATCATGTTCAAATATATTTTTTGAAATTATTAGGATTCTAGTGATGATGAGAAACCTACCTATCATCTTCGGTTGCACCCCATATATCAAGCTAACCTACCTACCTACCATATTCTGTTACACGATGTAATATCAAGCTAACCATGGGGGAATATGTATTGAATAGTCCAATGCTCTCCATTCCAAGGGGAGGTGTTGATGTTGTACTAGGAGTACAATGGTTACAATCTTTGGGGACAACAACTTTTAATTTTCAAGAAATTTTCTTGAATTTTTTTTGTAAGGAAAAGAAGTTGAATTACGAGGTATCACAGGGAGCCGAGAAAGATACTAAACTCTAATTTCATGAAAAATCTTCTGAAGAAAGAACAATGAGGCGTAATTGCACAATTATGCTCACTAGAAGTTCCAACATCAAAATTATCTATTTCTCCATATCTCCAAAAAGTCTTGGAAAATCATTCCAAGGTATTTGAAACTACCAAAGGACTCCCACCTATTCATGATCATGATCATGCTATTCATTTGATTCCAAGAAGTGTTTCTCCAAACGTCAGGCCTTACAGATATCCTTGTGTCCAAAAGAGAAAAATTGAATGTATGATTGCAAAAATGTTAGAGGCTAGTATAATTAAACCGAGCCAAAGTTATTTCTCTACTCCAATAGTATTGGTGCACAAGAAGGATGGATCATGGAGCATGTGTCCAGATTATAGGGAGCTCAATAAGATCACTATTAGAGATAAATTTCCCATTCTTGTGATTGATGAATTATTGAATGAACTACATGGAGCAATTTATTTACCAAGTTGGATCTTTGTTCTAGATATCATCAAATTATAATGAAGACTTAATATATTCCGAAAAAAACATTTCAAACTCATGAGGGTCATTATGAATTTGTGGTCATTCCTTTTGGCCTTACCAATGCACTTTCTACATCTCAAGGTTTGATGAATTCCATTTTCAAACCCTTCCATAGAAAATTTTTGTTAGTATGTTTTGATGATATACTAATCTACAATAGGTCTTGGAAGCATCATGTTCAACTTGTTGACAGGGTGCTCAAACTATTGGAGGAGGAAAAATTATATGCAAAAACCTCCAAATGTTTCTTTGGAGTACAAGAGGTGGAATATCTGGGTCATATTGTATCTCATGAGGGTGTTAAGGTAGACCCTAACAAAATTAAATCCATTAAGGAATGGAAAGTCCCCACAACCATAAATAAGTTGCGAGGATTTCTCTGGTTAACAGGGTATTATCACAAGTTTGTTAAAAATTATGGGAGAATAGCAACACCTCTAACAACATTATTGAAGAAATATGCATTTTCATGGACTTCGGAAGCAACTAAGGCATTTGAATATCTTAAAGAGGTAATGTGCCTAACACTAGTCTTAGCTACGCCAGACTTTAGAAAAACCTTTACTGTGGAATGTGATGCCTCGGGAAATGGAATTGGTGTTGTTTTAATTTAAGAAGGAAGACCCATTGCTTTTTAAAGTTGTCCAATCAAAGGAAAGTATTTGCAGAAAGCTATTTATGATAAGGAAGTGTTGGAAATACTACATGCACTAAATAAATGGTGACCTTACCTAATGGGAAGACACTTCAAGGTAAAAACTGATCATTATAGTCTTAAATAAGTTTTCGAACAAATACTATCTTCAAAAGAGCAACAAAAATGGGTCACAAATATGTTGGTTATGACTTTGAAATCATCTAGAAAAAAGGGAAGCTAAATGTTGTTTTAGATTCACTCTCAAGAAAGGATGAAGAGGTGAAAGCATTGCTTTGTGCCATTTCTATTATCCAACCAGATTGGATAACTGAACCAAGGGATGAATGGAAGAAGGATCAAGAAGTGTGGACACTCATTCAAAATTTGCAGCAAGACCTTATTACATCTGATACATTTAGTTGGAAAACTGATTCCTTATGGTACAAAGGCCGCTTGTATCTTTGTAATAATTCCCAACTAAAACAAAGGTTTCTTTTGGGATTTCACACTTCTCCCTTAGGAGGATATTAAGGATTTTTAAAAGCTTACCATAGGGTGAAGAAAGATTTTTTTTGGGATGACCTTAAATTTGATATTCAAAAGTTTGTGGCGGAATGTTTGGTTTGCAAGCAAAATAAAGTTGAGACAATTAAGACACCGGGTCTACTATAGCCTTGATCAATTCCAAGTCAATGTTGGGAGGATATTTCAATGGATTTTATCATAGGTTTACCTAAGTCCGAAGGAAAGAGTCTCATCATGGTGGTAGTTGATAGAATTACTAAGTATGAATTATTTTGTGCATTATCTCATCCATTTAAAGAAAGTATAGTTGCTACTGCATTAATGGAAACAATTCAAAAGCTAAATGGAAACCCAAATATTATTGTAAGCGACAAAGATCCCATTTTTACTGGAAAATTTTGGACGAAATTATTTTATTGTTTGGGTACTCAACTAGCTCATAGCTCTTCTTATCATCCTTAATCTGATGGGAAAAATGAGATAGTGAACAAATATTTGGAAGGATATATTCATTTTTTTTTTATCTGATAAACATACATAATGGGTCAAGTGGTTACCTCTGGCTAAATGGTGGTATAACCCTTCCTTCCATACTACAACAAAAATGACCCCATTTATGGCACTTTTTGGATATCATCCACCGTCCATCACATCATCTTTAAGAGAAAATTCTAAGCTTCAAGCAGTCGAAGATCACATCGAGCATCAACAACAAGTTCTTCAACTCTTAAAGGATAACCTAAATTTGGCACAAAATCGAATGAAACAATAAACAGATCAACAATGCAACGAGGGAAGTTTTGATGTAGGAGAGTGGGTATTTTTGTGGCTACAACCATACAAACAAATGTCCCTCAAGAAAGCTAAGAAGGATAATAAATTATCACCAAAGTACTATGGTCCTTACAAGGTGTTGCAAAGTATTGGTACTATGGCATATAAATTGGATTTTCCTGTTTCTTCTCGAGTGCATCCTATTTTCCATGTTTCATGCTTAAAGAAGGTTATAGGTGACAAACCTCCAGTTCAGAAAATATTTTCAAAAATTGATGAGGAAGGAAAAATCATATTGGAACCTGAAGCAGTCATGGAAACAATAACTCGACAACTACGAAATGGATCAATTTCAGAGTATCTCATCAAGTGGAAGAACTACCCACTGAAGATTCTACATGGGAGGATGAGAATTTTATAGAGAAGCATCCAGGGCTACTCGTGCATTGAGGATAACACTTTTTTGAAGGAGAGGGGCATGTTAGGTCCCTATATTACTAGTGTAGTCCCATATTGTTGTTAGTGTAGCCCCCTTATTGTTATTGTTGTACCCCTGTAACCCCCATATTGTTATTATTATTCCCTTACATTATTATTGTTAGGTCAGGTAGGATTATATTGGACCCCATGGACTCCTATATATAGAAAGGAGGTTTTTTCATTTGTATCATCCAAGAATTGTTCATTTATGTAATGTAAAGGAGGTTTCCCCCTCGAAGTGGTTGATTTCTAAGGCATTGATCTCTCTTTTCTTCTATTTTTGGAGTTGGTTTCATAAAAAAAAACTAGGAGTTGAAATGAGATATACTTTGATATAAGTGTAACAATTTTTTATCCCCTTATTCAAATTTAAATAAAAAAATATTAAGGGAATCTCATTGGTCCATTCATGAAGAGTCTGTGTGAAACCATATCACTTTAGATGTTGTTGGAGTGTTAAAAGGTGTATTCGAGCCATACTATTAGTAATGGTAAAAGGCATGCAATATGAAACTCAATTGATGTGTGTGAAAGTATTACAAGATGTTTCCAACAACATGCTCGATCATCATCAAAATCACAAATGGTTTTTGGGATATGATGTTTCAATTAATCATACTTATCATGAGAGAACAAGGAAAAATAAAGAACTTGTTATTAAGAGTTATTAGTATTACTATTATGCATGTTATTTGTGTGTTATATGGTATTCTACGTTTTATGTGCCTCTCACTATTTAATATTTATGATTACGTTGAGATATCATATCCTAATTCTTATGTATGTTATACTTACCATTTTATAATATATTGTTTACCTTTGGTTGTTCGTCATTGATATGCTATGGCATCGTTGTTACTGGTGGGGATCTCAGTGATGTGATGTTGCCTCATTCTGGCTAGCGACATAATCGCTGCTTTTAATTTGGAAACATCATCAAAGATTAGTATTGAATTGTGAGGATTCCACACTTGTTTTGGATCCAGTGCTCCAGGCCTTTTACATGCATTCCCCCTATCGATGATCTTCCCAGCAGAGGACTATGATAAAATTACATTTTTCTGGCATCTACAATGTGTACCACCAACAAACTGCAAATTGTAGATCATGACCAAGAAACCACATGCATGGACCATACATGCCAAAACTAGTGAGGAAAAAATACATGTAACTCAGTACCTACAATCAAAACTCGATGTAGCTGCTTTTCATGATGACTGCTTACGCTTTCCTGCTCTTTCTTGGCCTTCTTTTTTCAAATCACTAAGTATCCTCAGTCTCCAAAAATGCTCCAAGAAAACTTTAAGCATCCAAGAGTACAAAAGAGAGAGAATAATGAGAGAGCAACAAAAATGCATTGGAAAAAGATTTTAGTCAAAAGCTTGCCAACTGATCAGTGGAATCCTTTTTATCAATGAGGCCTCTGTTTTCTTCTTTTTCCATTATTTTCTTTCATTTTCCTCCTCACATGCAACCTCTGACCTTTCACCTTCCTTTTCTCCCATTTTCCATTTTTTGATAAATAAATGTGCCAAATATGCATTTTTTCCTTCCCAAAGCCTTTTCCTTTGCCAATTTCCTTAGCCATATTAACCAAAATGAACACCCACTAGGATGTTTTTCCCAACATTCAACTTGGAATACATGTCCCATAATCGTGGTCTTATATATTTTTGCATGGATTTTTAACTAGGGTTGTTACATTGGATGGTTGAGAGCCAAGGTGCATTAATGGTGTGATGACTATACTGCATAATAAACATCCTCAGCATTGAACCTTTGGCCAAGGCATGGTCAATCCATGATATTTGCAGTAGATACAAAAGGTAAGTCATCATTGATTGTAAAGTTAAAATACATGGAAGTAAACCGCTTTTGAGATCTCATTGATGGTAATGAGTATTTATAATTGAGAAAGGATCTAATAGGTATTTTAAATGTTCAGCTTCTGTATTTAAACTTGAGTAGAATTCCATAGGGATATCAAATAGGTTTTTAAGATTAGAATTGCATCTTCATTTTGAAAAAAATGTCTATGCATGAAATGTGTGAGTATATATAAATTAAGATTGTATATATTATGTTTGTAATTTTAGATATAAATAGAAACCCAGAAATTAGAGGGTCAGGTATCATTTTTGTGTTCCATAAATTAATATTTCATTCAATTGAACAAAGGAGATAAAATGTTGAGCTAATTACTGGTTGTCTAATCCCATAACAAAAATTTTCTTTTGAAGAAGCTAAGCTTCAACTTTGGAGAGTTTTAAGGATTAATTGATCTTGGTATATTCTAGTTAAAATATAGTAATGTGGTTTAAAGTTGTAGAGCATGCAATGGACATCAAGCATAATGAGACTAACTCTTATGTGATCAACTTTGACCAATCAAACTGTGTTATTTCTTTAATATGGGAAAAAGGACACCGTCTTTTCCTCCATTGCCTCTAATCACATCTTATAAATTGACTATCAATAAGTAGCTTGCTTGGGTATGCAACTGATGGCTCACTAACTTTAGTATTTATGTTCAAGGTCGATTTCATGGATTTCCAAGCAAACAACTCCAACAGATATTGAGATCCAAAAAGTCATCTTCTCCTCCAATCTTCAATTAAAATTAAATGTTTAAAAGAAATTATATCATCTAGTCATGGCTCTTGTTCCCACTCTGGCATTACAATCACATTAAAAAAATGGGGGTAAATGTGATTGTTACCACATTAAATAGGTTGCGATAATATTAGTTGTTATTTTTTTTATTTTTTTAGCTTCATTATTTCATTTGCTTTTCTTGCCCCTCATAATATTTTGTGTTCTCATAAGATTAAAGTCACATTAAAAACAAGTTGATGTTTCTCTTAGGAGTGATCATGAGTAAAGAAATATTGTCAACTACTTGGGCTTCCAACATCATAAATCTTCTTTTATCTTCATTAAATAATTCTTTTGATGACTTATTTTTAACCTTTCTTCTATGGACCTTAGGATCCATATCATAGAACCCTCTAATAAGCTTAGATTTTAGGATCCATATCATAGAACCCTCTAATAAACTTAGATTTTATAAATAAGATATGTATATATGACACCCAAATCACACAAATATCCAAAAAAAATTATTTTGACACCACTAAGATTTATCAATCACGTTAGTTATTTTAATAGATGATTTATGAAACTACGCTTTATTAATATTTTTGTAATGACTAGTAAATTCTTTGATCAGTATTATATGAAAAAAACAAAAAAATTTAGCACATGATTAACATAAATTTTTAAATAATGCTTAACATTCATCTAAAACTTCTTGAATCTTTTTTATTTTGCCTTATCATAGATGTAATATTCATCATCTAAGTAATGAGAAAACCAGAAAAACTTAGGATTGAGATTAGATATTCACTATTAAAATCTTCGTTTATGGCCAATATTAACTACCGTACTTGACGTTGTTTTGTGTTTTATGGCCAAGCAAAATGTTTCATTTAAGTCATCACAGACGAGTCAAATGTCGGCCACGTAATACAATGTGCGTCATGGTGGGCCCGTCTTTCTAACACACACATCGGCGACAACTGTCCCGTAGGCCACAGAGTGGTCGAGGGCACCGTCCCACCTATCCAGCAATGTGACTTCACGGGAAGAAACCAGAAGGAAGTGGATGGGCGGTGCTGCAACTAAAAGAAGCAGATGAATCCATTTGTTCATCGTTTATTTGAACAAATGTCTTGGTATGTTTCCGCATGCATTTTTGGAGGCTATGTCTCAGTTTTCTGGATTTTTTTTGCTTTATTTTGGAAATAATGTGTTTGTTTTACAACGCAACGCTGAACTTGAATCTGCGTCACACTGAACTGGAACCACTCTCTGGAATTTCAACTACAAGCGGTAAAGACATTGGGCTCTCTGGAATTTCAAGATCAAACATTTTGAATTTAAATTGTAGACGTTTGTTCTCTGCGGACATCTATAGAATCCGTGTACATCGACCGTTATCTGAACATAACTATTGTTTAAATTACATGGAATTTGTGGTTGGTGCAGATTACAAAGGCCAGAAAAATGCATTTTGATTATGACACTCTGGTGGGAAGATCATCGAAATGGGGCAATGTCTGTGCACCGAATCCAAAACATTTGTGGAATCCTCGGAAGTCACGACTTAAATCCAAAACATGTGTGGAATCCTCGGAAGTCACAACTTACATCGGATGATGTTGCTGAATTAAAAGCACCGATTGTGTCGCTGGCCAGAATGAGGCAACGTCACGTCACTCAGATGCCAGTAAGCAACAACAATGCCATAGCAATATCAACCACGGACGACCAAAGGTAAACAGTATAATATGAAAAGGTAAATAGAGCATACATAAAATATAAGGTGAAATGGAATAACTATATCATCAAAGAAAATTAACACAAACTTTCTAAGATGGGATTTGAAATTTTTTTGTTCATAAAGCTTTGAAGAATTGGAGCATTAGTCCAACCAAAAAGTATGACCAAGAACTTGTAGTGTCCTTTATGTATTCTAAAATTCATTTTCGGAATATTTTCTTTCTTAATTTGATGTGGTGGTATCCTAATTTTAGATCAAGCTCTGTAAAAATAATCCGCTTGCCACTTCTTATATATGTTTTTATGGTGTACTTGTTTGTAGGTTTATTCTTGGTTATTAGGGGAATTTTGAGGTCTAAAATGAACCTCTTAAGAAAATAATAAAATAATAGTTAAACCAATAAAATAATATTAATGAATTTTCAATTCACTTTTTGCACCAAAATTCATGTAATCATGGTTGAATTCAATTCAAAATTTATACCAAAATAAAATTAATAAAAAAATTGTATTGATGTGACTATAAACAAAAATGAGTTTTTTAAGAAAAAAACATTATCATTGTACAAATAATGCATTTGTCTTTTGTACTTAAATAACTTAAAATAAAATATAAATATAAATTCTTAAATTCTTACGTATAGAATATACTATTAATTAAAATTTTTACTATTTAAATTATAGAATAACATGTAATTATTATACTATATAAAAATAATCTAATATAATCTAATATTTATTGAAAAGTATGTAAATATAATATTTATTGAAAAATGTGTAAATACATGAAGATTGTGTAAGGATATGCATTGTTTCTTTCAAAAAATATGATTTGAAAATAATAATATTTTATTCAAAAAGTGTGAAAATGACATTTATTATGAGTACTTTACTTTGACTTTAAAAGTACTTAGAGCACTACCATGGTTAACTATGAGTTTTTATCCACCATTGAGAATGTGACAAATAAGTACCTTTAACTCAAACAATGCCACCTCAATTATTAGGGATGATGTCATCCCCTAAAATGTGATTGATTCTGATTAAGTGAATTTGGATTGTACATTTTCCTTAAGAGGCCCATAATATTTTATGATTGTTTTAAGAAAAAAATTATATTTAAGTTCATGATTTAAATGTACATTTTTTTACACCATGCCAGCTATTATCTATGCATTGAAATTTCTCATTTAAATTTTCATGGTAATCAAATCAAATGACTATCATTATTATACATATTTAATAGTAAAAGAAATATTATGAATTACATAAATTAGTACAAATATACATATCTCAAATGTCTAGATATTCATATAACTAAGTCTAAATATATATTAAGAAATGAATTATTAAGATGAGTAAAATTGAAGTCTTAACCATGTATGACCAAAATATGCGGCAATACATATAAGCACCATGTAATAAAATCCATTATGAATTATTCTCATTCACAATCTACATAAAGTCACTATGAAACATCTCTATAAATATTCCCAAATATGGTGCTATGAAAACTTTATTTCATTGATAACATCTTGAGGATATTATTATCTTCACTGTAATTATACCTATTTATTAAATACCTTACCGTGTTTTGACAACATTTTATTACCATCTGTAATTTAGCAAATGCAAAATGTTTCTCCTATAGAATTTATTGTCCTTTATGCAATGGCTTTACTTTTCACATGGTATTCTATTTCAAAGTTGAGTTAAAATTCACAAATCTAATAATTAGTTAATGAGAAACATACTCTAATATCACAGTTAAAAATATTTAAATTATAATTCACTTTTCCTATCCTAGATTCATATCCCATACTATGAAACATATAATATAATTATATTATAATAATAATTATGATAATAATAAGATATTTATGAACCCAAATAAAAAATTGGTGTGTAAAATTGCTTTTCACTCTTACACCTAAACAAACTATACACGAATTATTATAATTATTTAAACATATATCAAATTAAAATTAAAAAAAAAAGATGAACAAAATATTTATTTATTTCAACATGCTTAGGTAGTGGATTAATGTTGCATTCAAACCATTGGATGTGAGTGGGTTTCCTAATGGTCCACATAAGTTTCTAGAAAAATATAAGGATTGTTCCCAAACTCATTGAGAGTGATGCAATCACTCATGAAAAACACATGCATGAATTTGATTTCACTATGGGTGGAAGACTAATAAAGGAAGAGGTTATTATCATGATGTTTTTACCATGTCTTTGGAAGGAAGTGCTTGGGATTGGGATCTATATTTTACTATAGGGAAGTGCAACATTAATTAGAGGATAGAAACATTGACATACATGGTAGGTATTTACAAATAGAAGAAGATAATCTCAGAGACTCTACTTTTAACACGGTGAGGTTCACACATAATTATGTAAGCATTGATGGAACCATGCTCCTTTTCCATTGATGTTAAAAGGGGAGAGAATGCACACATTGAGTAGGAAAATCTGAGCAGATAATGTAGACTTTGAGAAGGAAAATTGGAGGAGAGAATGTAGACATTGAAAGATGGAAGGAAGGAAAGGAGGCATCTTCGTAGTTAGATAGGGGGAGTCCTCAGTACTATGTTAGGGGTATTTTGATGCATACCAAGGCTAAATTAGAACTATGACATCAATGACCATTAATGTTAGGCGGTGTTACCATTAGAGACAAAGGGGGAAATTGTTGCACATAGTTTTGTCATTAATGAAAAAAAAATTCATTGATGTCAAAGGGGATATCCAACGAAGCGGTAGTATCATTCATGATAGCTAGATCTGAACAAGTGGATTCGAATAGGTTTTAATTTTATAAATAATTTTATAAGTTTATGATGTCCTAATGAATTTATGGATAACATGATTGGATAATATTCATCAACACTTTCCCCATGGTATATCGAACTCTAAAAACTACTCCTAAATGAGAAGTTATGGCCACTTGAAAATAAACATTAGTTCAAGACCTAAATGATGGAGCCAAAACCCAAAGTTGTCAAATTTTTTAAAGATCGCATATGTTGAGGGCAGATCCTCCATTGTAAAGTTAATCGAAAAATTCAAGTACACAAATTTGTGCACTACTTAACAAGCTTAAACAATGTGTATATTTTGGAAAACTATTAATGATCACAAATAGATATGCATGATTTCTAACCACTCATGATAAACCAAAAAGGTTATGACACATGGTACAATTTAATTGATTAAAAGTGATGACGTAAGAGCTAGTCGTATGATGAGACATAACATAGTTTTATTGGTCAAAGTTGATCACATAAGAGTTAGTTGCATTATGATTGATGTCCATTGCATGCTCTTGAATTGCATGCACAATGTCCATTGCATGCTCTACAACGTTAAACCACATTACTATATTTTAACTAGAATATACCGAGATCCATTAATCCTTAAAACTCTCAAAAGTTGAAGCTTAGCTTCTTCAAAAGAAAATTTTTCTTATGGGATTAGAAAACTAGTAATTAGCTCAACAGTTTATCTCCTTTGTTCGATTGAATGAAATATTAATTTATGGAACACCAAAATGATACCTAACCCTCTAATTTCTGGGTTTCTATTTATATCTAAAATTACAAATATAATATATACAATATTAATTTATATATACTCACGCATTTCATGCATGGGATTTTTTTTTCAAAAATGAAGATGAAATCTAGTCTTAAAGACCCATTACATATCCCTATGGAATTCTACTCAAGTTTAAATATAGAAGCTGAACATTTAAAATACCTATTAGATCCTTTCTCAATTATAAATACTCATTACCATCAATGAGATCTCAATGGTGGTTTACTTCTATGTAATTCAACTTTACAATAAATGACGACTACCTTTTGTATATACTGCAAATATCATGGATTGACCATGCCTTAGACAAAGGTTCAATGCTGAGGATGTTTATTATGCAGTATTATCATCACACCATCAATGCACCCTAGCTCTCAACCATTCAATGTAACAACCCTTGTTAAAAATCCATGCAAAAATATATAAAGACCACGATGATGGGACATGTATTCCAAGCTGAATGTTGGAAAAAAAATCCTAGTGGGTGTTCATTTCTGCTAATATGGCTAAGGAAATTGGCAAAGGCAACAACTTTGGGAAGGAAAATAGCATATTTGACACATTTATTTATCAAAATAATGTAAAATGGGAGAAAAGGAAGGTGCAAGGTCAGAGGTTGCATGTGAGGAGGAAAATGAAGGAAAATAATGGAAAATGAAGAAAATAGAGACCTCATTGATAAAAAGGCTTCCACTGATCAGTTGGCAAGATTTTGACTAAAATATTTTGCCAATGCATTTTTGGAGCTCTCTCATTATTCTCTCTCTCTCATACTCCTGGATGCTAAAATTTTTCTTGGAGCACTCTTAGATACTGAGGATACTTAGTGGTTTGAAGAAAGAAGGCAAATAAGGAGAAGGAAAACGTAAGAAGTCATCATGAAAAGCAGCTACATCAGGTATTGATTGTAGGTACCGAGTTACATGTATTTTTTCCTCACTAGTTTTGGCATGTATGGCATATGCATTTGGTTTCTTGGTCATGATCTGCAATTTGCGGTTTGTTGGTGGTGCACGTTGCAAATGCCAGAAAAATGTATTTTTATCATAGTACTCTGGTGGGAAGATCATTGAGAGGGGGAATGCATGTAAAAGGCCTAGATCATTGGATCCAAAACATTTGTGGAATCCTCACAAGTCAATACTAAACTTTGATGATGTTTCCAAATTAAAAGCACCAATTATGTCGTTGGCCAGAATGAGGCAACATCACATCATTAAGATCCCAGTCAACAACAATGATCCCATAGCAATATCAATGACATACGACCAAAGGTAAAAAAATATATTATAAAAAAGTAAATATAGCATACATAAGAATTAGGATACGATAACTCAATGCAAGCATAAATATTAAATAGTGAGAGGCACATAAAACTTGCCAGAAACTCACAATTTCCTCTTTGACTACCTTTGATGATATTTGTAAAAGAAAAAGGAGTTGCTGAAGGGTGGAGAGGGCCTTAATAGGTTTAGAAACTTAATTTAAAATGTAAAACCCACTTTTTTAATGTTTTCAAGCCGTTTAACTTTTCACTGATATTTCTTTGACCCTTTTTTCGCAGGTGAACAAAAACATACTTTTGGTTCCTTGAGGCATGAAGAGCTTATTCCTACACTTTGATGAATTTGGCCATACAATAGCCTCTTCAATTTGATGTGAAACATCTACTATAAAACTCATTTTAACCCTTTGATCTTCACAGACCTCCTTTCACAGTTTGTATGCATTTTTTTTGAAATGGTGAATTTGACTCCCTCTGTAATGATGGGGGCTTGATGAGTTTGCTTTTGACACCTTAGAGACTAAAAAATATTTTTCCACTGCCATGGGTTTTAAACAAAGTCTTTCACCTCCCTAGGTCACTTCTGATTTGCAGGTGCCTAAATTTATAATTTAAAACTTTGCTTACTGATACTTCTTACCTCCTTTCTCTGCATGTTTTGTTTGAGTCACAAGATTGAATGTGTTTTGGCTTGTTTATTTCCTTAAACATTCTTACTTAGTAGATGTTATGAAACACTGTAATGGCTCTCCCTTTTATCTTTGAAGCCTGATAACTTTATTTTTGACAACTTTAGAAACTTACACAGTGGCAATATCTTCAAAACCTATTTGTTCTTACCTTGGAACTCATACCATGTTTTTCTATCTTTTGACCACCGAGTGTAAATGACTGAAATGAGAGCTTGACCCTCCTTAATGTGTTTTGCTGCATTGGATCTCTTCTTGGCATACTGTTGATCCAACCAGGCTTATAAACCTTGATTTCTCCTCAAGACCCAGTGCTTCTTGTCTTCCTTTAGGAACTCATCAGTTACTTTATCAATTTCCTTTGTTGATTTACCTTTTGACATTCCTGCAGAAATGCCAAGCACATTTACCTTTAGCAAAACTTGAAATTGACAAAGTAGCCCTCTTTGGAGATCCTCTGCTCTTTCTTGGGCAAGCATGTGTTTCTCTTCTTTTACATTTGGAATAGCCTCTAGCACAGGAAAATCAGAGCTTCAAACATCAATGAAAACCCTACAACCTATGAAAACCATAATGATCTAGTGGGAGGGTTTTAACTTGGTCTTTGACAAAAATTGGGCTTGGGATCTTAATATTTTGAAAACGAAGTTTTTGACCAATTAATGTATTTGAATATATAGAAATTGATGTACTTGATTGATCTAAAAGAGCCTATAGAAGTAGTTTTGAGGCCATCAAGGTTTGAGGAAACTGATGAACATGGGGATGAAAAGGTTGATTGGTAACCCTAGATGGAAAGTGAAAGAGTGAGGCAAAGGCAAAATAGAGTGCTGGGATTATAGGTGGGAAAAAAGAAAATAGATGAGTGGCATAAGCCCATGAGGGGCCCTTTAAGAATGGTAGGTTAAGCATGAAATGAATAAATAGTAGAATAATGAAGAATTTGTGGTAAGGATAATGAAGGTAGTGAGATTTCTAAAACTCACAATATTCAGGAATCTTGTTTTTAGAAATCTAGGACTCATATTTAGTCATCTACAGATAGTAAAAGTTACTGATGACTAACAGTGGCTCCACCTGGGGAGGGTAGATCCTTTTCAGGAGGTGTCCAGGACCTCAAAGCTCAAATCTCTGAGTTTTGAAGACCAGTGCCTTACTTGCACTTTGCAGATTTCTTTCCTTCATTTGCTGATGTTCTTTCTAAGGCACGATTTCAAAAAAAATCTGAAAACATGATTGCTTCAACCTCATTTCTACTTACCCATCCTACTTTTTCTAACATTTCTTCTTCCTTTGGGTGCACTTGGACTGGAAAACCCTTGACATTCTTTTTCTTTGAAAGAAAAAAACAAAAAACTATCTACTTGTACCCTTATCACTCCCACGAGTTCAGATTAGGCTAATGAACTCTCTTATTCTCTACCTAGTCTACTCATCTGTCAAGATTAGGATGTTTGATAGACTTCATTCTCTAATCTACTGACATGAAATTGAAAACATGACTAAACTAGGATTGAGCAATCTTATTTTCCATGAGTTGTGGCATTCAGACAAGCTACACACAGACATTATTTTTGTGCAAACAAAACTAGAAAACATGAGGGTTGTGATTTATCATTTTTTAGGCATCCCTATATTTTCTCTTTGGTTCAGATTTGAGCATTTAGAACCAGCATCTTTTCTTCCTAATCTAACATACTGAAAAGTCAAGCTTACATGGTTTTGACAAGTCTTCTTCCACTAACCTATTAGCAGAAATTCAAAACATGTTAAGCCATGATTAGGCTAGATGACTGAACAAGACTCTTTTCTTTAACAAGTAGTGGAATTTAAGCTTGCACACTTTCAAAAATCACTCTTTTTTGGGTATGGGGATGTACCTATTCTTTTCCTTCCCTCTTTTTCTTCTTTTTTCTGTTTCTAAGTTTTCATTCTTTGACAAAACAATCTGAAACTAAAGCTAGAAAGATGCTCATAGCACTGCGCTTATTTGCATACCCATCTATCCTAATCTAACTGGGAAATTTCTACTGTTCTAGATGATTCAATAGTGCCAGTGCATCTAGTAGTAGCAACAAGAATAGGTAGACAACCTGACTGCGTGTCAGAGGGAACAACAATATACCTTGATTATGTGTCTTCATAACCAAGGCTATCATAGGGAGTGACAACTTCTAATGTATTTGATTCTTGTAAAGAATCCATGTCTAGAACCTTGAGCCAATCAATATCTTCATGTAATCTGCTACAGGATCAAGAAAAGCATGATGTAAAATTTCTTCTCTTAGGCTTTTCATGGCTGGTTGGTTATCTATATCCCAGATGTTAGCTTTGAAAGCCTCATCTTCAGTTTGGTCCTTGAAAGCACAATCATCTTCTGCTTGCAAGTCAAAAGGTAGTATGATTTTCTCTCGCTTAGGGGAAGGGAGGCTTTCCAAAAATCCTTTAGGATCTCAGAAATTGTATGACTAAATTTGAGAATTTAAAAGTTCAATGTTATTTTCATATTTTTCAACCACTATCTCTAGGAAAATTTTCTTAACTTCAGGGTCAACTTTGCTTGACCTCAAAATGAGAAAGACAACCTTTAGGAGATCATCATCAAGTTGAAGTTTTTCTAACTGACTTGAAGTTTCACTATATAGAAGGTTTGTCACAAACCTTGTCACTTTGTTCAATCAGTCTGAGAAAAGGGTCATTGTATCTTTACAACTAGTCTAGAGTCTTATACAAATGGAGTCTCTAGGTTTATTAAAAGTTTGTGGAGTTTCTAGGTAGATGATTTCAACTTCGCTGTCCACCATCAGCATGATTAATGCATTCCTAGGGGAGTCTTAGAGAACTAGTGGGGCTAGTAGGCCTATTGTAGGCTAGTGGAGTCGCCAGGTAGATGTTTTTTTTTGGTCCACCATCAGCATGATTTGAATTTCTTAATGCATTCCCAAGGGATTCTACGAGAGCTAAGGGGGTCAGTAGGCCTACTGGAGGCTAGTGGAGTCGTTAGGTGGATGTTTTTTGACTATTTCAAGGATAGGTATTTGTGGTCCACCACCAACAATTTGAAAAAAAACAATTTAGGAATTTTTTTGGGTTTTTTGAGTTCCTTTATGTAGCCATAAGGTTTCCATGAGTGTCCTCTAGTTCAGTCATCATTTTTCTAGGATGGTGAAACAATTAGATTCTACTTTTGGCTAACACTTGAGTTTTCTAAGATTTAATAAGGGTTTCTGAAGTCGTAAGAAATTCTTAGATGTCACTTACTCAAAGGTCCCACTGTGATCGCCATTATGTTAGACAATGAGGTGGCGATAAATCAATATATATTATTTGACAAGGGCTTCTTAATTTTCTAAGGATGTATAAGCTTGTTACTTACTCAGAAAGTCCCACCGTGATTGCCATTATGTTAGGTCCCTGTAATTTGTTAGATTGGCTAGCACAAATGAATAGGAGTAACATCAAACCAGTCTTTAGAGTCCTGGGACCTAGCCTTCCCGGACTCAGAGAGGGCTATCTCTATTTTGTGCAAAGGATGTGAACTTGTTTGCTTTTAGGGTTTGATTTTAGGCTAGTTGTTAAGTTTAGGGCTTGTTTGTTGTTTGGGTTGGGTAGATGATCAAGTAGAATAGATGGAGTGAGATATTTTGAATTCATTAGGCTATGGAGTCTACAAAAGGTTATGGAAATTTCAACAATGAATCAGGGTACATCACAGGGAAAATCTAACATGGTCAAATGGATCTTCAAGGTTTATGTGAGATGGAATGAACATCAAATTTGTGAACATAGTAGGTGTAAAAGGGAAGTTAATAATCCTTGAACAAATACCTTTAAACAAGAAGATTTTTTAACACTACGAGGCATAAAGAAGTAATCATAAGACAGGGAAAACCAATAACTCTTTGATTAGACTCAAGCAAATAACCATTTAAGATAAATAATCCAGTGAACTGTAGAAGGAAAGAAACTTGTGTAACTTCTAGTAATTTCACCTTCAAGATTAGAAAACATTCAAGATAGACATATAACATAGATCAAACAAAAGGGAACTCCTAGACATCATTTATCATAGTCATAAATACCTCCAAAGTAACCTTTCAAGAATGGACAAAGGGCATGATCAAAACATAAACCTCTTTGGCTAAAACTAATCAGTGATACTTCAAAGAAAGATCTTAAGAACAATGATTAAGTAACATCAAACAAGCATGGCTAACCATAATTTTTTTTTGATATCTACTGTATTGAATCATTCATAAGATAAACAAGCATAAGTGGGTCTAGAGAGAAACTAAGAATTCTCTAAACTGACCTAGCAGAAGAAAACATAGAAGCAGTGAAGGATAAACATAACTAAGGTGCCTCTAAACAACATTACTTAGTCTAAAACTTTTGTCCTACTACAATATAAGGATGAACAAAATGATAATAAAAGAAAACATGAGTTAAATAGGAACACATCACCATTTGACAATGCTCAAGGATCTTGCAAGGAAGCCTTCTCGAATTTCAAACAATCCAAGCCATTCACAAAATCAAATCCAATTTGTCTTTAATCCCCAAGTTCATGTATTACTCTCAATAAAATGTCTAATCAACAACCAACACTACAATGAGTCATCAATGTTGTATTTAACAAGAAAGGAGGTCAAAAAACCTAATTAGGTCTCTAGAAACCCATTATTTAATCATAACTGTCACTTTTTTCCTTTGAGACCTTGTAAGGCCCAAGCCACAAAATATCTGATGAAAAATATCTTCTTGAGCATTTTTGGAAAAAAAATTGACATTTGGGCTTCCCCAAGCCTCCAAAATATTTCCTAGTGTACTTTGTTGAATTTTTTACTTTCAGGACGTAGCACTGAGTTTTAAGGATGCATTTCTAGGCCAAGGGCGCAACATATGCATAGGAAAATGGGGTCACCTTGCAACCAAGTTTTAAAGGCCTAACCAATGTCGGAATGGGCTGTGTGATGGCTCGTTGGAAATACTGTTGAGTATACTTTCCAAAACTACACTTACTTTTCTGATTGGACCCATTTAACTTGTTCAAAAGTAAAAACTCCCAAGGCTGGTAAAGGTGCAACACATGTTCTGAAAACTAGACAGAATGGTGAAAATTAGGGTGTTTTTAACCCTTTTTGAGGACCAAATCAACTCCTAATGACCTGAAATTTGGTGAGCATGTTGTACTTGAGCTGAGGATTCCAAAAATGTAAACTTTACCTCCTAAGGATGCCCTAAGAAAAAGAGAAACACCACCCTTGGCCCTCCAAATCAGCAAAAACCAAAAATTTCCAAAAAGTTACCAAAATTTGCAATTATCTTCCCTTTTATGTCTAGGATGCTTGCATGGAAGAATCGGTAAGAAGGTTAAGCTTTTCTTGAACTTTTGCCTCCTTGAGGGCTTGAATTTTCGCAAGGTCTCTTTTGATCTTGGCCCTTGCAATTTTATTTCTAAGTGCATAGTGCTTGGTCATCTTCTTTTGGAGGTCAAGGTCCCTATTGGCCTTCTCCAATTTCGCCTCCAAGTGTGTGTTTTATCTTTCTAGCCAAGGCTCCCGATCATATTCTATCTCCATGGCAAGCATCTCACTTAGATGGAGCTTCTCTGCCAAGGCTAACTCTTGCTCTCTTTGTCTTGCCAAGGCCTTCTTTAAACCCATGGTTCTTGGTCTTCTTCTAGACTGTCCTTCTTCATCTTCACTTTCCCCATAGTTTCCCAAGAATTCCTCTAGCTTTACCTGTGCTCTTTGAGATTATTTCTGTGATCTGATTGTTCTAGCCTCATAAATGGCATTTTGTGCCCCTAATTGTTTGTTCTCCATCTCAAGGACACTATTCACACACTTGGCCTTATCTAGATTTGCTTGGAGGTCTTAAATTTGGGCATTTTTTATTCTGGAGGAGCAAGTTTGAGATCCTTTCCTCATTTTCCTCATCACTGTCAATATGAATGAGTTCAAACTCTTTCTCAACCTCATGCTGATCTTCTTCTTCTTCTTTGAACTTTTTTTTTCCTTTTTCAAGCTTCTTAGCTGAGGTGGATGGCATGGTCCCTTTCCTTTTAGAGGTAGCAAACACATGCCTCTTTTCTCTTTGGTATGTGAGAGGGGAAAGCTCAATATTGTTCATTTGAATGTCCTCACCATGGCTGACCTCATGACTACTGTTCTCTTCCTTACTGATCTCTACACTATTGTTTACTGCACTGTGTTCTTGACTGCATTCATGTTGCTCCTTATTACTTCTAGGAGCCTCATTGTCTTTGGCACTGCTCTCTATACTATCATTGTTACCACTGTGAGGCTCACTGTTTTCACTGTCTTCTTGGCCACTATGACCGTTGTTATGACTGTCACTGTCTCCCTCATTACTATTTTCATTACCATTATTTCTCTAATTTTCACTATTAGAGGTGTCATCATTAGTTTCTCCATCACTGTTTGCCTCTTCACCGATTTTTGCATTTTCATTTTTCTCACTGACTTGTGGGCTGCTTCCAACATGATCATCATTTTATTGGCTTCTTTCTTCATAATTTTCCTCATCTTCATTGTCATCCACCTCCATTTCTTCTGCTTCATTGTTGACTTCTACCTCTTCATCTTCTTCCTCTTTATTGTCCTCTTCTTCATCATTCCTTGATTTATCACTACCATCTCCTTCATTCTCATTTGATGGTTCATTTTAACTTCCCTCATGTTTCTGATGCATTAGGAGAGGTTGAGGAAGGAGGATGAGATGATGCAGGCATATTTGGCTGAGGATGGGGTTGTGGGTTTGTGAAGATCTCATGAGAAATTAAAACCTCCCATGGGATACCCCTTTGCTCTAATTGATGCATTACAACCATATTGATGAGAGAATGGTGAAATAGGCTCTACATTTGTTGTGAAGGATGTCTCTTTTGCACAATATAAGACATATATTCAATACTCCTATAGAGATAATAGGGAAAATGTAACATATTTACCCTAGTGAAGTGCATGAGAAATCTTATGTGGTATGAATAAAGCCTAGAAAACCTCCCCTCACATGTAAAATATTTCATGATGACTGTCATCAAGGGCGCATATCTCTCCAGCAAATGTGAAAAGGGAAAAATGGATTTGCAGTCAACTTTGTGTCTAGGTTTTAGGAAAGATTCATAGTGGCTCAGGTCCAAACTAGCCTGCTTGAACCACCTTTCTCCCACACTAGGTATCCCAGTGGCCATAGAAATGGTATTTGAAGATAACTCAAAGTTTACCCCATCTAAATTTAATTGATTGTCATAATTTTAAGGATAAAAGGCATGGTCAATTCAAGATGAATTTGTACCTATTGTACTCTTTCACAAAATTCAAAAAAACCCACATTCTGGAAATATGAAACTGTCATAGGAGAGGCCATCAACTCCACGGTGTTCGGTGGCTCAAAACTATTTATTCTTCCACCTTTGTACTAATGTCTTCTAGGCCCTTGGCCTCCCTCACCACTGTCACTATTACCTTACCTTGACATTTTGACTTTATTGTTGCCTTGAAAACCAAAAATCCTAATTCTGCTTTGTGAAATTGATGGGAAAAAAGGGCAAGGGGGAGATGGTGAGAAAGGTATCTTTTATACAAATGAGGGATGAGTGAATGAGGGTGATGGAAAAATGAGGAGAATGAGAGGTTTGGAAAACTTGATGATCACCATACTGATCTGTAAAACACTCTGCTTTGGACACCTTTCACTGATATCAAATGGATGTAAATGAAAGAAAATGAGTTTTCCAATCTGTTTTCTGGTGTAAAGGCCAGAGCTTTCAAGCTTGGATGGATGACTAATCCCAAATCATTGCAACCACTTAATATAACCCTGCCTTAACTATTATTTTCTTATTTGTAGATGAGGGAGGTTTAATGACATTTAGCTCATGTCCTTAGGTTTTATTTCTTTAAACAAATGACTGAAAAAAACCTTGAAGCGGAGGCTATGCCTTGTACTTACCCCTCAGAGGTGTTTAGAAAACCCTTGGAGATGACCTGGAGGAATTTTTGAGGGCATTTGAATGTTTGAATAGGTGTAGAGGCCCTCCTGGCCAAATGCGCAGCACATGAACGTGTTGTCGGGTGGTTGAACGCGTCGTTAGGTTGGCTCAAGGTGTAGTAGTGAACGTGCAACACCAGGCCAGTCGGGACTTTGTGAACGTGCATCACAGGGCTATTCAGGCCTTTGTGAAAGCGCAACACAGAAACCCTTACTGTCGGGCTTGTCAGGTGAAATTTTGTACCGGTGTTAAATGCACAACAGGTGAACGCAAATGAGCAGTCGATGGGCAGAAGGTGCAGCGCTGAACATGCAACACTTGAACAAGTGTGAAGCCTGTTGGGTCATGTCGAGGAAGGCTGCACGTGAAATTTGAACAGGGTTGCTGGGAAAGGCTACATGGGTAAACACACAGCGTGCACTTATAGGCGTGTAGCACAGAGTAATCCTGCACAGAAAAAAACTCTAAGAGTGTAGCACACAACTCGAGGAGCGCAACATAGGGTAACTTGCCCGAATTTTCCAGAAACTCACAATTTACTCTTTGACTGCCTTTCATGATATTTGTAAAAGAAAAAGGAGTTGCTGAAGGTTGGAGAGTGACTTAATAGCTTTAGAAACTTAATTTCTAACATAAAACACACTTTTCTAATGTTTTCAAGCCTTTTAACTTTTCACTGATATTTCTTTGACCCTTTTTCTGTAGGTGAACAAAAACTTACTTTTGGTTCCTTGGGGCATGAAGAGCTTATTCCTACACTTTGGTGAATTTGGCCATACAATAGCCTCTTCAATTTGATGTGAAACTTCTACTATAAAGCTCAGTTTAACCCTTTGATCTTCATATACCTTCTTTCACTATTTGTATGCAGTTTTGCTGAAATGGTGAATTTGACTCCCTTTGTAATGTTGGGGGCTTGATGAGTTTGCTTTTGACACCTTAGAGACTAAAAACTCTTTTTCCACTGCTATGGGTTTTAAACAATGTCTTTCACCTGCCTAGGCCACTTCTGATTTGCAAATGCCTAAATTTATAATTTAAAACTTTGTTTACTGATACTTCCTACCTCCTTTCTCTGTAGATTTTGTTTGAGTCACAAGGTTGACTGTGCTTTGACTTGTTTATTTCCTTCAACATTTTCACTTAGCAGATACAATTATGAAACCTTGAAATGGCTCTCCCTTTTATCTTTGAATCCTGCTAACTTTATTTTTGACAACTTTAGAAACTTTCACAGTGGAAATATCATCAAAACCTCTTTGATCTTACCTTGGAACTCATACCATGTTTTTCTATCTTTTGACCACTGAGTGTAAATGACTGAAATGAGATCTTGACCCTCCTTCATGTGCTTCGCTGCATTGGATCTCTGCTTGGTATATTGTTGATCCAACCAGGCTTGTAAACCTTGATTTCTCCTCAAGACCCAGTGCTTCCTGTCTTCCTCTAGGAACTCATCAGTTACTTTATCAATTTCCTTTGATGATTTACCTTTTGACATTCCTGCAGAAATGCCAAACACATTTACCTTTTGCAAAACTTGAAATTGACAAGGTAGCCCTCTTTGGAGATATTTTGCTCTTTCTTGGGCAAGCATGTGTTTCTCTTCTTTTAAATTTGGAACAGGTTCTAGCACAGGAAAAGAAGAGCTTCAAACATCAATTAAAACCCTAAAAACTATGAAAACCCTAATGATCTAGTGGGAGGTTTTTAACTTGGTCTTTGACTGAAATTGGGCTTGGGATCTTAATATTGTTAAAATAGAGTTTTTGACCAATTGATGTATTTGAATATATAGAAATTGGTGTACTTGATTGATCTAAAAGAGCCTACATAGGTATTTTTGAGACCATCAAGGTTTGAGGAAACTGATGAACATGGGGATGTAAAGGTTGATTGGTAACCCTAGATGGAAAGTGAAAGAGTGAGGCAAAGGAAAAATAGAGTTCTGGGGTTATAGGTGGGAAAATAGAAAATAGATGAGTGGCATGAGCCCATAAGGGGCCCTTTAGGAATGGCAGTTTAACCATGAAATGAATAAATAGTAGAATAATGAAGAATTTATGATAAGGATAATGAAGGCACTGAGATTTCTAAAACTCACAATATTTAGGAATCTTGTTTTTATAAATCTAGGATTGATATTTAGTCATCTACAAATAGTAAAAAATACTAATGACTAACACTATAGATCCAATATGAGTTTCTTTTTTGAATTTTCATTAATAATGTACTTAAAAATATTATATAACTTGTTTAAAAAAATCGATTAAATCACATATGTTTAATGTTCTACAAGGACCAACAATGAAGAAAAAGAATGTTTTTATAAGAAAATAAAAAAATAGAACATGAAAATTAAAATGAATTGCTCCTTAGCTCATCTGGAGTGGTGCTGGAGGTTAACGAAAGGGGGAAATTTTTTTACAAAACTTTGAGGGATCTAGTGGAATGAATGTATAGACATTCTTTCCACTTACATTACAAAAATAAATCCATTGATTCCATGAACCAAATTTTATTTAAACTACAACTTGAGTTTCCAGAGAATTGGTCAATGAGACATGCCATACTTTTAATAGAAAAAACATACCAAAAAAGGAATGAAATGTAATATATATATATATAACTTTTTTCAAACAATCGATTAATTCACATATGTCTAATGTTCTACAACAACCAAAAATGAAGAAAAGGAATGTTTTTCTAAGAAAAGAAAAAAATAGAGCATGCAAATTAAAATGAAATGCTCCTTAGCTCATTTGGAGCGGTGCTGGAGGTTAACGAAAGGGGGGAATTTTTTTACAAAACTTTGAGGGATCTAGTGGAACGAATGTATAGACGTCCTTTCCACTTACATTACAAAAATAAATCCATTGTTTCCAAGAACCAAATTTTATTTAAACTATAGCTTGAGTTTCCAGAGAATTGGTCCATGAGACATGCCATACTTTTAATAGAAAAAACATACAAAAAAAGGAATGAAAATGTAATATTCCTTTAAATGTTTTTCTAGAATTATATGTATATATTACCACAAAAAAATTGTTTATAAATATCCGCTTTGTTATATTTACTTTTCATATATCAATATAAAAATTAAAAAGTTTATTGTCATGTTACATTTTCAGGAAGATTATGAAAATCTCAAAGGATGAACGAGTTGATATCATAAATATGGCAGTAGGAATGTCCAAAAAGTGTTCAAGGAGATGGTCAAAGAAATGGACATAATTGCATCGCATGAGGAGTCAACTCAACAACAACATGATTCAAATGTAATATGTAATCATTGAATTTTTCGATTAGGTACAATAAATAAATAATTTAGCATTAAATATTAATTTTCAAGTATTTTCTTGTAGAAAAGAAAAGAAAATGGAATCCATTGAGGACATAAAACAAGACGACAAGGAAGAAAAGGGTTGATATCTATGTTTTTGAGTAATTGTTACTTAATTGTTACTTCATTATAACAACTTAACTAGATTTATTTTTTGTAAATTTTAAGTTGATTTGAAACAATTATGATTGAATGTATTCAAATAGATGACAACATAAAAAGAAGAACCATCAGAAGAATTGATTGGCATTGGGTTAAATATGGGTTGTCAATATATGTTGGCATATCATAAATTAATTGTGGAATTTGTAAGCATCTATCTTCTTTTACTTAGCTCCATCTATAATTAATAAAACAAAAAAATATTTTATATTAAATCTATGATTTGTTATGGGGTGTAAAACTTGCAGGATACAAAGTATGGAACTGCACCACCAAATGAATTGTTGATATATGGCATGAAATTTGGTTTTGAAAGAATGTGTATAGTTGACGAGTCAATTCTTGCTATGGTACATTTATTTTTTATTTACATTGATGCATATTATTTAATATTGCAATTTTTATTATTCTCAGCAATGTATATACACTCATTACACTTTATTTTTATGTTTTTAGGTGGAAATTGAAGAAGAAGAAAAAAATCAACAAAATGAACAAAACATTCCTCCAAGTAACCCAATTCATGGAAGTAGCTTGAGGAGTGACAACAGTTCCAATGAAGAATGACGATCAATATGTTTGGATATCAAAGTAAAGCATTGTATTTTTTGAAATATTTATTTGTGAAATCAGACATTTTGTTTAATGTAATGGACATAGTGTCCCAATTGAAAGACAAAGGGACACCAATGAATGTCCCATTTTGTATGAAAAAGAGTGTCTTATTCATATATATATATATAGATATATATAATAAATTAAGTTTTAATTTATTCTATTGTGTTCTCCATTGTCGCTATGAAATGTTACACCACTGATTAAATATATGGATGATTAAATATTATGATGAAGAGATGTGAAATCTGATGATATGATATAAAAAATTAATCCAAACATCACATTCAAATGCACTAATAAAATTTTAATTGATATGAATATTGTTATATGATATGTGTCGACTTTTGATGAATATTGAATTTTAAAAAATCACAATAATTGCACTGTCACAGGTCTAGGTTTCTAAAAAATACAAAATGAACACTGGTGCATGTTAGTTACTGCGAACCGATGCATTTATATGATACTGCGTACCATTGTGTTTCTATGACTTATGGGCATCGCAAAAATACCAATACCCATTAGAACACCTGGTGCGATTTATCGACGACTACCACCTGGGAGGTCCCATAAGCGTTGCATGCACTGGTACAATTTTCCTTTAACATGCTGATGTGTTTTTGTAACTTAACAACCTGGTGTGTTTTAACACCTAAATGACCTAGTGCATTTTTACACCTTAACGGCCCAGTGCATGCACCTTCCATCGACCTAGTGTGTCTTTCTGGGTGACACTCACAGGGACGTTGCTAAATGCCCTGGGGCATCTGAAATTTGTTTTCCATCTCGATGCTTGGTATGTTTACAATACCAGTTCGTACATGGTAAAATGCACCAGTGCATTCACACATGATGTATGCACCGATGAGAAAAACATCCATGAAAAACTCCGGCCACCCAATTTTTTTCTGTTGTGTTGAAGTTCTGTTAGAAGCTCCACTAAAACCTCTGTTACCAAAAATGGATGTTGTAGAATTTTTTTTTTTCAAAATTTTGGCCAATTTTATAACACTAAAAACCTCCTTTATAACCTCAGCTAGAGCGGAAGGTGTTCTTAGTTGTAATATCGTGCTAGGAATCCAAAAAAACTTAAGGTTTTCCCACCGAAATCCTGGTTTGAATGTTATGGCGAGTTTTAACTTGCTTCCAAGAGCCATTTAAGGGCATGTTGTGATTTTTTTTTGGGGTGTATAAAATATAAACTAAGTAGGAGAATTGAGTTTCGTAAGGTCAATAATTTGAGTTTTGATAAGGCCCATGTGAGCATGCTACCCATGATCACTTGAGAAATCAATTTTCAAAATCGAACCCATTGTGCAAAATTTTCTTTAATCTTTATTAAACAAATCCCTAGATATTAATATCCTCAAATAAATCAACTTCCAACCTGTGGATCCATGGTGGTGAGGAGTTTCCCTAATTGTAACATAGTTATAAGAATCCAAAGGCATTGAAAATTTTCCCATTTGAGTCCTGGTTTGAATTTCATGGAGAATTGAAAATCACTTCAATGAGCCATTTAGGGACAAATTGTGATTTTTTTATTTTTTATTTTGGGGGGGGGGGGGAGATGGGCGGGGGGGTGGTGTTATGAAAACAAACTTGAGTAGCATAAACAAGTTTCGTAAGATAAAGATATATATTTTTTTTTCACTAAGGCTTGGGTAAGCACATTACCTGCGATCACTTAAGTGACCATTTTGAAAATCCAACCTCGTGTGTGAAGTTTTCATTGATATTTACTAAAGAAAATCCTAGCTATGAATATCCTCAAATAAATCAATTTTTGACTTATGGAGTCATAGGTGGGGGGTTTCCCTAGTTGTAACCTATTGTAGAAAAAAAAAATCCACAATTTTTATTTAACCATAATAAAAAATGGGTATTCTTTAAACTTTTATCTTATATTTTCCATATTTTGTTAACATTTTACCTTTTATAAATCCCAAAAAATTAAAATTCTAAAAAAAATTAATATATCTCTTTAGAGATAAAAATCATCAGAACCAATAATTCATATATACATATAAATAAATTATAAGTAAATAAAGCCTTAATTCCAGAAACAATGTGACCAAAAAAATTCACAAAAATTTTAACATATAGCCCGGAGTTATTTCCTCATAACTTTCATGAGTAAATCCTTACATTTCCTCTAGGTATTACCTTCGAGAGTGATTCAAACAAGCACAACAACATAAAATTCTTGGCCCCCTCATCCACACAACATACTCTACTTTCCCCATTCACGCCTCATTCATCCTGTGACATTCCTCCAATAGATGTCCTTCATTGCTTTGTTGAAAAGTGTCATGGACATTTCCCAGGATGGTTCACCATGAAATAACCGCTTGTGGGTCTCCCTCTCGCTTCCATTTTCACTATCCCATTAGACCTCCATTTTGAGCCTTTCACGTAATCCAAAATCTTTTTACCTTGGGACTTTCAATACAATGACTCTTTAATTTCTTCGGGGATCCTAGTCCCAATATGTCTCAACCATCCACTTGGAATCTATGGTAACTCAAAAAATTTCCCATTGGATCCTTAGAAATTCTCCTTTCCATGTCACCCAATAGATAGTCACCCCCACAATTTCCTAAATTTCACTCGTTTCTTCTAGGCGGGTTAAATGATAAGTCACTCCACTATCCAATTAAATCATGTCACTTGTTTCCCCTACAAATCCATCATATCTATTAGCATGCTCATAATTTAATTTATGTCCTTACCACCTTTCAAACATTTTTTTTCCACATGGAAAAATCTCTAAGTTTTATTAATGCAAATAACAATTACATTTTGTGAACACACAATTGTGTGTGTGCAAGGTACATGATCCATCAAGATAAAACAAGTCCATGTCAGTCTAGGGTCAAATACTGTGTATCCCCACAAAAAATATAAGAAATATATATATACCAAGGAAGAGTGTAGGAAAAAGCCAACGAACCCATATCAACAAGACTTTTTACCCTTATTTTTTAGCACCTTGTGCCAACAATTTGTCAATGGTTCGATCGGAACCAATGTTAGTGGTATACCTACATCTACTAAGGGGTCTTATTTATATGAGTCAAAACACTTTGAAACATGAGCTCTTTTATAGCCCCCTAATTCATCTAAAATATGCATACCCATAGGGGGAGAGTCCTATTGAATATGGATAATCGAACTTGTCTATGGTGGTGAGGACTCAATTATTTGTTTCCCAGTTAGAGTCATGTTATCCTCTTCCACTTGTCCTCATACATTCTCTTTATTTTATTGTTATTCATCTTATGGAGGGTTCTTGGTAAACTTCGATCCTTTTGTCTCTTGAGCTTCTTATTTTTATTTTTTGTGTTTTTCTTTACCAAGGGAAAATAACTCTGTAGGTGACTTGTTTGAAAACATTCACGACATCTAAATGCCAAGTTCTCATAATACAAAATGTATGACCACTGGATATTATTGTGCTTTAGTATAGTATGATCTGTAAGTACTTTTCTTATATATATTTCCACATATATTTTGGTAAAGGTGAGGAGGCATTTTTTTGTTCTTTCCACATCTCCTTTTTTAAATTTACCCATTATGTTACCAATGTCTTCCAAAACTTGATGGTGCCAGAAGGGAAGGGGAAGATGTGGGAGCCTCACCCAAATCAGCATGGTAGTAACCACTATAGTCTTGGCATCAAAATTTGGGAACCATGGGGTGATAAATAGTCTTGCATTACCCTAGAACCATGGTCCTTCTTGAAGCAGAAAGTGCAGGTCCTTCTGAGTATCAAATTGGAATATTAAAAAACCTTTTGAGAAAATAAATATATCACATTTTGGTGTCCAAGATGAAAACATCAATTGATTTAGGCCCTCTGGATTTTTCCAAAAACCATTAAATCTATAGATGATTTATTTTTTTTGGAATGTTTCAAATAGAGAGGAGACCCCTGAATTTTTTACCTCCAAATCAAATGCATCTTCCATTTGGTTAACTATATAGGTACCTAAAATATCTGTAGGGGATTTTTCCTTCCCTATAATTATAAAGGTCTTTCCTTAAAAAACCTATTTGAAAGATATAGAGGGACTGTATCTACCAATCACTATCCTTACCACATGTGCACCCCCATGAAGCCTCGAGCTCAAAATAATCTTTGAGTTCCTTGATATATTGTGCTCATAGAGGAAGGAGGAATATGAGAGAATATTCCTGCATATTGTAAAATTTGAAGGTTTTTGGGTATGCACCATTTCACTTCGATGGTGTTCATAATAGATTGAACTGTATCTAAGTTTATTTTCCCACATAACAACAATTTTTCCCTCCATTTTTATGATGGAAATATGGAATTGAACCTCCTCTTTTTTTTCTGAAAGAAATAATATTCAACTGTAAGACATGGAGCAAAAGGGATGAACTTCCCAACGATAATGTAAACCTCAAATACACATTGAAATACAAATTATGGGGGAGAAGAGCCCACATAACCTATGAAGCACACTAGTCTCAGAAATAGTTGGAATGAGCTATAAACAATTGTAACAAAAAATCCCTGTAGGGGCATCGTGATGCCTAAAAATATAACAAAATATAAGAAAGGAAGGGCTACTGGCTAGCGACAGATTCCCATTCAACTCCAAATCCACCCACCAAAGACACAAGGAAAAATGTCGAGTGTGTGCATAGAATAAATTAGAAACATCTAGGAATAGAAGTTACCAATCCATTCCTCTCCACATAGCCCAATATTATTTCCTCTGCAACAGAGCATATGACATAAGCATAAGAACCTTTATTTTTATGTTGATATCAAAATTTTTGTTGCTCTAGATCATAGGAATGCCCCTAATTTTAATATTGTGGACTGTTCAACAATTCGAAATATCTTCCATTTTGGACTGGATGATACACTTCATTGAGGGCCCAAAAATAACCACATCCTCCATTGCATATACAAAATAGATCAAGCTTCGTTTGCCTTGGAACCTTGTGAGAACTGTGCAATAGGACATACCAGACAAAAATGATGAACTTTGTATAGGAATGAAATTAAATGTTGGCAGACACCATTTTTCCTTCCCTCCTCCATTGGTTGGACTCCCAATATATATCACCTTTTTAGTGTTTTAATTCATGCATGCATATATTATTGGTTTTATAGTTGTATGAAAGTGTATTAAACTGATGATTTTTATTTATTTTATCTCGTGAAATGACATCTTGACCCTAGTTTTCATTGTTACAATGAAATACCTATGTTAGCTTTGCTAAAACCTCTGATATAGTGAAAGCATATAAAAATATGTTGATTCAACCACTAACAGGGCCATTCATGCAAGAAATTGATGAAAATTTACTAGATTCTTTCGTATTCTCCAATATTGTTTGCACAATGGACTCTGAAATTTCATCTTGGAATGTAATGTATAATTTTCTTGAACAGATGTTACCATAATAATATTAATCAAGGTTGACAATAGAAACTATTTATCAAGGGGGTAATAAGACGTTTAAGGAAAGAGTTCAAGATGCCACAAAATCTCACATGCATGGATTTTTCCAAGACTTTTCCCCTACACTGATATGATTTGCAGGGTAGTTGAAAATGTGGAAATTAAAAAAACACAATTCATCACTTCCCGCGACAAAATGATTGGTTCTTTCAAGCCAAAACACCTCTAGGGTATGTATAAGTAGTCAAAACCACAACTTGTTTATTGATGGTTTTATGAAAGAAGAATGCAGTAATACCAAAAAATAGCTTCCTAATTTAATTACAGAGTGGAGAGATACCCCAATAAACAAAAATAGGATTCATCACACAGACATTCTTTACAATCCCTAAATTCCCCTTTATGTTATGTTGCCTCTATGATATGTAGACTCTTTACTTACCAAAATTCCTTGCAATTTCCATTAGAATGGGTCCCTCTAATCCATAGGGATGTTGATGGGTTTCCTTTCAATCTAGCTTAAATGTTGTCTACTAATATTGTCAAACCTATTCTCTCTTTCCGCACCAAACATACATCCACCCATAATACGTCATCTTATATGTTGGGCTTTGTAATGGATGTCATATGTTTCTCTTTGGATTTTGCAACAATGGGTTAGAAATGGACACTTTACAACCCTTTTCCCATCCACATGTATCATAATAAACTGTGCGAAGAGAATTACTTTGACCATTTTTTACAAATATTCCATCTTGTTATAATTCCTATATATCAAGACATTTTCAGTTCTAAACCTCCAAGAATGTCTACAACCACTCTGGATTGTTTATTAGGAACCAAAGATTATTTATTGGATGAGATATTCACTTATATCAGGGTTTGGGGAAGCTATGCTACTCTACACATTTTCCTCTTTTTTGTTCGAGATAAGCTTCTATGCACGGAGGTTGCTAATTAAACAGTAGGTACAAGGGTACACCTTGAATAATAGAATTTTTCCAAGAGAGTGTGGCCTGAGTTCCCTTTGAAAATTGATATTTATACTCTGCAAAACTTTACTCGTCCTGAAAAAGAGTTGAAACCCTTGTATGAGTTAAAATTGGCCACCATTCGTGCAAAATTGCATGATCTTAGAAGTTAGTCAAATATGTAATTGTTGCTACAAACATAAATAAATATGTTCATGAGACTAATCATTAGGATAAATTATTTTTTGAAGCCTCTTCTTATATATCTATATGTAATAAATATAAATAATTACCTATAGATAACTATCAACATTTTCTTGTCTATGGGGAAACAAAAAGGTCCCCCTTACCACCAATTTTTTTGCAATTTCCAAAAGAGAGAATATAAGTAAAGGCTGCAAGTTCTTCAACACAAAAATTCATTCCATAAGCAACTATTCATGTTCAGGTTCCATCCTTTGAGTCCTAGGAGAAAACAATCTCATAAAACTCAGAGATTAATGATATTATCAAGGATTAGAAAATTTTTGAAGAGATTAATTTAGAGCATGTTAAGCAAGTAAAAGAAATAACCATGCCTAAAAAAATTTCTAGGACTTCAGTCGGACAACAGTCAATTGTTTCCTGCCTTAATTCCTCTAACACCACTCTTGCAGAACCAGGTATTATTACTAAAAAACCTATTAGTGTTTATCATATTGTAGAAACAACTATAGCATCTCCTACTACTATTATTCAATTGGATATAGAATAAATACCACCTATAGAGTTATTTTACAACCCAAAGTACAAGGCCATTCTCAAAAAGAGAAAAAATAAGACGAATGTGGCTGAGACACAGTTCTTGATGGAAACTACTTCCTTACCATCAAATCCTTTGGAGATAGTTTGGAAAGGCAGATCAAAAACGCCTAGTGAAGGATATAAGGAATTAACCTAATATGTAGGGGCTTATGCTTTTTATAGTATGGAAAAAGGATGAAAGGATACATTAGGTTAAAAATTTCTCGTCTCTAGAGGAAACCCAAATGCAAGATTAGATTTCCCTAATCAAACCCAATATGACTCTGAATTCAAATAAAAGGATGGCATGGTAAATTAATTACGAGATAAGTTAAAGCAGACCAAGAAAACTGTTTTAGATCTTGCTAAATTTATGCATGAACCTCATGACTTGAATAAAAAAATCAACATGAGCAACAACTTTTTTGTAACCAATTAAGCTTAATACAAGCTTAGGAGAATTTGGTCAACTATTTTCTTAATGATATGATCAATTTGGAAAATCGATATGATGAAACCAAGTGAAAACTCAATGAAATTTTGACATGGCAAGAGGATCTGAAAAGGTTCTTTCTAATCTTGCCTAGAATCAATGAAGTTCAAAAGCCTAAATTTCTTCGTGTTTGTAATACCAATATATGTTTGGTTAAAGAATTATGAAAGATGTTGAAATTATTTGTAATTATGTTGTTGAATCTGTCATTCAGTTACTCAAATATCATAAAATGATACTAGGTGATTCATAGGAGACTCTCCTAGATGCAAAGTATTAAAATAAAAATGGAAAAATGGCAGGTCAGAGTCTTGTGAAAGAATTGAATAGTTGTCAAAACTAACTTTTGAGTTGACCTAGGAGTTCCTCCATGAGGTCTTCAGTAGGGGAGAAATACCATACCACATGTGTTCATACTAGGGCATATATATTGAGGAAAAACTGACATAATATATTGAGCATATAATAGGGGGAAACCGATTTTTATATTCACAGGTATAAAAATGGAGCTCAAATTTAATGAAAAAATATAAAGATGTATACAAAATTTTCATGAAAAAAATGATACCTACAATATCTAGTAAGTGACTAGGTTTTTTTTAATTGAGAATGTGTATTGGATTTGTATTGGTAAGGGGTTAAATAATGTGATTTTTAGAGGCATTTTCCAAATTTTTGTAATTAAATTAAGGGTATTGTTTGTTATTCCATGAACATAGGTGATGTGTTAGAGATTCATTGAGTGAAGCCCTCGTGAGTTCCTCATTAAACTTCACGGTTGCCTTCAAGTAACTAAGGTTATCAATGAAAAATCTAATCAATTGTTACTAGTATTACAAGCTCAAGTGTGTAGTTGTAAAGTAAGCATTAGAAATCACTGTCCTCCCAAGTTGGTTCATTTCCTAGAAGCCTATCAATGATGGAAAGCACCCATTGGATCTTCATCAATAGTTTTCCTTCTGAGTTTAAAATTTCATTTCAATTTCAAAATTTGTAAAAACATTTCTATTTGAGAGTGTAAAATTATGTGATCCATATCTAATTTAATGAGAAATTATCCGAAAAATCACATAATCAATTGAGAATACGACATGTTTAGAACTACTTAGTGTAGTTCATCATCAAGATAATAGTGACTTTGTTGATCTACATCCATCAATATAAATAATTCAAATACGCAACGGTCAGGTCAAAAGTTCAACTAGAAATTAATGAAAATGAACGTTAAGATTTTTTTTTTTTTTTAAGATATAGTCAACATTTCTTTTCTTTTAAAGTTTGTTTTTTTTTGTTGAGAGAATTTGGGATATGTAACTATTATACTTTCTTGTTTGAAAATTGTTTAAACAACTCTCAGGCCCAAGGATAGCGGTTCTGAAATATTGAAAGAAAAGACCCAGTTGCAATTTTGTACAAGTTTATTTTATAATATAACTTGAACCACTATTGATTCCATGTCTGAAATAAATACAACAGATTTGATACATTATTTATTTTGTCTTGCTTCATTTTTTATTGGAATCATTTAAGTTTAATCATGTTTATATGTGAAGGATTTAATAATTCATTTATGTCTCATTATATCTTCCATTTGTAAACATAATAATTCAATATTATATGTGGATATTGTTTATGGAAAAATTAAATTAACTATTTGATTGAATTTATTATCATTTATAGTTTGTTTTATTTAAATCATCTAACAAAGAGATATACATATATAGTTATTAAAATATCTTTCATTTCACATATGCAATTTCTCCAAGGTTATATATTAAACGATATAGTTTAGTTAGAGTATATCCATTTTACTTTGTTTATTTATTTAGAATTATTATCTCGCTTCCAATATTTATCTTTTACTTCATATATCTTCAAGCCTTCATCCATTAGAACAAATTATATATAGGTAACTTTACCTAATCCAAAACAAGATGGAAGTACAATCCCAAATAAAAAATACTCTAAATTGGGGCACTCACAAGGTGGTTTCCCAAATTTTGATGATGTCAATTCTCCCCATCAAAATAACCTAGTGCCATTAGTCCAAAAAAGCCAATATTTTTGTCATTTGAGTCCTATGATTAATTTTATGACAAGTTTTAACTCACCGCCAAGAGCCATTTAGGGACATACTATTAATTTTGTGCATAAAGGTGGAAATCATTGTGTAATTTGAAAACTCTAGTTTTGTGCAATTTTAAAACCCTAGTTTTATTGTTGGAAATATGATTCTTATGATTTCATATGTTTCCCTTGATGGTAACTCTCTTGCAAAATTTGAAGTATATGACTTCTCGAGAAGCACACTGGTTTAACAGAAGGTCCAGTAGAATATGGTTGATATTAATATTTAAAGTTCTATACGTGAGTTCGTGCAAGCCAAGTCACGTACACACGTGGAAAAGAATGAGAAAAGTAGTGTATTCCTTTTGCACTCTAAAATTATGATATCATGGGTCATTACCATGGTTTTAGCCCACAGTATTGAGCGATGTGTCATCTATTTGATTCCTTCCAAGAATACCATCGACACTTGTGTGGTTTTAGCTCATGGTATTAGGAAAGGATAAACCTATATAAGGAGAAAAATATCATATTACAAAGGGTGCAAGAGTATGGGTTTTAATTGAATACTTCTCTCTGAAGTATATCTACATGGAATGAGTTACTCTTTATTGGTAGATCTGAATTTATGATGCACCCGTGAATACAATGATGGATCAAGATCTCTAGACCTAAAGTGACTATATATTTCCTTGATCTGTTGCTGACATGTTTAGATCTGTGACCCGACGCATGATTACTAAAGTGAAGAGTAAAATCTTGGTAAGTCTGTTGATATGAAACTTTTTGTAGTCTTGAATATTTACAGATCTATACATTGGTTCATCACGGTAAAAGCATGTATACACACAGGTAGCTTTCAGCAAAAACGCGTATGGAAGTGAGGGTTTTCTGAATCTTGATGAAGAGGTTATCTATTTATTGCTACTATATTTCTGTTTTATGTCAATGAAGTCTTCATGTAGATCTGGGTTGTTTAAATATTGTATAAGCTACTAGTTAAATAAGTACAAATATGATCCATGAGTGATTAAATATGATTGATGATTATGATTCAATAAGGGTTATGCAAATCTGAAAAAGATGTATGACTGAAAGCCTCATATTTTTTTTTGATTCCTATCAAATTCTAGAAATTCAACATTCACAGATCTATACGCGGGTTGGTGTGCAGGAAAGTGTGTATATACACATGTTATAGTAAAGTGAAGTAGCGTATTCATTTAATGTGATGAATGATCTAGGTTGAAATTGATTCTACATGTTGATTCAGAATTATGGGTTTATTATTGTATTCTGGTTACAATGTTCTCACTGTTCTGGTTAAAGTTTGGGTTATGGTTACTGATGTTGATCTATAGTTTGAGGTGTGCTGAAGCTGTTGGACCCAGTGTGAAAATTTATGAAACGTGGTCTGTAGTGGGTCTGAGGGTTGAAGCCTTCAGTATGGAAGTAGAAGCTTCATGCCAGTAGAAGCTAGTGTTCTGTACAAAGGGGTTGTAGCTGCCTTCCAGTAGTGGTTGGTAAACAATAGGGGTTGGAGCTCCCTTCCAGTAGTAGCTGGAGAATGAGAGAAGGTTGCAACCTTCTGTAGGTAGATTCCCATGTACTGATATGATTCTACATCATTACAACATTATAAGTAGTTTTCTATATAATAAATATTGAAAACAGAGATGGCAACAACAGTGTTTTTCTTCTGAATTGGGTTTCCACCTTAAATCTTAGTGTTCATATGTGATGCTCTTATGTGATAATTTATTCTGTTATTACTTCACACGTTATATGCTTAACTATCTGATGCATAACTGATGATCTGGGCTAAATAATGTTTCTGAATCTTTATCTAAACATTAAATTTATTTGGGTATATGAAAGTTTCTCTTAGTATAGTCGCATGCTTACGCTAGTTGGGCTAATAAAAGTCATGTATATAAATCAGTAAGATAAAAGTAAGAGATTGTGTTTCTTGTAAATATTGATTCACCCCCCCCCCCCCCCCCCTCCGTATTTTTCCCAACAACTGGAATCGGAGCAGGTCCTTCTAAAGAAACTTAATCACTAGAAGGAAGATCATCGAAGATGAGCAATCAAGATAGGATAACATCTATCAGACCTCCACTCTTCAATGGAAACAATTTAATCTTCTTGAAGACAAGGAAAATATCTTATATTTAGTCTCTTGGAGCAGATGTATGGGCTATAGTTGAAGGTGGTTACCAATATCTAGCCTCAGTTCCAAAAGATCCAACAACAAGGAAGAAATCTGAAACCAATGCAAAATTTGTCAATGAATTACTAGGGAGTCTTATTGAATCATTATTTGTCAAAGTTAAGCAATTACATACAACAAAGGAGATATGGGACAAAATTATTCTGAGCTATGAAGGTGATGCCAAGGTAAAAATTGTTAAGCTCCAAACTCTCAGAATTCAATATGAAAAATTTAGAATGCATTGCTAGTTTCTTTTTACGTCTAGATGAGATCATAAATCGTATGAGAAATCTGGGTGAAGTTATAAGTGACACCACTCTAGTAGAAGAAGTTTTAAGATCTCTGACTCCTAAATTCGAGTGAAAAGTGTCTGCTAGAAAAGAGAATCAGGATCTACAGACTTACTATTGTTCAACTCCATGGGATTCTAACTACATGTGAAATGAGGAAATGAGGTTCGTCTGAAGTCAAAGAAGGTTCTTTTAGAGCTACTGCAAAAGGAAAATAAATGGAAGAAAAAAAGGAATCAGGGTATCTTTCATAAGAATATGAGATAAATTTGTAAATAAAATTCAACTTGGCACTGGAAGGTTTATAGGTAAGCTTCCTTTCAATTTTTTTGCTTGTGGAATAGTTGGTCATTATGCTGCTAAATTTCCTCATAAAGATAATCATGAAAAGGGGAAGGATTTAGAAAAAGGTAATAAGAAACTTTTTTTCAATATAAAAATTTGTTATACTAATGAAGATAGTAATGGTATATCAAATAGTGAAGAAGGAGAATCTGATCAAGATATTAGACTACCCATGGCATTTGAAAAGGACACTAGTGAGCCTAAAGATACTTTTATGGATTCTTTAGAAGAACATTATTTTCTTGAAGAAATAAATCAACTAAAAATATGTTTGGAAGAAAAAAAAATAGCCATAGATACTCTAAAGAATCAAATTTTAGAAAAGGAGAAGCACACTGAGAGATTAGAATGTGAAATAGTAAGTCTAAGAAAGGAAATTGAGAAAGCGAAAAATTTGAATCTTAGATTTGCTAAAGGATTTGAAACCTTAGATGAAATTATCAAGGTGCAACGCTCTCCTCTTGTAAAGATAGGTCTTGGATATATCAGTGAATCTTCTCAATATTCAACAACAAGCTATCTAAATGTAGCTAAAGCCAGCCAACAACACTTCTTCACTCAACAAAAGAACAAAGACAATGACAAGGTAAATCATGACCACTCCAATTCAAGGATGACCAATAACACAAATATCTATCAGAAGGTAAACATCAATAGAAGGTTACATGATCACAAAAATTTAGTCTTTAATGGAAAATGTTTCTCATGTCATAATTTTGGTCATATAGTTGCTCAATGTGTTTCATAAAAAACCATCATGACCAGAGAAGCAAGAAAGCAAAGAAATGAGAGAAGAATAAAAAGGACTACTTATAACAATTTTTCTCCTCTTCAAGAATAAATTGAATGTTCATTTTGAAATAAATTTGGACATGAAGAATCTGAATGTAGGAGAAAACTTCAGCCAAAAGAACATATTTGACAATTTCCAAAGTATGGAGAAAGAAGGACTTACTGTTTGAAAGCTATGGCATAGATTTATTTGTAGAAGGAGAAGAAAATCAATGGTACATTGATAACGGATTCTCAAAACACATGACACATGATAAAAATAAACTTCTTTCATACAATGCCTAAGAGAAGGAAAAGAATGTTACTTTTGGAAATGACTCTCCTGTTGTCATTAAGGGTAAAGGATCTATTTTTCTAAAAGAAAAGGTTAAAGCTAAAATTTTTATGTATGTGGATGGATTAAAGCATAAATTGTTGAGTGTGAGTCAAATGTTTGATCAAGGAAATGAAGTTGTCTTTAGTTCAAAAGAGTGTTTAGTTCATGAAAATGACATAGGAAAAACTGTAATAAAAGGAACAAGAACACCGAGCAATTTGTATATATTGAAAGGTGGCCAAGAGAAATGCTATGGCATAGAAGATTGGCAAATTTGAGCTTCTCTCAAATAAGAAAATCTAAAAGACTCAAAGTTGTTCGTGATCTACCCAACATCAGTCTACCTGAAAGCACCATGTGAAAATCATGCCAATTCAGTAAGAAAACCAGGGTGCAATTGAATGCCAAATAAGGATCATCAAGTAAGCCTCTTGAACTTATACATAATGATTTATGTGTTCCTGTAAGGAAAATGTCACCTCGTGGAGAAAAATACTATATTCTATTTATTGATGAATTTTATAGAATGTGTTGGATCGGTTTATTGAAATATAAATATGAAGCATTTGAAAAGTTTAAGATATTCAAAGCTTTTGGTTGAAAATGAGTTAGATCTAAAAATAAAATGTCTTAGATCTGACCGAGGAGGAGAATGCATATCAAATGAATTCTTTGCTTTCTGTCAACAATATGGCATAAAAATATATTTTTATGTAGTTGGAACTCCACAAAAAAATGGCTTGGTAGAAAGAATGAATAGAAAAATTCAGCAAATGGCTCGTGCTATGCTTGATGAAGATGAGACTCATGATACCTTTTTTTGGGAAAAGCAGTGCATACTGCAGTAAATATTCTCAACAAGGCTCATGTTCATGTAAACGGTGATAAAACTCCTTATAAACTCTGGTATGGTAATATTCCCACGGTAAAGCACTTTAGAGTGTTTGGATGTAAATGTTTTATCAATAATAATGATGAAAACCTTAATAAGTTTCAGCCTAGAGCAAATGAAACAATATTTCTTGGTTACTCTTCTAGAAGTAAAGCATATAAATGCTACAATAAATGACTTCAGAAAATTGTTGAATGTATTGATGTTGTAATTGATGAGTCTCTTTCAGATCCCAAAAAGGAAATAACAAAAAATGAAGATGATGATGATATATATTTTCTCTCATCAAATAAAAAAAATATAGAAGGAGAACCCAATGAAGCACCAGAAGAAGATATATCAGAAAGGGCTCCATCCAGGTATGTTCAAAAGAATCATACAAAATCTCAAATATTAGGAGAAAAGGGATCAGGTGTCCAAACAAGAAGAAATCTTGTAGGATCTCCTCGCTATATGGAATTTTTATCCACTATTGGACCATAAAATATAAATCAAGAAAGCAAAGATGAATGTTGGATTCAAGCCATGAATGAAGAACTTGATCATATTGAAAAGAATAATACTTGGGAATTGGTTCAAAGACCTCATGATAAAAAAATTATTGGAACAAAATGGATATTAAAAAACAAGTGAACTGAAAATGGAGATGTTATTAGAAACAAAGCTAGACTTGTTTGTAAAGGGTATGCTCAACAAGAAGGTATAGACTTTGAAGAAACATTTGCACCTGTAGCTAGACTTGAGGCCATAAGAATGTTTCTTACTTTTTCAAGTTTTCAATAGTTCAAAGTTTATCAAATGGATGTAAAATCTGCTTTCCTCAATGCTGATCTAGAAGAAGAAGTTTATTTAGAACAACCTGAATCATTCATTATGGGAAATGATGAAAAACTTGTTTGCAAACTCAAAAAGTCTCTATATGGTCTAAAAAAATCTCCTCGAGCATGGTACTATCGCCTTGACAAATATCTTCAACAACAAGGGTTCACAAAAGGATTTGTTGATAGTAAATTATACAAAAAAAATGAGAATGATAAATTGCTAATTATTGTTGTATATGTTGATGACATCATTTTGGGGAGTAATAAAGAATCCATGAGTCAGAAATTTACTTTTGTTATGCAGCAAGAATTTGAAATGTCATTACTTGGTGAACTAACATATTTTCTTGGCTTACAAGTGCAACAACAAAATATGGCATATTTCTATCCCAAGAAAAATATCTCAAATCTTGAAGAAGTACGGAATGGAAGACTGCAAAACTTGTGATCACCCCAATGGTGACCGGATGTAACCTTTGTTCTCAGGATGATTTGCCCATGGTAAACCAACCAGAGTATAGATCTATGATTGGAAGTCTACTTTATCTAACTAGGACTAGACGAGATATTATGCATGAAGTTGGGATTGTTGGAAGATTCCAAGACAATCCAAAGGAGTCACATCTTCAGGCTATAAAAATAATATTCAAATATCTACAAGGAACTCAAGATTTTGGTCTATGGCATCCAAAGAATGTTGATCTTACTCTTCATGCTTACACAGATGCGGACTAAGTTGGAAATGTTGATGATCGGAGAAGCACTAGTGGTGATGCATTCTATATGAGGCCTCGATTAGTAACTTTGTTCAGCAAGAAACAAAGTTCCATTGCCTTATCTACAACAAAAGTAGAATATGTGGCCGTTGCATCATGTTGCACACAACTTCTTTGGATGATGCAGATATTACAAGATATCCAAATAAAATTTTCTCCTCCCATTTCCATCCTATGTGATAATGCAAGTGCCATCAGTATCTCAAAAATTCATGTTATGCATTCCAAAAATAAGCACGTTCTGATCAAGTATCACTTATTACATGAACAAGTGCTTGAGAAATTTTTTAAATTGGAGTATGTTCCCTCAAAAGAACAAGTTGCTATTATATTTACTAAAAATATTCCCAGGAAAGCATTTGAATATCTCAGATAGAAGCTAGGAGTTGTCCCTACCCCACTTATCAAATCTGCTTGATTTCAGAAGATTAAATTCGATATGTAGGTTTCATGAAGGTGAGTCGCGTATATACGCGAGTTTCTCTGTATATAGCCGCATATGGTTTTTGGTGACATAAAATCTATGGATCATCTTTTAGTATAGTCTATGTCATATCCTTTTCCTCAGGTGTTGATGGGTAAATTATGTTGTTTTGATATTCATCTAAAAGTTCCTTTCTTTGATATATTCTCCTTGATGAATGTGCTTTGATGAATTGATTGTTGAAGGTGTTCATGATGCATAGGTTTAGGGGGAGAATTAGCCTTGCTGAGAAGGATGCATTGTTGGAATTATTTTGGTTGCTATATGATGATCTCTCATTTGAGATTATTTGGTCTTGATTATAAAAAGTCATATCTATAATGATGTCAATATCGTTATATTGAGTCATGTATGGAATTGTTCAAATATGTACACCCACTTGGTTGGGTAGTTGAGTCAATATGTAATTCCACTTGGTTGGATCCTCGATGTAATTTTGTGTCCTTAGTGATAGGAAAAGTCGTACTCAGATGAGTTATAGAGTCATTGAATAAATGAAGCCCCATCATGTGCTCAGGGGGAGAATTTTCCTGCCATTTTCTCTTGATGTCAAAGGGGTAGAGTTTTTGGTGTTTGAATAATGTCTATATCTTATATTTCTAAAGGTTGTGGTGATCAAACTCCAACATGGTTGCCATCAAGTCCAAAGGGGGAGATTGTTGGCAATATGATTCTTATGATTGCATATGTTGTCCTTGATGGAAAATATCTTGTAAAAGCTGAAGTATATGACTTTTGGAGAAGCACATTGGTTTATAAGAAGGTCCAGTAGAAGATGGTTGATATTCATATATAAAGTTCTATACGTGATTTCATGAAATCCAAATCGCGTATACATGCAGAAAATAAAAAGAAAAGTAGTGTATGCCTTTTGTACTCTAAAATGATCATTCTAGGGGTCATTACCATGGTTTTAGCCCACAATATTGAGCATTGTGTCGTCTATTTGATTCCGTCGAAGAATACCATCAACACTTGTGTCGCTTTTGGCTCATGGTATTGGGAAAGGCTAAACCTATATAAGGAGAAGAAGATAATTGTGCAAAGGGTGCAAGAGTATGGGTTTTAATTAAATAATTTTATCTGAAGTATATCTGCATGGAATGAGTTACTGTTTATTGGTAGATCTAAAATTATGATGCACCCATGAATACGACGATGGATCAAGATCTCTAGACCTGAAATGACTATGTATTTTCTTGATTTGTTGCTGATATGTTTAGATCTGTGACCTGGTGCATGATTGATGAAGTGAAGAGTAAAAACCAGGTAAGTCTATTGATCTAAATCTTTCTACAGTCTTGAATATTTACCGATCTATACACTAGTTCATCACAATAAAAGTGACTATACACGCGGGTTGGTTTCAACAAAAACGTGTATGGAAGTCAGGGTTTTTTGAAGCTTGATGAAGAGGTTATCTATTTATTGCTACTATATTTCTGTTGTTTTTCAATGAAATTTTCATGTAGATCTCAGTTGTTTGAATATTGTATATGCTGCTAGTTAACTATGTACAAATATGATCAATGAGTGATTAAATATGATTGATGATGATGATTGAATAAGGGTTTTACAAATATAAAAAATATGTATGACTAAAAGCCTCAGATCTGTTTCTGATTCTGATCAAATTATGGAAATTCAGTATTCACAAATCTATACGCAGGTTGGTGTGCAAGAAAGCACGTATATACGCAGGTTACAATAAAGTGAAGTGGCGTATGCATTTAATGTGATGAATGATCTAGGTTGAAATTGATTCTGCGTGTTGATTCAAAAGTATAGGTTTATTATTGTATTCTAGTTACATTGATCTCACTGTTCTGGTTAAAGTTTGGTTGATGGTTACTTATGTTCATCTATATAATGAGGTGTGTTGAAGCTGTTGGATCCAGTGTGAAAATTTATGAGACGTGATCTGTAGTGGGTGTGAGGGTTGAATCCTTCAATATGGAAGTAAAAGCTTCATGCCAGTAGAAGCTAGTGTTTAGTGCAAGGGGGTGGTTGTAGCTCCCTTCCAGTAGTGGCTAGTAAACGAGATGAGGGGGTTGGAGCTCCCTTCCAGTAACAGCTAGAGAACGAGAGAAGGTTGCAACCTTCTTCATGTAGATGACTACATACTAGTATGAGTCGACATCAATACAAAATTATAAGCAGTTTTATATACGATAAATATTGAAGACAGAGACGACAACATTGGTGGTTTTCTCTCGAATTGGGTTTCCACCTTAAATATTAGTGTTCATGTGTGATGTTCTTGTGTGATGATTTATTCTGTTCTTACTGCACATGTTTACTGCTTAATTATCTGATGCATAACTGATGATCTCGGCTAAAGAATGTTTCTGAATCTTTATCTGCACAATAAATTTGTTTGGGTATATGCAAGTTTCTCTTAGGATACCTGTGTACATACACTAGTTGGGCTAATCAAAGTCACATATATAAATCTGTAAGAGAAAAGTAAAAAATTACGTTTCTTGTAAATACGGATTCACCTACCCCCCCCTCTCTTACTATTTTTCCCAACATTGTGCAATATTAAAACCCTAGTTTTGTGCAATATGAAAACCCTATGTTTATTCAATTTTAAAACCCTAGTTTTGTGCAATTTTAAAACCCTAGTTTTATGGAATTTTAAAACACTATTAATGTAGAATTTGATGGAATGGAATTGAATGGATGGAATTATTGTTTATACAAATGTGACTAATTTATACATAATACACCATAAGAGACACCCATAAGTGACATAATTATGTTATTCCGCATAAGCAATGTACATGAGTGATACTCTTAAAATTGAGACATACAATTAACATGTCACAAGATACCTTCCATAAGTGACATGGTTAATCATCAATGCACTGAAGAAATGCATATAAGCCGTGATACACAATATTAGTTGTCACATATAAGTGATACAACCTCACTAACAAGACATTAGTGACGCACACAAGCAATGAACCATGACCATCAACACATATCTATCGACACACATAAGTGATGCATCATAAATCCTAATAGGCAAACATAAGATTTCTCTTCATGTACATTCCTTGGGATGTTATATTTGACCATTATATTTATGAATGTTATGAACTAATGAAACATTATATGGTTTTTATTATTTTTTAAATAATTTTGATAAGTAATACCAAAGACACCATAAGAGACACTTGTAAGTGACATAATTAAGTGATACCCAATAATAAATATACATAAGTGATACTCTTCCACTACTCTTCAAAGTGAAATACATAGTGAGCATCTCATAAAATACCTACCATAAGTCAAGCATCAATTCACTAAAGCAATTCACAAAACCAATGATACATCATATTTGAGCCAAGAGGCTCATTTTATAGCTGAGTATGAGGGATATGTGTAATTACATCCATGCTCAACCATGAGTTGACACATGTCCTTTTAAAAGATATATATTCTTTAAATATAAAAAAATGTTGGGAATAATAAAAAACAAAAAGGATATGCATATCTTACTCTCGCTCTCAACCATAAATAAAATATTTCGATGTCCATATGAAATATCATATTTATACAGATTTTATAGAGAAAAAAAAACTAGAAGTAAAAAGAAAATATTTTATTTTTATTTTTGAGTGTATAACTCTTATACTTTCTAAATATAATTTATTAAATGACTTAAATAAACCTTTTAAAAATATTTCAATACATGACTCAAATAATGTTTATCAATATCAATGCTGACTAATTTCAATCTCAACTTCATGCATATGTATATGGAGAGAAAGTAAATGAAAACATATTGTATTGTTGATCATAATAAAACATTTCAATGTTTAAAGAGGAGTAACTAAAAGTAAAAAATAATTCAAGGAGTTACGTAGTTCATTTAATTTTTATTATCAAATTAAAATTTAGTATTTAAAAAATATTATTAATAAAAAAAAATTGATGTGACTCGTGAATAAAATATTTTAAGATGAAGAGTTAATTAATATTGAAGTGTATTTAAAAATATATTAATAACATAAAAAAATTAATGTGGAAAAATTAGTCCATAAAAAAAATATTTCAAGAAAAATATTTGAATGTGTATATATTATATATAACTTAAAAAAAAAAATCTATATATATAGTATATAAAGCAGTTGAAAAAAAAACTTATGGCTAAAAATTTTTAAGTAGTCTTATTGTGGCCCTTTTTTAAGTGTCAATTTTGTTTGAAATCAAGCAAAGATGTGTTTGAATTGCAAGTTTAAGTTGTGTAGTATACACAATAAAAGTTCCCAATTAAGTTTTGAAGACATTAAATCCATTTTATACATGAAAAAATGTAATTTAAATAATGAAAAATAAATGTGGTTTGTGTGTTTTTCATTGTTTAAATTTCATGTTTGAATGTATAAAATGGATTCAACGTCTTAAAAATTTACTTTGGAACTTGGATTGTGTATATAAAACTATTAGGCTTTCAAAGGGATGAAATTTGTTGTGTGCAAATTTTTTCGTCAATTTTTACATTGTAAAAGAGGTTTGCACATTAAGGGATTTGATCCCTGTCAAGTCTTGCTAGATCCATGGTTAAGATGGATATATAATAGTATGTGTCACATATAAGTGATGCACCTCTAAAAATAACACATAATTGATGCACATAATCAATTAAACATGACCACCAACACATATCCATTGGTGCACATAATGTTGCACCATAAGTGACACATAAGCAATGTTCTTACATGATACATATAGTTAACACACCATAAGAAACATAAATTTTTGAAATTGACCATTATACATAGTGGTTTCAACATATTCAAATATAAATATATATATATATATATATATATATATATATATATATATATATATATATATATATATATATATATATATATATATAAGGGACTTTTGCAATCTATTAACCAATACACAATGTTGACAAGAGGTTGATGCCTATATTTCTAAAAAGTGTATTGTGCTTGCATAAATATGACGAGGTGGAGAGAATAGAATGATAAATTGTAAGAGTTTGGCATGAAAACTACAACATAGATATTTTTTGGAATTTGAAAACCCTAGCTTTTGTTGAATTTTGTCCTAAGAGGTCAACACAATATTTCTCTTAATGCACATTATTTAGGATGTTATATTTGAATATTGTGACTAATTTATATTCAACATATAAATATAATAGTGTAAACATAAATAAGTTTCCTTTGAATTTATAAAAAAATGTATTGTAAGAATAAATATTAGAAGGTGGGGAGAATATTGAAGTGGAAATTGAAAAACCATAGTTTTGTGCAATTTTAAGACCCTAATTTTTTGCAATTTGAAAACCCTAGTTATGTGGAAAATGAAATCCCTAGTAATGTAAAATTTGAATAGCCTGGTTGGTCAACATAAGATTTATGTTTATGCACATTACCTAGGATGTTATTTTTTCTAGTTATATTTATGAAGCAATGCAATGAGGAAATTCACAAAATCCAGGATTCACAATACTAACATTGTTACCGATGAAATAGGTAACTGCACTGGTACCTACTTTTTGAGGTAGCAAGAAAAAACACCCGATTTTGAAAAAGTGGTGATGCAGAATCAAAAAAGAAAAATTGGAGCATGTTTTTGGCACTTAAAGTTTATTTTTTTATTTTATTTTTTTATGTGATGTTTTTTATGTCGATTTTGAATAGTGGTGGTGTATCATCACCAACATTTTTTTATAGGATTGATTTGGACACTATAGATTTCCTAATGTCTTCTTGTTCCGTGAGATGTTTATTTTTAAGTGCATTTATGTACTTGTGTTTTAAAAACAAAAAGTTATTTAAAAAAAAAATAAAAACATGTAATGATATATTCACTTTTTCACATAGATAAAAGATGGAAAAGGGGTCAATATTCTATAGTTTATATTTTCTACATGTTTATGTATTATTAAATAATTTTTCAATGAACATCTAATAATTGTCGCTGAAAACCAATATTTTGAACCATACGACAAAAAAATACAAATTTTAAATATAAATAGAATGCAAAAAATACACTTTTAGAGATTTTTTATTGAAAAAAATGTGTTAAATAAACTAATTTTTTGGGAGAATTTTAACAAAAAAGCTTAAGAAAATAACATTTTTATTGAATTTTATGTCAAAACATAATAGCAATCACATGTTTTTTGCAAAAATAAGGGTTGTTCTCATAAAATATCAAAGTCTGAACATTACAAGTAAAACTGATTAATAGATCCCAAAAATGAGCTTTGTTTGCAAGAATAACTTAAACATCATCAACAATCTCAACTAATACATCTTCAACATCATCTAGAACAACATTTCTTCCGTAACATTTTCTTCTTCATTTTGATCATTGTTGTCTTATAATGGATCTTTCATGTTTGCAAATCTTCCAAAGTGTCCATTTCCAATCATTCCATATAATGGTGGTTGAGGTTCCTTTGATTTTTTTACCACACTTGATTCATTAAAATCTCCTTTCCTCGAACCAACTTCTTGCTTCGCATCTGGAAGGAATTCAAGAGTGTTAATTCTTTGTTGAATAAATTTGCATTGAACTGGGTCTTTCTCAATGGCAATGAAATTTCTTCCTTTTAGTAGGCAACATGCTAGTGTTGTACCTAATCATCAAGCACAGAAGAAATAAATAAGAAAATTAATATAAAGACATAAAAAATAAAAAAATAAAATATTTAAATTTAAATTTGTATAGTAAAACTTACCTAAACCTTAGAATAAATCCAAAACCCATTCTCCTTCATTTGAACATAGATCTATAAGATATTTAATCAATGCTTGTGTTTTTTGGTAAATGTTAACTATATCTCCTTTTGCATCTTTATCCTCATATGTTAGTTTTCTTACAACGGCATCATGAACCAATACTTGAATATGACTCTTCCCATCTACTCGATTGATAAGAATATGCTTATAGCTATCCTTTTTTTTCCAACATTCAATATGGGTGAAATCAAAATCATTTATAATAGGCTAATCTTCAGAAGAAACAATATTTGACTTATGCCTGTAACATAACATAGTAAAAGTTCAATTAAATTTTACATGAATAAAATTTTTTAGGAGTAATCAAACATACAATTTCAAAGTCTTACCATGTAAGTTGCATCCTTGAGCTTGCTTTACCCTTGAAGCTTGTTAATAACATTGGAAACTATGTGTCTGAATGAAATGTCACCAATCGCCAAAGTGGTGATGTTGTCACTTCTTGAAAACCTGTAACCACTTTACTAAAAGCTTGATAAGTATATGGTTCTCTATCATATTCAATGTCTGGGAAATTGAAACCATGAGGAATATCTGCAATAACTAGGCCATATTCCTTTTTAGGTATTAGTGATGCAATGTCTTCACAGTCACCTTGTATTATTTGATATTGGACACTGTCGAGCCCATTCCAAATGTAATGATTAAGAGTAGGATCAAGTTCAACATTCATAAGATGCTTCCTTCTCATGTTCTCCATCTTAATTTTTTCAATAAATCTTTTGAAAGTATCTGGTACTCCATTTCCATCCTTCTTCGACATCTTTAATGACATAAAAATATATATATATATATATGTATAAGTAATAAAATAAAAATAGTTTAAATATGAATAAAATGAATTTATAAATCAACATACCTTATTGAATGCAATATAAAACTCTTTTAGTGTTGATGTAGAACTTGCTTCTGGGTAGTTGCATACAACATCATCCCAACTATCTTCATTCAACATTTTAACCATGTGTTCTTGTATTTTCATAAAAATTTTCTGACTGAATAAATCAAGTTAAAAGCGTTAATATACTGACATGTATAACAAATTCTACCAACATCATTATGTTTTATTTAAAATAAAATTATAATGAAAGAAAAATAAGAAATAATTCAAGAAACTTACTTTTGAAATTTTGCACACATTTCTTCCATTGATAATTCACCCGACTTCACACGGGCTAATACTGATTTGACTAATTTATCATCCTTCACACCTTGCATTGTTCTCCAAGGTGTAATAGTCATATCCTCTGGAAGGTGCTTCATTTCAGGACCCCCCTTACTGTTGGTACATATTATGGGTTTACTCTTTCTAATCTTCTAATTTTTTATGGAAATATTCTCCCACCAATCAAAAATATCATCAATCAAATCCCATACCTCCCCAGTTCTAAATGCCAACTGAAAAATGTTATCTGTGCCTCTGAAGAGATTTGTATTCAATTTTCCATCTTTTGCTTTTTTTTCATCAATTTGATAACCTATTTCCATTAAACATTCCTTTCGAAATGTTACACTAACTTGTGTCTTATCCCCACGACATTTTTCTATGAATTCATTATGAATAAATCTGACCCTTTGGATGAAATTCATTTTCATTCTGTACTCATTATCTGCATTATGATCCCATGCCAATAACTTTGATTCTATTTCTGTTAAGCCAGCGTAAATGATGCATTTCACTGTTTGAAAAAGATAGTTATTGGGATATTCTGCAATCAATTGTCTCTTAGCCTCTACCAAATGGTTCCCTCCAATTACATAATATTTATAATCAAAACATTTTGTCTTGTCAAATGCTTGTTTGTTGGGAACCTGACATGGATCGACAAGAACCACATAATCAACCACATGCGCATATGGATTGAACCTGAACAATGTTTTCAGATTATGTACATGTAGGTGATGGGCCTTTCTAATTTGATATTGAGATTGTCCTTCATATGGGCTATACAATTGGTTAACATTAAGCTCAAATGTTTGGCCACCAAGAATTAATTTATTCTTCCTCAACTCATATTGAATAGCATTTTGTTTTGTTTTAATAATTCCATCCTCTAACTCAGCACCTGGTGTTATGATTTCTCTGCTTCCGTGAGAGCTTTTAGTTTGTTCTTCACTACTGCTCACGACCTTTACAGGTTCACCAATATTTGATTTCCTAGTCTTATTGGATAACATATCAGTTCTTTTATAAACAAGCTCTCCATCATGAGGTAAAAGAGAGACATATTCGGCGATTTTTCTTTTTGGTGTATGATTTGTTTTCTTCTTTTGCACAATAGTTCTAATCTCCTACTCACTAATTCTATCATAATTTTCTGTTTCATGTTCGACATCTTCAAAAGAAACATGTTTAAGTTTACTAGATTGACCCACCTTAGTGACTCTTGGTTGATCCCCTCTTTGTACTATTGCAGTGTCACGAGCTATTGATCTTTGCTTCAATCTCCTTTCCTCTACTTTGTTTGTGTGGAAAGTGTTGATCACATTCATAACATTTGGCTCCAACATATAAATACCTTCAAACATGTTTGAAAGACTCGGAACAAAATCCTATGAAACAAAATAAAACATGTCAATGATCAATAATTTATAAAAAATTGAATCATCCTTACAATAATGCATAGCGGAAATAAAAATAAGCATACTTACAATGTTATTTGCAATGTTTCTTGAGATTTCTTCATAAAATTTTGAAGATATTTCATCTGTGTCATACTTGACGATTGATAGACGATATCTAACCTTCTCACATTTATTAGCCTTCCTTGCAAGAACATAAATAGTGTTTGTATTTGGGACCATACATATGTCTCGTACTCTGCCCATCACATCATATGGCTCATTTAAGTCAATCATACCACAAATCAGATAGATGTGTATATCAACCTCCATTTCACTGTCTTCAAGATACCATGAGAAATCAGTTTTATCTATTTCCTCAGCGTTCTTCCAATCAGAAATAAGCTTTAATGAACCTGGTGCCCCACTTGCTTGACTTTTATTAGTGTGTGCAACAATGTCCTTATTGCGTCCAACAGTGTCCATACTACGTCCAGCTGCAACTTTAGATTTGGGAGTTGTATCCATAGTGCATCGAGCTGCAACTTTAGATTTGGGAGTTGCTGCCCTAGGTGCAGAAACATTCACAGAGATCTTTTTTTATGCCATTTTCCTGATAAAAAGAAATATATATATTAGTTAATGAGAAAATAATGCCGATAAAATAAATTTAAAAAACAAAGTTTATTTCTAAAACTAAATAAATTGAAATTAAAGCAGTAAAATTAACTATAGAAAATTTTCATTTAAAAACAAAATATTATAAATCATATTTATATATATCTATATAATATGTTTTGAATACATCTTATAAAAAAATTAAAAATGTGTTTTAAATTGTATAAAACAATTTTAAAAAAATAAACTATTATTTTCAAACTTCAGTTTTTGTTTAATATTTAAAAATAAATAAAAAAATTACTAACTATTTATAACAAATGTTAAAATTAAATTTTATTTTTTTAAGGTAATGATTTTATTAAAAAAACAAAATAATGTTAATTTTTTGTTTTAATTTTAATTATGTTTTTTTATTAAATTTACACTTAATAAATAATATTTTAAAATTTTAAATATATTGAATAAAAATAAAACATATATGTTAAAATTAAAATTTTAATTAAAAACTTATAATCTTTTAATATATTTTAAAATTTTATTTTATATTACATAACAATTAAATAAAAATAAACAAAATAAAATAAAACAGAAATTTATTTTATTTTATATAGCAATTAAATAGCAATTAAATACAAATTTATAAACTTAAAATTATAAAAATTTATAAATTTATATAATCTTTTAATATATTTTAAAATTACAAAATTTTACATTACAAAACAATTGTAATTAAATAAAAATAAACAAAATAAAATAAAAACAGCTAAAAAAAATTAAAAAATAATAATATATATCTATATATATATATATATATATATATATATATATATATAACATTGTTTTAATACTTAAATTAAATTTAAAAAAAAAAACTAAATTTAAAAAAAATAAGTAATATATTCAATTTAAGTTAAAATTTAAAAACATATTTATTGTATTGTATATTAAATATTTTTTTGTTTTATTAAATTTTTGTTTTTAAATATTATAATAATTAATTTAAAAATAAAAATAAAAAAATGAGCGCGCATTGTATGTTTTGGCCATCCGCGGGGCATCGGAGGCCGGCCAGGTGGCGCCACGGGGGGCTACCCAGCCGGCCTCAAGCCCCCGGCTGGGTAGCCCCCCGTGACGCCGCCCAGTCGGGGGCCTGAGGCCGGTTGGGCAGCCCCACGGGGGCCTGAGGCCAGCCGGGCGGTGCCACGGGGGGTTGCCTAGTCGGCCTCCGGCGCCCTGCAGGCAGCCAAAACATACAATGTGCACTCATTTTTTTTTTAATTAATTATTATAATATTTAATAACAAAAATTTAATAATAAAAAAAAAAATAATTAAAAAAAACAATTATTTTAATATATAATACAATAAGTATTAAAAAAAAAAAATTTAATATATAACAATTCAATAAATATAAAAAAAACAAAAATAAATTTTTAATATATAATGGTTTTTTTAAAAACATTATATATATATATATATATATATATATATATATATATATATAACAATACAATTGTTTTTTTTTAAACGCTATTTAATTAAAAAAAACAATTGTTTTAGTATAACAATACAATAAATATATATATAAAAAAAATTCTTTATATAACAATATAATTGTTTTTTTTTAAACATTATTTAATTAAAAAAAACAATTGTTTATATAACAATACAATTGTTTAATTTTTTTTTTTTTAAACATTATTTAGTTAAAAAAAACAATGATTTACATAACAATTCAATTAAAAAAAAAAAAAACTATATAACAATACAATTAAATAAATAAATAAATAAATATATATATATATATATATATATATATATATATATATATATATATATATATATATTTTCTAAGTTAGAGTAATCTATTAACAGAGGAAAATATAGTACATCAGTGCCTACGTGGAGGCAATTCGAACAGATAGAGACTAGATTTTGGCTGCCCTTCTGGAGGGAAACCAGCCTGAAGAACCTTCAACAGAAAAAATCCCGCGCAGGGGATCGGACCTGGGTAGCTTTGACTGAAAACTGAAAACATATACATTATATAGCAGATTTTCTGGACCATGACAAAACTGGACCACTGTAATAACTAAGACTGGTCGCTGACAAAAAAGGACCAAAACTGTAGGAAACATAAGAACAGCAAGACAATCCCTCAGAGAGGGCAGAGCAAAAACCTGAGAAACAAGAAAAAAGGTCGAATTATTCATCAAGAGCGACCTCCTCGACACTGCAACCGTAGTCTGCTGGTGCGCCATGGGTGTGAGAGCGTTCAGCATTGGGAAGGACCTCAGAAGGTGTTTCCGTCTGATGGGGTGGACCACGAGCCGAATCCTCTTGCATTACCTCCCTGCACGCACTTGTCTGAACCCTCGAGTCAAGCCTCACAGCTTCCGGGTTGGCGCCATCGACAGGAGCAGAATCTTCCGGAGGGATCTCAGGCGAGGGCTCTTCCATGAAAACAACAGAGATGGCGACTGTAACTCTTGGTCTATTAAGGGCGCAATCAAACGAAAAGAGAGCTGTATGAGACTTAGCGGGCAACACATCCCCAGAGGGCGAGTCGAGCCTGCGTCCAGAGCGTAATTGGCGGCCATGGAAGAGATTGTCAGAGGGAAAAGAGATTGCAGACAGAGAAGTGGAAGAGGAGGGCGAGCGCCTCCTGGCGGAGCGTGAGGCGCCCCTCCTGCTACGCATCCTCTGCCTCAGACGGGGCATGTTTGCAACAGAGATGGAGCTGAAACGCTGGAACAAAATCGAGCTAACCAGGGTCGGCTCTGGAGGAATGCTCAGGACCAACGAGGCAGAATTGCAAGAACCAGCAATGGAGATGTGAAGACTATCGTCAGGCTTCAGACAACAAGTTTGGCGACTACGCTTCCCTGTGGTGGTGCGCTTGTTGGCGCAGTCCTCTACCGAATTGCACAGCGAAATCCTCGGCGCAGGATCCATATCATATAGCCCCCTGTTCTTGTAGCCAACAACCCTCTGCAATGAATGAGCAATCTTGTTAACCTGGTGCGAATCGCCTTTGCGGCATTCGAAAATACCTCGGTCCTCAGAATTCATGTCGAGAGGCTTCACCATTACGTTTGTCATTATGAGCGATCAGGTGGTATTTACTGCGATCAGGTGGTCGCGGATGGGCTGGCAGGTGGCCTCCTGTCCTAACGACCTCTGTCCCATCGCCCCTATTCACATTGCTATCACCCGCATCCGTGTATATATATATATATATATATATATATATATATATATATATATATATATATATATATATATATATATATATACGTATATATATAAACAATAAAAAACAAATAAAAAATAAGATTTAAAATTAAAAACAATAAAAATAAGATTTAAAATTTAAAATAATAAAAATAGAATATAAAATCAAAAATTTTTCCAAAAAAGAAAAAACAATTTAAATAATGAAACCACTAATATATTTATGATAAAAAAAAGCAAATAAAATTATAATAATATAACTATTTTTTTTATGTGCATGGTCGTTTTATGGATTTTTCCGTCTAGATGAACCTATAAGCCCTAAAAAAGAAAAAAAATTCTAAATTTTTGTCCTTAAAACCCTAAAAAATTTAGTTTTTTTTTGCATTTTCTTCACTAAAAAAATATTAAAAAAATTATGGTTTTCAAACCTAAAAACCTTAAAAAAATAGTTTTTGAACACACAAACTATAGAAAAATAGATTTTCCCCAAAATCGTCTTTAAATGGACAGAATAGAAGGAAAACTAACCTTTGAAATGCAAAAAACTGCTTCCACCAATTCCAACACAACGCCTCCACAAAATTACCAATAGCAACACAATGCCTCCAATGCCAATACATTGCCTCCATGAAGTTACCAATGCCAACGCAACACCTCCAGAAAATTGCTCTAACAATTACCAGAAAACTTGATGTGATGTGATGAATAGAAACAATCATTCTTATTATATAGCGAATATTTTCTGAATTGTTTACTGTTTAACGAATGTGGGATTAAAATTTAAAATTTATAATTTAAAATATTTACATTTAGTTTATTATAGTTCATATTATAGTTAAAATACTTAATATATTTGGATGTAGTTATCATAGTTAATATTTTATTTAATATTTACATGTACTGAATGTTGAATAATTCAAATATAATCTCAGATAAAAATTTAAAATATAAAATACTTACATGTAGTTAATTATAGTTAATATTATAGATAAAATAGTTAATATTTGCATTTAGTTATCATAGTTAATATTTACATGTACTCAATGTTTAAAATCATGGGATTAAATTTTAAAATTTAAAATATTTACATGTAGTTAATTATAGTTAAAATAGTTAATATTTTCATGTTGTTATTTGTGTTAATATTTACATGTAGTCAATCTTAAATCATTCAAATAAGAAAATTATTTTAGTTTCGAAGGCATGCATGAAAGGAATATTTTGTGGATAGTTTGAATAGAAAGTATGGTGAAATATTTGAAGACCAACAATTTATTAAGAAATTTTGAAATATATTTTAGATGAATATAATGTAGGTTTAAAATTTAAAATTTAAAATATTTACATGTACTCAATATAGTTAAAATAGTTAATATTTGCATGTAGGTATTATAGTTTAATATTACAGTTAATACTTACATCTAGTCAATGTTAAATCATTGAAATAAAAACATTATTTTAATTTGGAAGGCATGCATGATAGAAATATTTTGTGGATATTTTGAATATAAATATCGGTAAAATATTTCAACACAAACAGTTTATTAAAAAAAATTTAAATACATTTTTTGACTAATATTTTGTACGAAATATTTGAAATGAAAATTTTGGAGGGAAATTTTTTCACAAAATTTTTTGGGGGGGAAATTTGGAGGGAAAGTTTTTCGCGAATTTTTTTGGGGGGAAATTTTGGAGGGAAATTTTCAGTCTTAAAGCTATATATTGTAAGTGGGAGAGGCATTTGTATCATTCAACCTATTATTGTTGAAAGCCATGGTTTCTTCTGATAGCGAAGTTTTTCTTTGTACAACATCAACATCTTCGTCACGAAACAAGTCTATTCAAAGTGATGAATATAACAGGAGTTCGTTCACCATGAATAAAGAGTCAAAAAATCGACTTGGTCGTAATCCTAAAGATGATGAGAACAAAATTGATGAGGCGCAACAAAATGAAATTTTTGTAAATCGAGAGCCAGTTATACCACTTACTCTTAATCCTAAGGATTATGAAAGCAATAGTGATGAAGGGCATGATGAAGAATTTCCAGAGTCAAAAGTTTCACTTCGTCCTAATCCCAAGGATTATGAGGACACCATTGATGAAGAGGGAGATGAAGAATATCCACTTCAACTTAATCCTAAGGATTATGCGAGAACAACAAATGAAGAGGGGAATGAAGAATCTGTAGAGTCAAAATATCCACTCTGTCCTAATCCTGAGGAGTATGCCAACACCACTGATGAAAAGGGGGATGTAAAATTTCCAGAGTCAAAATATCAAATTCATCCTAATCGTAAGGATTATGCGAGCACCACTAATGAAGAGGGGAATGATAATGTTTCAGAGTCAAAACATCCACTTCGTCCCAATCCTAAGGATTATGCCAGCACCACTGATGAAGAGGGAAATGAAAAATTTACAGCGTCAAAATTTTCACTCTGTCCTAATCCTAAGGATTATGCAAGCACCACTGATGAAGAGGGGGACGAAAAAATTCCAGAGTCAAAATTTCCACTTCGTCTTAATCCTAAGGATTATGTCAGCACCATAGATGAAGAGGGGAATGAAGAATTTGCAAAGTCAAAATATGCACTTCGTCCTAATCCTAAGGATTATGTCAGCACCACTGAGGAAGAGGGGAATGAAGAATTTGCAGCGTCAAAATATCCACTTCGTCCTAATCCTAAGGATTATCCCAGCACCACTGATGAAGATGGGGATGAATTTCCAAAGATAAAATTTTCACTTCATCCTAATCATAACGATTATAATTTAACCAGTGATGAAGGGTGGGATGAAGAATTTCCAATAAATATAGATTCAAGGCATTCACTTATTCCCAATCCTAAGGACTATGAGAGCTTTAGTGAGGAAGGGGAGGGGCAGGGTGAAGAAATTCTAGTGAATACAAATTCAAAGCTTCCACTTATGCCTAATTCCAAGGATTATGAGAGCACCACTGAGGAAGGGGAGGATGAAGAGTTTCTTGCAAATGATAATTTTAGAGGCACAGATCTGAATATTGCATTTTCTCCAAGTGACCATTTCAAAGACACTCATGGTGATGAAGAATTGAATCCTCCCAGGGAATAATTTGAAAGCATGGGTCAAGATGGTGAAGAATTTCTTCTGAGTCGGGGTTACAAAAGCGCCGATGATTCTTGTGAAATGTTTTCTTCAAGTGATGATGGTAAAGAAAATTTTCTAGGCAATGATGTTAATGAATTTCTTAACTATGTTGAGGATGATGATAGTGGGGATAATATTCCTCCTAATGGTGATGAAACTGCTTTTCCAAATGATGATGGAATGATGAAGCCGTTGCAAGCAAATATTGCAACTAGGAGTAGGAGTATACCTTTTCATATCAATCCAAAACATTCTATTTATACAAGGGTGAGGACAAAATACCTCACAAAAAAAAAGTTTTGTCCTTCATTTGATTTCAAGTGAATGTTTTCGAAGGGATTGCTTGAAACACATGGATTTCAACTTTGTTTTGGAGAAAAGGAAAACATTCATGCAAAATTCATATTTAGTGGGTTGCATGCAATCTACACTAGCAGGTTATGATTATCATATTGGGAATGTATTTCTCTGCAGAAAGGTGTTCAAAATGTTGCATTCAATTGGTAATTGTCGTTTGTCAGGAATCCAGGAAATATTGGAAAAGGATCCCACATATTATTCAAAAGTGCCTTATAAACGGGAGGTGGGGCCGTTTGCAAATACTGTTAAGACATGGATGAAAGACTTCTTTTCAAATCATGGAGAGTGTATGCCAAATAAAGACACAATACATATTCCAGATAATTTCTCGAGACGAGAAATATTCATGTTATGCAAATATTATGTAGAAGCTGTTGAAGGAATCGGTAATTTTATTACATATTCTTATTTTAACATAGTTACCGATGAAATAGGTAACCTGACCTCAAAACGGGAACTCTAGCCCAAAAACTCTCAAAAAACATGAAAAAACACCCCCAAAAAAAAAAGTGTGTCTTCCAGAACGCACTTGTTTTTTTTTGAAGGTCAAATTTCAACATTTTCTAAAATTATGCTAAAAAAAAAATTGTTTGTTGAAAAAAGGATTGAAAAAACACCCCCCCCAAAAAAAGTGTGTCTTCCAGAACGCACTTCGTTTTTTTTTAAGGTCAAATTTCAACATTTTATAAAATTATGGTAAAAACAAAATTGTTTCTTGGAAAAAAGATTGAAAAAACACCCTCAAAACGAAATTAGTTGATGCTAGAATAACAAAAAAAAAAATTGTGTCATACTTTTGGCATTTTTAAAAATAGAAGTAACATTTTTAAATTTTTAAAATTCAAACATTAAAAAAAAACCTAAAATTTAAGAAAAAATAAATTTAAAAAATAAAAACATTTAAAAGCTTAAAATTTAAAAATATATGAAGATAAAAAAAATTAAAATAAAAACAAAGTAAAAATTTTAATTCAATCATTAAAAAAAACCTAAAATTCAAGGAAATTTTTTTTTAAAAATAAACAAAAAAAAAATTAAGATTAAAATTTCAAAAAATATAGAAATTAAAAAATAAAAATAAAAACAAAATAAAAATATTAAATTAAAAAAAAAAAAAAACAAGTTAAAAAAAAGGAAAATATAAAAAATAAAATATAGAAATTAAATTTAAAAAGAAAAAGAAAATGCTTATTAAATTTAAAAAAATAAAAAAAAAATTAAAACAAATAATTAAATTTAAAGAAATATATTAAATTTTAATTAATTTAAAAATTCAAAATTAAAAAAAAAAACACTATTCAAATTATAAAGAAAAAAAAAAGAAAAATTAATTAAAAATAAAAAATAAAAATAAAATACAATGAAAATATTAAATTTAAAACAAAATATATTAAAAAACAAATAAACTATAAAAAATAAATTAAATTTAAATTATAAAAATTAAAATATATATATGAACTTAAATTAAAATAGGTATATACATAAAATTTTATTAAATGAAAAACTTTAAAAACTTTAAAAAAAATATTAAATAAAAAAAAATTTAAAAAAAAAAAATTTAAAAAAATTAAGTTTCATTAAAAAAAAATCTAATTTTAAATACACAATTTTAATTGAAATATAAAAATATAAAAATTTTATGTAATTAACAAAAAAATAAAAATAAAAAAGTAAAACATTTAAAAAAAATATTAAATCCAAATAAATTAAAAATATATATATATAATTTATTGAATTTTATAAAATTATATTAAAAAACTAAACGTAAAATATATAAAATTATGAAATTAAAAAAAAAAAAAAATCAATTAAATAAAAAAAATGGCAAAATTTAATAAAAATTATTAACCAAAAAAAAAAATAATAATAAATTTAAAACAAAAAAATAATAAAATTAAAAAAAATTAAAACAAAATGAAATTTATTTTAAATAATTTTAAAAAAAATAATATTTTAAAAATAAAAAAAAAATTAGAAATAAAAATAAAAAAATCAATTAAAAAAAAAACAAATTAAAAAAAATTAATTAAAAAAAAAATTAAAAAAAAAAAATGTGGCGGTGGTTGTTACTGGGCGGCGGTGGCCGGCCGGGCGGCGCCACCGGGGGCGGCCCAGCCGGCCTCCCGGCCCCCGACGGGCGGAGGGGCCGGAGGGGCGATTCCCGGAATCGCCCCTCCGCCCGTCGGGGGCCGGGAGGCCGGCAGGGCCGCCCCCGGGGCGCCGCCCGGCCGGCCCCCGCCGCCCAGTAACAACCACCACCACATTTTTATTTTTATTTTTTTTTTAATTAATTTTTTTTAATTTGTTTTTTTTTTAATTAATTTTTTTATTTTTTTTATTCTTTTATTTTTTAAATTTCAAAAAATAATTTTTTTTTCAAAAAATTAATTTTTTTTTTTAATTTAATATTTTTATTTAAAATAAAATTCCTTTTAAAAAAAAAAATTGTAATATATATATATATACAACTATTTTTTATTTGATTTTATTTTTATTTTTATTTTTATTTTTAATTTTTAATATTTTTATTTTAATTTGATTTTTTTTTTTTAAATTTGAATTTCAAAATATCTAAAATTATTTTTTTAATTCAATTTTTTTATTTTAATTCAATTTGTTTAATTTATTTTATATTTAATATTATAGAATAATTATTTTTTTAAATTTAAAATTTAAAAATTATTTATTAAAATTTTTTAATTTTAATTTAATTTAATTGTTTTTCTTAATTTTTTCGTTTATTTAGTTTTTCATTTTAAAAATCTATAAATGGTTTCATTAAAAAAAAAAAAAAAAAACACTAAATTTATGTATATTTGTCTTTTAATTATTTGCACTAGTTTTTTTTCATTTTTCTTGTTTTTTAATGATAGGTTTTTTTTTTTTTTTTTTAATTTTTTTTTTTCTTTATCTTTTTCAATTTTAATTGGTTTTTTTTTTAATTTGTTTTTTTTGTAAATTTTAAAATTTGTATTTTTTTCCTTATTATTATTATTTTTTTAATTTAAATTTTTAAATTTAATTTCTTTTTTTTTTAAATTTTTTTTTCTAAATTTTAATTTTGTAATTTTAATTTTTAATTTTTTTTTTTTTAAATATATATATATATATTTTAATATATTGTTTTTTTTAATAAGTTAGAAAAAAATGTTTTTGATTTTTTTTTTTTTAATTTTTTGGTCAATTTTTGTTTTTTTTCTTAAAATTATGTGTTTTTTTTCTTCAAATTTTGTCATTTCCTTTGATATAATTTTCAATTATTTTTGTTTTTTTTAATTTATTTTTGTTTAAATTTTTTATTTTTATTAGCTATTTTTGTTTTTTTTACATTTTTATTGGGTTTTTTATTGTTTTTATATATTTTTTTTATCTAAGTTTTGTGTTTTATTACCCACATGAAAATCACCACTCTTAAAAAAAAAGGTTGATGCAGCATCAATACGTTTCAAAATTAGCATGAAAATCACTGCTCTAAAAAAAAAAGGTTGATGCAATATCAATACGTTTCAAAATTAGCATGAAAATCACTGCTCTAAAAAAAAGGTTGATGCAGCATCAATACGTTTCAAAATTAGCATGAAAATCACCGCTCTAAAAAAAAAAAAAAAATTGATGCTGCATCAATACATTTCAAAATTAGCATGAAAATCACTAACATTTTAAAACAAATATTCATACTTCATAAATAAAAATTTTAGAGTGTCAACAATGTGCACCAGAAAAAAAAATGGTGATTCTGCATCACCACTTTTCAAAATCGGGTGCTTTTTATGCTACAAAAAAAAAGTAGGTAACATTGCGGTTACCTATTTCATCGGTAACATTGTTTTTTACAAGGTTATGGAAAACTGAATTCAACAATGTTCATATTCCTAAGAAGACAAGGATGGGGGTTTGTAGCATATGTGCTTCTCTTAAAGCAAAAAGAGATAAATTTCAAGGGGTAGAAAGAGGTATGCGTTCAAAACATTGTTTTTTAAAATTGGATACATATCAACTATGAAAATATATTTATTCATATGTTTCTTTTATTTTATGTACAAATTCCATTGTCAAAGAAATTTAAGACCATCACAATTAGCAAACAAGTGAAAGGAAAAAGTTGTATAAACATCGAAAGAAGTGTTATGAACATCCAAATAAATATTTGGATTGATAATTGATGGTATGGACCAAAAGAAAACACTTCTTCCACATTTTTTCTGCACGCCAAAAAAATTACAGGAGGAAAATTTCATTCAGTTTCACTTGGTTGGTTGTATGGTATTTAATGAGAAGATGTTTCCAAGAGTTTTCTTCACAACTCCAAATATTCACAATGATGCAAATCCGACCATAACTATAATCCATGATGTGGTTACTCATTGGTCTGGGATTCTTCCTGAAGTTTTGTATTTACAATTAGACAACACAAGTCGTGAGAACAAAAATCAAGTTCTTTTTGGGTATCTAAACATGCTTGTTGAATTGGGGATTTTTAAAAAGATAAAGGTTGGTTTCCTTCTTGTTGGGCATACTCATGATCATATTGATCAAATGTTCAGTCGTTTTTCAGTAACATTGAGGAGGAAAGGTGTTGGGAGCCTGCCATGATTAATGGAATGTATTAAGAAATCGTACATTCCAGAGCCTGTTTTTCATGTGTTGGAAGAAACTATTGACATGCGAAGGTTTATTTTTGGATCGCATGGTGAGGAGAAATGCATTGAAAAGCTTAACGACATTAGCTTCCAGCATCAATTTTGTATTAAAGAAATTGATGGGATAACACTTATATGGGGCAAGAAGTATTCAACTGTTGAAGAATGGGGGCCATCATCAGGTTTTGCATTTTTGAAGTTCATTCCAGAGCATCCAATATTTTCATCAAAGATATTGTTATTATAGTCAGTTGTTGAACTCCATAATGCACGAAGTCATAAGAGAGACATAAATTATTCTGAATGTCTAGACGAAATTAAAAGATGTATTAGAGATACATATGAATACTTCGATGTTGCTGATTCAGTTTGGTGGGAGTATTTTTTCAATAATCAAAGTGATATGATTTCAAGATCAATAAATGTGGATACGCTTTTGAAGACTCCTTTTTTTGGGCCACAAAATATGCCAAATGAACATAAGGAAACACACATTGTTGAACAATAATAGCCTCAAGCTATTATTAATTCCCCACGGGTATAGGAAAGAGAAATCTATATTGGTGCTAGAAGATCACGTGCCAACGTGAAGCCATGGAAGACCTTTACAGGGGTTCTGTGTAGGATGTTAACGAGGGTTGCATGATAGCAATGTTAGCAGATGAAGATCCACTTGGCTATCCATTCCAGATTGCCAAGGTTATAAAGGTCAATAATGAAAATGAAGATATTACAACTGTTGATGTACATTGGTATGCCACAAGTACCCACCCTTTCAATGGTGTGTACAAGCCAGAGATGGTAGTTGAAAATAGAATTGGTAGAAAGAGAAAAATAAAGGGCAAAAATATAAATCGTTGCCACACAGATGTCTTAAACTTGGAGGATGTTGACATACTTGTGTATGACTTCAATTTGACAAAGAGAGGAACTCTTTGGTTGCAGACCATAAATATTTTGAAGAAACTGCTACCAGAACAATTACTGTGGAGATGGGACTCTGTAGAATGTAGTCGTAGATATATAAGACTTTTGAACTCTGAAATGGTGGGCATGCATGTTGACTTAGATGGAGCACTAGTTGATGAAAGAGAAGAATATGGATCATCTTCATCTGCATCGATCCATTCATTTGAAGATGTAGGTTCTGATGGTGTGCCAGAACCTATGGTTGATTTTGAATAACTATCTAAGACACTTTTATGTAATTGGTGTTTGCATGGTAACTTGAAATAAAAAATTTGACTTCCATCTCATTTTTCATGAAGTTATGAGGCATTTCTATGTTTGTTGGATTATATGTTTTAATTATGAAGAATTCATCTCTTTAGAATATCAACAACGCAACAATGAATTAGAAAAATAACTTATGTTATATTCAATGTACCAATGTTGATATTTTGATTATAAGTAAAATAGAAAATAGAAAATAATGTTGAATTTTTAGATTATGCAGTGATATTACCATGATGTTATGTATTGTTACAATTTGGTATAAGATACTTTTAAATTTTTTAATAATTATATGCGTCATTGAAAGGGGACACTTTGTTTTGATGCTTGATTTTTAGGTTTTCGTTGAAATTAGATTTAAATTTGTCTTATGCTAAGATTTGAAAGAAGATGAGTTTTTATCCTTTAAAATTAAAATTACTCTTACTTGTTTCCGTTCAATGATAATTTTTTCATTTACTTGTTTATTTTTTTAAATTGTTTAAGTCTTATAATTTCTCCATAATTTCATTGTTAAAGTATGTTGAAAACTTAAGATTGAAAAAATTTATATTTACAACTTGTCATTAAGGTTTTTATGCGCTACCAAATTTTATCTTTAATGTTATGGTTGACAATAATTACAGTTTTAGGGTTGCTTAGAGTGAAGATATTTTATGTTTCACAACATGAATGAAAATTGCTCGAAATGATAAGCCCTTCAGACATGTTTTTGTTTATATTTAACATCACCTATAATTTTTTTTAGAAATTTACGATTTTAAAAAATGTCCTAATATGTTGTCTTTAATTCCATTGTTACAAGTGTCAAAAGTATGACACAATTATTTTTTTTGTTATTCTAGCATCAACTGGTTTTGTTTTGAGGGTGTTTTTTCAATCCTTTTTTCAAGAAACAATTTTTCTTCTTGAAATTTGACCTTAGAAAAAAACCAAGTGCATTATGGAATACACACTTTTTGCTTTTGGGGTGTTTTTTCAAGTTTTTTGAGTCTTTTTGGGGTAGAGTTCCCGTTTTGAGGTAATAGTTCCTGTTTCTTCGGTAACTATGTTTACTATTTGTTGCATATAGGTGATTCATGTTAACTAAAAAGGAATAAGGGATGCACATAAACAATTAACCATGACCGTCAACATATAGCCATCGATGCACCATAACTGAAACATAATTAACATTCTTAGATGACATAAATATCTAACACTGCATAAGAAATACACATAATCTAAATTGATTGGCCTATGTGGCCCTTTGTTTGTGTCTCTCAATTTATTATTTTCCTATGTGGCCCAATTTTTAGTTTTTATATCAACAAACAAAGGTATGTCATTTGGTCTTTTGAAAAAGTTGATATTATGGATCTAGTCTCATTTTATCAGTGATCGACCAATGCAGATGTGACAACCACTTCCCACTACTCCCACCTAATGGGACATGATTCCACTAAATATCCAACTCCTCTGGTTCTATTAGAAGAGTGGGGTACTAGTCTCGCCATATAGACACTTGGGAGTTTCTCTTGCACTTTTTTTTTTATTTCCTCATTTACACTCAAATTTTTGTTCGTATACATATTGATTCCTATTCATTCATTGAGTTAAGCATACTTAATATTATGGTCATTTGTGGTTCATTCCTTCAAGTGGAATTTTCCCTGCCTCTAATTTTTGTGGTCTCTACTTCCATGTCACCATTTGTGGGCCACTACACGTCCATCAATCGAATGGATCTCCTCCCTTGGAATTATTATGTATGGTTTTTGTCACCATAACCTGCACGGTCATTAACCTTTGTTGAGGTCAGCACAATTAGGGTGATGATCAAGGTTTCGACCTCGCACTAGATGAGTCACATCTCCACCACTTGATTCGATGGTCTAGGAGGTTTTGCGCCTCCTTGCCACCTTTTTTGGTGATGTCATGGAGAAGGGGCATCACAACGGGGAATGGGTGGCCCTTTGTCTACCCCACTTCCTTTGATTCATCCATAAGGGATGGTCCAAGATACTTCCTCATTCAAACACACTTTTGCACCCAATCACGATAAGGTAGATTTTAGGAGAGCCAATAATGGTATGCCACGTCTAGGTATTTTTCCAACCAATGGTATCAGTGTGTAAGTTTTTTGGTTACAAATTAGGGATGTAGGTAGCTCCATGGCTCCGCTAATGAGAATGGGCTGCTTCCATGCTTACATGCAGAGCTTCTGCTACCATCATTATCTAAGACAATGGCCATATGTGGCCCCTATGATTTGCTATCATCTACATGAACTACCCTCCTTAGCTTAGGTCTGAGCAACTCTTCCCTAACGCACTGGATTTTTTGAATACCAAAGGGCCTCTGAAGATATCTGCATTCCTCATTGATCTATAGGATAAAGAACGATCTCAATTCTATAGTGCGATAACCAACATCACTGAATTTGTAGCCAGTGGCCCTTCGAGATCTATCGAAGGCCTCCAGGACTAATAGAAATGCAACTTTGCTTGTATCTCTCAAGGAAAGTCCACGCTACAGTGGTTAGAATATGATGTCATCCTCAACGTTTTACTAGATTTCAAATGTTGAGAAAACACTTGTAACTCTCATGTATACACATGCTCCCTTATACATGTAGACCGAGACTGGACAACAAGTTGTCTCTGTTATAACTACTATTTTATAATAATGACTTTTATAGCTAGAGCATAATGTTTGATTCAGGCTCTTGAGTCATTTATGATATTTTTTAAGGGAAATTATTACTTTGTATACATGTTAGTAACACAAGCACGATTTCATTACAACCATTCCATGCCAAATGATATTACACGTCTATTACTTATATTTTCAAATAAAGTTTCATTCCAATACATGAAATACATTCCCTTCACAAGTATCAACACCATGTCACTGTAAAAATGTAGGTACACATTCAATAACATAACAAATACAAGAAACACTTATCTTAAAGTAACCTGGGAAACTAAGTCTAGAACAAGGACTCTCCACCTAACCATAGATATCTACAACCAATAAAAATTGCATCTATCACCCCCAAGCCATATTCTAGAGCTTGAGGGGCTTGCTTAGAGACAATTCCACTTTCCAGTTGAAAGAGGGACTCTAGAGGACCTCTCTCCTCCACCTACCAAACTTGCAACAATTAAAGAAATGCATGTAATCTCGGGGTCGAATGCCTCCACCCTGATAAAGTAAGGGGATCCAAAGACTAGACTATCCACCCTTAAAACCATTCACAATGGTTCCACCCACTTAGGGAATACAAAACACTTAATAAATTAACGAACAAGAAGGTTTTAGAAGATCTCCCTCCAGGAATCCAATGACACAATCCTCCTCCCACACCACTAAGGGAATATAGATAAAGCCATCTCCACCCCCTATCTTTACAGGGTCTTCATAGGCCTTTCTCCTTACCAAGGACAAACCATCTACTCACCCATATTTCCAATAGAGATCATATTCTTGTCTCATTTTATTTTTCAACTCGTGCTAGTTGTATCTCTAATACTTGAACCCTTGTGTTAGATCCTCCTCTCTTTTTTTCCTACCCTTGTCATCCCCCCAAATGCGTTCTTCTATGTTTTTTTTCTTGTTGCATAGGGGTTGACACCTTGTCCTTATTTTTTTGTTGTCTCTCTACATTAATTTCTTGTCCTCCTTATCTTGTGAGTGTATCTCATGGTAGCATGGTTTTTTTTACTTATTTGCAGTATATATTAACTTCATTGTCAATCCATTAAGGCTCCACCAATAAACCCTTTTAATGCTTTTCCCAAAGCAGTTCATATTTCTGATACAAGAAACACACAAAAATCTCATTCAAGCAACCTCCCAACTCTAGAATCTCTGTCTCTTTAGCTTAACCCATTTAGTTTAACTTCCATGAAATTTTATTATTATTACATGATGACCATGGTTGGGGTTGTTAAACGAGAAATCCATGAATTAATACATACTTCATGTTTTCATACAATAAAAAATATGTACTCCACACAAAAAAATATTTATTAAAAAAAAATGTGAGAGATTTTACAAAATATGCATTAATTGAAAGCATAAGAGATGCATAATCTTATTAAAGTTATAAGTAATCAACATTTCTTTCCCTTTTTTAATGAATTGATATCTTTAAAATCTAATCAACACAACTATATCAAAGGAATAAAGATGAACACTTAATCAACTATAATATACTTAAGGATTAAGAAAATATTTAGTGTAAGAGAAAGCATAGTTTACTAAGGTAATATTTAGTATTGAAGCTTGTTAAAGTTGATTTTGTGCTCTTTGGTATTACTAAGTCTAGTATGGATGTATGGTGTGGCTCATATATGTGTTCATATTACATTGTCAACAAATCATATGACTAGGGAAACTATATAAATTAAATGGTTGATAAATGTACATAGGCATCAATCCATGATAAGCATCAAAACACTTACTTCATGGTGCATAAAATTCATATATGAGTTAAACTTTTATACATTAAGAAAAAGAGTTATTATTAATATATGAATTTTTTCCTGTGGTTCATGGACTCTTTGGTGACCACTAAGTCGGTGACCTCTCAATAACAAAGGTTCTTTAATAATGAGCAATCAACCAAAGCTAACCCTCAGAGATATTATTAATATATGTATTATAATGATAATAAAATAAATATAATATATTTATTTATTAAATAAATAAAAATATAAATAAACCAGAGTTATGGTAAATAAATAAACTTCTTTTAATACTTACTCGAGAGGTATGGTAAATAAATAAAAATATATAAGGTATGATAAATAAATAAAACCTCTTTTCATATTTACTCCATAAACCTCCTTATATTTACAAAAACTCAAAAAATAGGTTTTATTTTGGTGAAGCCTATGGGAAAAATACCATGGGCTAAATACCATGGTAAATAAAAAAAGTGTGGTAAATATATAAATATAAAAGAGGTACAAATAGGTATGGTAAATAAGTAAATAGGATTAGAAATCAACATCTAATTATATACTAAGCCTATGGGTCAAATACCATGGTAAATAAAAGAGGTATGGTAAATAATTAAAATATAAATAAAAGAGGTATGGGCTAAATACCATTGGCTAAATTATTATTAATACCATGGAAAAAAAAATCATTACTAACCCTAATACTAATATTACATCTAATATTCATATTAATAAATTATAGTATTAATAATACTCCAACCCCAACCTCTTTGGCATGGAGTCGATAACTGTCATGCACTGTAATGTCTCCTTCAGCCTTGGCTAACACACATGCTCTCTTTCTCTCTCCAGGTACCCTGGTAACCGAAGTTATTGCTCTAGATTCTGGCTTCCACTGAGCTTCTAGAATTGAAAATTTGTTAAGATGTTTTCGAGGGAATTAAAACTCTGCTGTCCAGTTTTAAGACCGGACTCAGTTTAGAATGCATGATGTTTATTTTTATTAAATATTTAAGAATGTAACCTACAAAGATTTTTCCTGGACTCTTACTATATTCTTATGAGGAAGTGTATCTTGCTTTATCTTAGGTTTTACCGGTTATACCGTTCTCGATTCTGTCGAATTCTTGTAAAACCTTCTGGGTTTTTTTTGTTATGTATCGCAGTGATATAATGATTCTCCTTTTAATGAAATAGTTCATCAATGTACACATATTCCTCATCTCTATTATTCATCCTTTCCGCAAAATTGATTATGTTGCAGGTTATACTACTCCACATAGGAATGTTTATCATTTCTTTGTTTCTCATTCTCTAAAAGAAATTTCTAGTTTATTCTCTGTAATTTTTCTCAGGTATTTCGGATTATTTATCGGCTATCTATCAAAGATTTTGCTTGAATATAACATCTATCGATATTATATTTGTCCCATTTCCTTATTACCTGTATTCGGTTTCGGTTTTTAAAAGAAATCTAGAAGTGGGAATTTACACAGTTTTTAGTTATGTAATACTATACTCTTCCCTTGAATATATATTACCGTAGAACTATTCATATAAAGTCTTTTAAGGTTTCTGTTTAATATTTTAGTACTTTCAGTGTCCGGACCATTGCTTACCGAAGTCTGTGTATAGTATATAATAACAGAAAGAACAATGTGTCTTAGGTAGGGCATTTCCCAAAACCTAAGACTGACAGCTCTAATCTCTGCATAAATCTATTTAAAATTTATGCTATACTTCATAATTTTTTCTGTTATAAATTTTATTAGAGTTAGAATTAATAGTTGAAATATTCATTCATAATTTCATATGATATTTATCCATAGAATTGTTTAATCTATGATATGACTGAAAAAATTCTATGCAAAGAACCATTATAATAAATAGATGTTTTCCTCTTTTCAATAGTCACAGATTTATCTTCTAAGTCATTTTAAACATGTAAAAAAAGATAATCCATGTTTATAAATAGACTCATAAACTGTGAAATCAAAGGTTGTTTACTTATAGAAGATTTACAGAATACTTGCATATCATACATTTCCTGTTTACAAGTAGAATATGTTCATATGTGTATTCAAATGATAGTTATTTATATATTTGCAGAATACAAAATACCTGCAGAACCAGCATTCCTATTTTTTTTAACAGAATACAAACACTTGTGTACTCAACTATTAAACAATTCATAAAAACAAAATGCATAAATACTAATGTATTTATCTATATTACTTTGTTTTAAGCTGTGGTCCTCCCAACCATTAAGTGAGGTTATTACATCCTCTACTTGTCCCCTAGATCCTGACTTGGATGACATGGGTTAAAAGTGGATTCACTTTCTGCTGTGACCTCAGGATAGCCAATCTAGTCAATTTCAGAAATCTAGTTTTCAGGTTTTTCTGAGCGACTTTTCCACTGGTCTCTACCAGCTCTGCAAATTCCTCAACCTTTTTCTCCTCTAGAACAGAACCCCTACTCCTCACTGGGATCAATCTTTATCCTTAGATAAGTAGGTAACTATTTTCCAACTGTCCCCAACCACTTACTAATTCTTGGAAACATTTTACCATCAGCTTCTTACTTTCTTTAAGAAATTCTTTCCATTAATTAATTATTCCTAATTAATTATTTAGAAAACAAATAATCTTGAGACAATAGTAATTATTCTAGTATTTTCCTGACATAATAATAAAAATAATTGCCTTTTAACTAGTTAACACTAGTTAAATTTAATGAAGTTGTCACAAATTCCCCCCCTGGAAGTAACACCATCCTCGGTGTTTTTACTCTAGCTCTGCAAAGAGCTTCGGGTAAACTTCTCTCACGAAATTTTCATCCTCCCATGTAGCCTCATCCGGTCCGAAATGCTTCCATTGCACTTTAACCTGGACAACTACTGGTTTGCGGAGTACGATTTCCCTTCGGTCAAGTATGTGTTGCGACTCGACTAAGAACTCGTCGTTTGGTTCTACCTGAAAAACAACAATGTTCCAAATCAATTCTCACAATATATATATATATATATATATATATATATATATATCTCAAGTTAGGATTATTATTCCTATCCTACCTGTATATTTTGCCAATGTATTACGTGCTTTGCATCATGCACATAACGTTTCAGCAAGGACAGATGAAACACATTGTGTACTCAAATGTGGCTAGGTAAAGCTAGCCAATAAGCTATAGGTCCTTCCATTTCCAAAACTTCGAAAGGTCCATAGAACCTGGAAGACAATTTGGTACAATAGGTCTACCTTAAGGTACTCCTCTTGGGTTTAATTCTCACATATACATGGTCTCCCACCTCAAATTCTCGATAAGACCTCTTTTTATCTGCATAGATATTTTGCCGATATTGCGCAGCCTTTAGATTTTGTCTTATTTTCTTTACCTCTATTTCCATTTCAGAAAGCTTCTCAAGTCCCAACATTAATTTTGTCTCGAGGGTACTCCAATTTATAGGTGTTCGACACTACCTCCCATATAATGCCTCGAAAGCGCTCATTTTCAGAGATTCCTGATAACCGTTGTTGTAAGAAAATTCAACCAGATGGAGATAATCCTCCCATTTAGTTGGATGCTTCATTACATACATGCACAACATGTATTCCAATATTTGGTTCACTCGCTCCATTTGATCGTCATTTTGGGGATGATAAGCTGTGCTAAAGTTTATCGGAGTTCTCAAACCAGTAAACAAAGTTTTCCAAAATGCAGATGTGAACTTAACATCCTGGTCTGAAATAATGGTTTTTGGTATTCCATGCAACCTGAAAATTTCCTTCATACATATGTTGGCTATCTGTACCATCTTGTAGGTGGACTACACAGGTATAAAATGTGCAGATTTACTCAATCTATCCACCACCACCATGAGAGAATCATTTTGTCTTTTTGTTCAAATTAAAACTGTAATTAAGTCCAAGGATATGATCTCCCACTTCCATTAAGATATTGGTATGGGTTGCAACAGTCCGGCAGGATGTTGATGCTCCACTTTTACCTATTGAAATTCTAATCATTTGCTTAAATATTCAGAAATATTCTTACACATACCAGATAAAACTATATACCTTCCTTATCGCGGTCAACATTTTCTGGTATCCTGGATAACCCACATAATTGCTGCGATGGAATTCATCCATTATCAGCTCCTTCAAAGCCGTGCGATTAAGCACATACATTTTTCCTCGGAAGGTCAACATCTGATCTTCATTCATTCCGTACTCGGATGTACATCCTTGCTTCATTTTTTCTTCTTTCTGTTTCCATAAAAATTGGAATTTCGGATCTTTCTGTGCCTCTTCCTTTAATTGTTCCAAAAATTTATTTTCTAGCTGATTATAATACATCTCATATATACCATGTAATTTTCTGATTAAAGCATCAACTACTCTCCTTCCTTTTCCATTTACATGCTGAATTTCCATATCAAACTCACCTAGGAAGGCATTCCATCTCGTCTGTCTGGAGTTTAAATCTGCTTGTTTGAAGTAACTAGTCAAGCTACTATGATCTATTTTAAGTACAAACATTTTTCCCAGAAAGTAATGCCTCCACACCGGAGTGCATGTACTGCTGTTAGTTCCAGATCATATGTAGAATATCTCTGTTCATGGTCTTTCAGTTTCCTTGATTCGTATGCCACCACTTTGCCTTCCTAGGATAAAACTACCCTAACACCATCTTTACTTGCATCTGTACATACCTCAAACTATTTTTTAGGATTAGCCACCATTACCACAGGTGTAGCGGTCAAAAGATGTTTCAAATTTTCAAAGCTATTCTGACATTCCATTGTCCATTTAAAATTTTTTCCTTTCCTCTTCATGGAGGTGATAGGAAAAGCAATTCTAGAAAATCTTTAATAAATATTCGGTAATAACCAGCTAATCTCATAAAAGATCTAACGTCTGCCCCGTTCTGGGGTACTCGCTATTCCATAATGGTTTTGATCTACTCGGGATCAACAATTATTCCTTCTGCTGAAATAACATGGCCTACATACTAGATTTCTGTTTTAAAGAAATCGCATTTACTGTACTTAGCAAACAATTGGTGTTTTCTTAAAATTTCGAGAACAAGCCTCAAATGTTCCTTATGCTCTTCCTGATTTTTAGAATATACCAGAATATTGTCTATAAGTATAAGTATGAAATTATCCAAGAAAGGATGGAAGATTCCATGCATTAACCTCATAATGGTTGCTCGCGCATTCGTCAATCCAAAGGGTAACACCACAAATTTGTAGTGTCCATACCTAGTACGGAATGCTGTCTTATAAATGTCTTCATCCTTAATTCGAATCTGGTGATATCAATATCTTAAATATATCTTGGAAAATATCGTGGCCCCTTTTAATTGATCAAACAAATTATCAATTCTTGGTAGTGGGTACTTGTTTTTTACTGTTAACTTATTGAGTTGCCTGTAGTCCATGCACGTTCGCATGGTCCCATCTTTCTTTTTCACGAACAAAACTAGTGCTCCCCACAGGGACACACTTGGACGAATATAGCCTTTATCCAATAGTTCTTGTAACTGTGTTTTCAGCTTAGTTAGCTCTGACACACTCATTCTGTAGGGAGCCCTTGACACCGAAGAAGCTCCCGGCAGTAACTCTATGGTGAAATCAATGTCTCTCCTTTTTGGTAAAACAAGAATATTTTCTGGAAAGAAATCCAGAAATTCCTGTACCACTGGTATATCGTCCATCATGGGAGATTTTTCCTTTGAATCTGCATACCCTACCTGAATAACATACAACTGACATCCCTTTCTTATACACTTACTCATTTGGGATGCTGGAATTGGGTGTATCTGCAATGGATTTTTGATTCCTTGAATCTCTTTACATGTTCCATCTTGAATTATGTAGTAAATAATCTTTTCCCTGCAGTCTACCAAGGTCCAATGCTTTTCTAACCAATCCATGCCTAGCAAAACATCATAGGATTCCAATGGTAGGATGTTCAGATCTACTTGTAATTGATGTTCTAAAATTTCTAGAATACAATTTGGAATCTTGATAGTTAATTTTCATTTTGTTCCCGTAGCTAGCTATACCAGACATGAAATTTTAAATTTATGTTCTTTAAAATTACACATTTCCACTATTTTGGGAATAACATAGCTTAGACTTGCTCCAGGGTCTACCAAAATTGAAACATGTTTAGTTAATAATTTACCTTCTAGTTCAATCATCGTGGGTTGATAATCAGCCTGTCAGTCTTCCAAAGCTGCATTGATACGGGGTATGTTCCACACTACATCACCTACTATAGAAGCTTCTTGTAAATTTTCCACTGTATCATTTTTGAATCACTGTGGACAGTTTTTGTAATGGTGTACCTGACCACACCCCCAACACTGTAGAAGTGGCTTAGTAATCTGACCTTGCTCAGGCTTACTAGACGCTTCTGTAGGCTTTTCTTCTACTGGCCATCTGGTTCTTTGGTGATTCTTACCAAATTTTTTGCTAGCAGGATTTCGTGCAGAACTTTTAAAGTCACCACTTTTGGTGCCTTTGAAATTGGAATTACTTCTCTGTCCTTTCTTTGGCTACCAAATTTTACCAACCTCCCCTTTAGCCTTGGATTGCTAATAACACATTCGTGCTTTATGAATGGCTTCATCCATGGTTCAGGGGTTTACAAACTCTATTCGCTCCTTCATCTGTGTTGGTAGACTACTCAGAAACCTCAGCACCTTAGCCTTTTCCTCTCGAAGATATGGAACATATCATAACAGGGAGGTGAACTTGGCGATATAATCATCAATGGTCATTTGTCTCAGCCTTAAATCATGAAATTATTTAGCTTTTTCATAATATAATCTCTCTGTCAAATACTTGTGTTTAAAGTACTGCTAGAATGATTCCCAGGTGACATCTTGTTCTTCGATACTACGCACATTCTTTACTTCTTCCCACCACAGGGTGCCTTTTTCTCTTAGCTGATATATATAGCTAAGCTGGCCTTCAGGTTGCTGTTATATTAGTATACCTGAAAGTACTTATTCATGTTAATTAGCCATGCTTCAGTCACCTCCTCAGCCTCACCATCAAATGTTGGTGGTTTAATTTTTCTAAATTCCCCCTGAAGTTCTACTTTTTGTTTCTTAATCTCTTGCTGATCTCACAAATTTCCAGATTCTGCCTCATTGAAATTTTTATTCTTACTTCGCTCAAATGGGATTTTTTCCACTCCGTCTGTGGTGTTATTTCTCATTTGTTGTTCATCTCCTTCTTGTATGCCTCTATCAGTACTTGGATGTTCCATCTCCTGGTTTTGTTTGTCTGACAGACTCTTTAATATTTTCTCCTGATCTTGCAGTAATCACTCATTATCTTTTTGGACACATACCATTTCCTCCTGTAATTGCTGCACAGTATTCAATAGGAAACTGGTTTGGTGTTGCTGTTCCTCAAGCAACTGACTAGTTTGTTGATGTTGTTCGACACTTAACTAAACCCACATTTCTAGGTTCATCACTAGTTGTGCTTGGGTTTCCCCAACATCTTGTGGTGGTTGTGATGCTGATCCTCTTCTAATTTTCTTTCTCTATGCATTAGTCACATACACAGCTTTATCATTAGTCGACCCTAAGGGTCCCATTATGGAAACTCTGCTCTGATACCACTTGTAACAACTTAACCTTTATAAAAACTACAGAGTAAAAAAAATAAAATTTCTTTTATCCACCGTAATAGAAAATTACTATGGGTTACATAACCATATTGCTGATAAGATTTAAATATAAAATACATGGTCATCGACCCATATATATATATATATATATATATATATATATATATATATATATATATAGTTAATCTGCAAAACAAAACAATAAAAAGATTGATTATTCATAACATCAATATACATATAATTATGGAAATTGCATAATAGTTATATGATTAAGGTTTAGGTAAGATTCTTATTTGGTTCTCAAAACATACGCCATAACGCTAATTAATCTCTACGTTAGCTCCACCTTGATATTTTCAATTGGTGGTTAGTTGGCATGTCAACCCCATTAATTGCCACGGTACATGGCCTTTAAATCCTTTGATAGCTGCCGGATTGCATTAAGATATTTCGCGCCTTTCAATGGTACTCCACTGAATCCTCACCGTCGATCCTTAATCTAATCTATGGTTGCATTTTTTCGGCGGGAGATATCACTTAAAAAATTTTAAACCCTAACTCTTACTTGGGAATTTCTGTTTTTTAGCTCATTTAGCTCTGCTTGTTCGACTCCTAAGCTTATGGCACCTCTGGGTGCAAGCGTTTGTATGAGGTTTAGTCTGCGATATTCAAGAAATTCGATGTTGTGGGTCTAGCTCACCACCGGTCAAAGCATGCTTCAGTCCTAAAACATTTTAGAATGGAACTTGCTGATAAGCATAAGCTCAAACTCTTGTCCACCCACTATGATATTTTCTCAACGCGATTTCCTCCCTTCATTCATTCGCCATCCGGTGAGATTAACACTGTAATTTATCCAGTTTATTCTTTCGTTTGTTTTTCTGGTGATGGGAGAGGTTCGATTATACTTGTAAGCATTAAGTATTGAATGTTACTTGTCTTCTGCAAGCTATCTGCTTGGGAATCTTCTTCCTACAGGTAAGATTTCAATATCGTTTTTCCACAGATTCCTACTTCATGGTTTTCCCATTTTTTTTAAAGTCTTGCAAAGGAGTCTTACAATATTCTTTCGATATTTCTCGACAAGTCAGTATTCCAACCCCGAGTTCTTTGGCATGGAGTCTATAACTATCATGCGCTGCAATGTCTCCTTCAGCCTCGGCTAACACACAGGATCTCTTTCTCTCTCCAGATACCCTGGTAACCGAAGTTACTGCTCTAGATTCTGGCTTCCAACAAGCTTCTAGAATTGAAAATTTGTTAAGATGTTTTCGAGGGAATTAAAACCCTACTGTCTATTTTTAGGACTGGACTCGGTCTAAAATGCATGATGTTTATTTTTATTAAAGATTTAACAATGTAACCTGCAAATATTTTTCCTGGACTCTTACTATATTTTTATGAGGAAGTGTATCTTGCTTTATCTTAGGTTTTAATGGCTATATCGTTCTTGATTCTGTTGAATTCTTGTAAAACCTTCTGGGTTTTTTTTTGGTTATGTATCACAGTGATATACTGATTCTCCTTTTAATGAAATAGTTCGTCACTGTACACATATTCCTCATCTCTATAATTCACCTTTTCCGCAAAAACGATTATGTTGCAAGTTTTACTACTCCACATAGGAATGTTTATCATTTATTTATTTCTCGTTCTCTAAAAGAAATTTCTTGTTTATTCTCTGTAATTTTGTTCAGGTATTTTGGATTATTTATCGGCTATCTATCAAAGCTTTTGTTTGAATATAGCATCTATCGATATTATCTTTGTCCCATTTCCTTATTACCTGTATTTGGTTTCTGTTTTTTAAAAGAAATCTAGAAGTGGGAATTTACATTGTTTTTAGTTATGTAATACTATACTCTTCCCTCAAATATATATTACCATAGAACTGTCTAGATAAATTATTTTAAGGTTTCTATATAATATTTTAGTACATTCGGTGTTCGGACCACCTCTTACCGATGTTTGTGTATAGTATATAATAACAGAAAGAATAATGTGTCTTAGGTAGGGCATTGCCCGAAACCTAAGACCGACAATTCTAATCTCTGCATAAATATATTTAAAATTTATGCTATACTTCATAAGTTTTTCTGGTATAAATTTTATCAGAGTTAGAATTAGTAGTTGAAATATTCTTTCATAATTTCATATGATATTTATCCATAGAATGGTTTAATCTATTATATGACTGAAAAAACTCTATGCAAAGAAAAAATATAATAAATAGACGTTTGCATCTTTTCAATAGTCACAGATTTATCTTCTAAATCCTTTTAAACATGTAAAAAAAGATAATACCTATTTATAAATAGACTCATAAAATGTGAAATCAAATGCTATTTACTTATAGAAGATTTATAGAATACTTGTGTATCATACATTTCCTGTTTACAAGTAGAATACGTTCATCTGTGTATTCAAATGATAGTTCTTTATATATTTGCAGAATAAAAAATACCTGCAGAACCAGCATTCCTATTTTTTTAACAAAATACAAACACCTGCGTACTCAACTATTAAACACTTCATATAAACAGAATGCATAAATACTAATGTACTTGTCTGTATTACTTTGTTTTAAGCTGTGGTCCTCCCAACCATCAAGTGAGGCGATTACATCTTCTACTTGTCCCCTAGCTCCAGACTTGGATGACACGGGTTAACATTGGATTCACTTTCTGTTGTGACCTCAGGATAGCCAATCCAGTCAATTTCAGAAATCTAGTTTTCAGGTTTTTCTGAACGACTTTTCCACTGGTCTCTACCAGCTCTGAAAATTCCTCAACCTTTTTCCCCTCTAGAACAGAACCCCTACTCCTCACCGAGATCAATATTTATCCTTAGAGAAGTAGGTAACTATTTTTCATCTATCCCCAACCACTTACCAATTCTTTGAAACATTTTACCATCTTCTTTTTTCTTTCTTTAAAAAATTCTTTCGATTAATTAATTATTCCTAATTAATTACTTTGAAAACAAATAACTTTGGGACAATAGTATTTATTTTAGTCTTTTCCTAACAAAATAATAAAAAGAATTGTCTTTTAACTAGTTAACACTAGTTAACTTTAATGAAGTTGTCACAACTTCTCACCCCTGGAAGTAACACCGTCCTCGGTGTTTTTACTCTAGCTCTGGAAAGAGCTCTAGGTAAACTTCTCACACGAATTTTTGGTCCTCCCAAGTAGCCTCATCCGGTCCAAAATGATTCCATTTCACTTTAACCTGGACAACTACTCGTTTGCATAATACGATTTCCCTTTGGTCAAGTATGCATTGCGGCTCGACCAGGAACTCGCCGTCTGGTTCTACCTGAAAAGCAACAATGTTCCAAATCAATTCTCACAATATATAAATATATATCTCAAGTTAGGATTATTATTCCTATCCTACCTATATATTTTTCCAATGTATTATGTGCTTTGCATCATGCACATAACGCTTCAGTAGGGACACATGAAACACATTGTGTACTAGAATGTGGCTGGGTAAAGCTAGTTGATAAGCTACAGGTCCTACCCTTTCCAAAAATTAGAAAGGTCCACAGATCCTGGGAGACAATTTTTCACAAGAGATCCACCTTAAGGTACTCCTGTTGGGTTTAATTCTCACATATACATTGTCTCCCACCTCGAATTCTCGATAAGACCTCTTTTTATCTGCATAGATATTTTGCTGATCTTGTGCAGCCTTTAGATTTTTTCTTATTTTCTTTACCTCTATTTCCATTTCAGCAAGCATCTCAAGTCCCAACATTAATTTTGTCTCGGGGCTCCTCCAATTTATAAGCGTATGACACTGCCTCCCATATAATGCCTCGAAAAGGCTCATTTTCAGAGATTCCTGATAACCATTGTTGTAAGAAAATTCAACTAGATGCAGATAATCCTCCCATTTAGTTAGTTGCGGCATTACATTCATGTATAGCATGTCTTCCAATATTTGTTTCACTTGCTCTGTTTGACCGTCAGTCTGGGGATGATAATTTGTGCTGAAGTTTATCCGAGTTCCCAAACTGGTAAACAAAGTTTTCAAAAATGTAGATGTGAACTTCACATCCCGGTCTGAAATAAATTTTTTTTTAATTCCATGCAAACTGAAAATTTCCTTCATAAATATGTCAGCTATCTGTACCGTCTTGTAGGTGGACTGCACAGGGATAAAATGTGCAGATTTACTCAATCTATCCACCACCACCATGATAGAATCATTTTGTTTTTTTTTTTTTCGCAGTAAACCTGTAATGAAGTCCAAGGATATGATCTCCGACTTCCATTTAGGTATTGGTATGGACTGCAACAGTCCTGTGGTATGTTGATGCTCCACTTTTACCTGTTGACATTCTAAGCATTTTCTTAAATATTCAGCAATACTCTTATGCATACTAGACAAAACATTATCCTTCCTTATTACTTTCAACATTTTCTGGTATCCTGGATGACCTGCATAATTGTTGCGATGGAATTCCTCCATTATAAGCTCCTTCAGAGCCATGCGATTAGGCACGATTAGGCACATACATGTTTCCTCATAAGGTCAACATTAGATCTTCGTTCATTCCGTACTCAGATGTACATCCTTGCTTCATTTTTTTTGGTATTCTAGATCTTTTTGTGCCTCTTGCTTTAATTTTTCCAAAAATTTATTCTCTATCTGGTTATAATACAACTCATATATAGCATGTAATTTTCTGCTTAAAGTAACAACTACTCTATTTTATTTTCCCTTTACATGCTGAATTTCGATATCAAACTCACTTAGAAAGGCATTCCATCTCGCCTGTATGGAGTTTAAATCTTCTTGCTTGAAGTTACTAGTTAAGCTGCTATGATCTGTTTTAAGTACAAAATTTTTGCCCAAAAAGTAATGCCTCCACACCCAGAGTGCATGTACTACTGCTGTTAGTTCCAGGTCATATGTAGAATATCTTTGTTCATGGTCTTTCAGCTTCCTTGATTTGTATGCCACCACTTTTCCTTCCTAGGATAAAACTGCCCCAACACGTTCTTTACTTGCATCTATACATACCTCAAACTCTTTGTTAGGATTGGCTACCATTAGCATAGGTGCAGTGGTCAAAAGTAGTTTCAGCTTTTCAAAGCTATTCTGACATTCCATTGTCCATTTAAAAAATTTTCCTTTCTTCTGCAAGGAGGTGATAAGAAAAGCAATTCTAGAAAATCCTTCATTAAATATTTGGTAATAACCAGCTAATCCCATAAAAGATCTAATCCCTACCACGTTCTGGGGTACTCTCCATTCCATAATGGTTTTTATCTTCTCGAGATCAACATCAATTCCTTCTGCTGAAATAACATGGCCTAGATACTAGATTTCTGTTTTAAAGAAATCACATTTACTGTACTTAGCGTACAATTGGTGTTTGCTTAACATTTCCAGAAAAAGCCTCAAATGTTCCTTATACTCTTCCTAATTTTTAGAATATACCATAATATCGTCTATAAATATAAGTACGAAATTATCTAAGAAAGGATGGAAGATTCCATGCATTAACCTCATAAAGGTTGCTTGCGCATTCGTCAATCCAAAGGGTAACACCACAAATTCGTAGTTTCCATACCTGGTACGGAATGCTGTATTATAATTTTCTTCATCCTTAATTCGAATCTGGTGATATCTAGATCTTAAATCTATCTTGGAAAACAACATGGCCCCTTTTACTTGATCAAATAAATCATCAATTCTTGGTAGGGGGTACTTGTTTTTTACTGTTAACTTATTAAGTTTCCTATAGCCCATGTACATTCGCATGGTCCCATATTTATTTTTCACGAACAGAACTAGTGCTCCCCACATGGACACAATTGGATGAATATAGCCTTTATCCAACAATTCTTGTAAATGTCTTTTCAGCTCAGTTAGCTCCGGAACACTCATTCTGTAGGGAACCCTTGACACCGGAGAAGCTCCTGGAAGTAACACTATGGTGAAATAAATGTCTCTCCTTGGTGGTAAACCAGGAATATTTTCTAGAAAGACATCCAGAAATTCCTGTACCATTGGTATATCTTCCATCATGGGCAATTTTTCCTTTGAATCTGCATACCCTACCTGAATAGGATACAACTGACATCCCTTTCTTATACACTTACTCATTTGGGATGCTCTAATTGGGCGTATCTGCAATGGATTTTTGATTCCTTGAATCTCTTTACATGTTCCATCTTGCATTCTATAGGAAATAATCTTTTCCCTGCAGTCTACCAAGGTCCAATGCTTTTCTAACCAATCCATGCCCAGAAAAACATCATAGGATCCCAATGGTAGGATGTTTAGATCTACTTGTAACTGATGTTATGAAATTTCCAGAATACAATTTGGAATCTTGGAAGTTACTTTTTGTTTTTCTCTGGTAGTTAGTTGTACCAGCCATGAAATTTTAAATTTCTATTCTTTCAAATTACACATTTCCACTATTTTGGGACTAACATAGCTTATACTTTCTCCAGGGTCTGCCAAAATAGAAACGGGTTTAATTAGTAATTTACCTTTTATTTCAATCATTGTGGGCTGATAATCGGCCTGTCGGTCTTCCAAAGCTGCATTGATACAAGGTATGTTCCTCAATACATCACCTATTGTAGAAGCTTCTTGTAATAGTGTGCCTCACCACACCCCCAACACTGTAGAGGTGGATTAGTAATCTGACCTTGCTCAGGCTTACTAGGCGCTCGTGTAGGCTTTTCTTCTGCTAGCCATTTGGTTCTCCGGTAATTCTTACCAAATTGTTTGCTAGCAGGATTTCGTGCAGAACTTTTAAAGTTACCACTTTCGGTGCCTTTGAAATTGGAATTACTTTTCTGTCCTTTCTTTGGCTGCCAAATTTTACCAACCTCCCCTTTAGCCTTGGATTGCTGATAACACATTCGTGCTTTACGAATGGCGTCATCCATGGTTCGGGGGTTTACAAACTCTATTCACTCCTTCATGTGTGTTGGTAGAATACTCAGAAACCTCTGCACCTTAGCCTTTTCCTCTCGAAGATATGGAACATATCGCAACAGGGAGGTGAACTTGGTGATATAATCATCCATGGTCATTTTTCCCAGCCTTAAATCATGAAATTCTTTAGCTTTTTTTTCATAGAATATCTCTGTCAAATACTTGTCTTTAAAGTAATGCTGGAATGATTCCCAGGTGACATCTTGTTCTTCGATACTACGCACATTCTTTACTTCTTCCCACCATAGGGTGGCTTTTCTCTTAGCTGATATATAGCTAATATGGCCTTCAGGTTGTTGTTATATTCATATACTTGAAAGCACTTATTCATGTTAATTAGCCATGCTTCGGCCACCTCCTCAACCTAACCATAAAATTTTGGTGGTTTAATTTTTCTAAATTGCCCCTGAAGTTCTACTTTCTGTTTCCTAATCTCTTGCTGATGTGACAAATTGCTAGATTCTGCCTCATTGAAATTTTTATTGTTACTTCACCAAGATGGGCTTTTTTCCACTCTCTCTATGGTGCTATTTTTCGTTTGTTGTTCATCTCCTTCTTGTATGCCTCTATCAGTACTTGGATGTTCCGTATCTTGGTTTTGTTTTTGTGACAGACTCTTTAATATTTTCTCTTCATCTTGCAGTAATCGCTCATTATATTTTTAGACACGTACCATTTCCTCCTGCAATTGCTGCACAATATTTAACAGGAAACTGGTTTGGTACTACTGTTCCTCAAGCAACTGACTAGTTTGTTGATGTTGTTCAACACTTAACTAAACCCACATTTCTGGGTTCATCACCGGTTGTGCTTCGATTTCCCCAACATCTTGTGGTGGTTGTGATGATGATACTCTTCTCATTTTCTTTCTCTGTGCATTAGTCACATACACAACTTTATCGTTAGTCGACCCTTAGGGTCCCAGCGTAGAAATGCTTCTCTGATACCACTTGTAACAACTTAACCTTTATAAAAACTACACGGTAAAAAAAAAAAAAAATTAATTCTTCTTTTATCCACCGTAATAGAAAATTACTACGGGTTACATAACCATATTGTTGATAAGATTTAAATATAAAATACATGGTCATCGACCCATATATATATATATATATATATATATATATATATATATATATATATATATATATATATATATATATATCTATATAAAATTTGCAAAACACAACAATATAAAGATTGATTATTCATAACATCAATATACATATAATTATGGGAATCACATAATAGTTATATGATTAAGGTTTGGGTAAGATTCTCATTTGGTTCTCAAAACATACGCCATAACGCTAATTAATCTCCGTGTTAACTCCACTTTGAACTTTTCAATTGGCTGTTAGTTGGCATGTTAAATCCACTAATTGCCACCGTACATGGCCTTTAACTCCTTTGATAGCTACCGAATTGCATTCAGGTCTTTCGCGCCTTTCAATGGTACTCCACTGAATCCTCATCGTCGATCCTTAATATAATCTATGGTTGCATTTTTTTGGCGGGAGATCTGACTTAACGCTTTCTAAACCCTAACTCTTACTTGGGAATTTCTGCTTTTCAGCTCATTTAGCTCTGCCTGTTCGGCTCTTAAGCCTATGGCACCTCCGGGTGTAAGTGTTTGTATGAGGTTAAGTCTGTGATCTTCAGGAAATTCAATTCTGGGGTTTTGACTGAGCTGTGGGTCTAGCTCATCACCAATCAAACCATGCTTCAGTCCTCAAACATTTTAGAAGGGAACTTACTGATAAGAATAAGCTCAAACTCTTGTACACCCGATATGATATCTACTCAACGGGATTTCCTCCCTTCAATAATTTACCATTCGGTGATATTAACACTGTAATTTATCCGGTTTATTCATTCGTTTGTTTTTCTAGTGTAACACCCCAAGTTCTATGCTTTTTTAATTGACATTTGAACAAAATCCAAAGGGGAAAGTGGACTGCAATGGAGAAACATTGTGTGGATTTTATTTAATTATTTATTAATGAGAAATAAAAAGAATGTTTATGTGTGCACTATTACTAGAAGAGATTTGAGATCATAGATCTGATCCATGAGGATATGGACCACGTAAGACTTTCCCAAAAACCTTTCATAAAAAACTTGAAAGGAATATTTCTAAATTAGATTGGGAGAGAAAAATATAGTTCCCCAATGAAGAGGAAAGTAATTGGGAAGAGGTGGAAAAGCTGGAAAAGTGAAAAATACAGCCTTAAAGGACCCTAATGAGGGCAACCTAGGCAAAAACAGGAAGAAAACATCCTAGAAATTCTGCACACAGAATTTAGAAACAGGCTTGGGGAAAGCAAGGCTTAAGTAAGCCTCTTCAGGACAGACTGAGGTTAGGAAGTCACTGGAGGATCTCAGCTCAGGGGTGAGTTCGGGAGAGAAGGGAACTCAAAGGTTGGGAGGATTGTTCATAGGAATTGGTATGCACATCTGATTTCAATTAGCTAAATTATGTATAGATAAATTTTAAGGGAATATGTTATGATTTTCAATTAGTTGATTTATCTTTGAAATGAAAAATAAATAAAAATAAGTATCCCATGCATTTATCCAAGTTGTTAAGCATAAATGCTACAAGTTGTACAGTTGCATGGGAGAAATAATTAAAGTACCATTCACCAGAATGTCTAAACCTACACCAGGTTTAAATCTAGGAATAAGTGTCTTCTTGGAAAATATACCCAAAAGTTGTACTAATGCCAAAAAAATTTAAACAACAGTGTTATAGCAATTCTTTTACATCTGTAATTAAAATATAAATTTCTAACAGATAGTTATAAAAGAACTACTGTAGTAAAAAAAAATTAATTGAATTATATTCCTAAAAATATTGGATTGCATTGCAGAATATAAATGTGAAATAGAACTAGAGAAGTAATACTTTCATAGAAAGTTGGTATCATTATTCCTATCCATCATATTGAATTTTACAATAGCGATTTATTTTCTGTAAGAAAAGAAGTAGACATAAATTAAGAAACCTGGAACAGAGTAATGATTATAGATTAAGAGTAGAGTTACAGTTATTATGTATAGAACTGATCTCTAAAATATCATTATGTTAATACTTGAAAGTGTAGTTGTTCTGTGCAACACTGATCTCTAAAATATCATTATGTTAATACATGAAAGAAATGATAAAATATCAGGTTTGGAAATTTTAACAGAGAAAAGTATATGAAACTGTGAAGGATATGCTAAGAATGTCATTTTTCTAGTATTGAAAATAAAAATAAATGAAAACTACAAATTGTAAATTTACAAGTATCCTTTATAGATTTGTGATATCAATATTGAAATTTTTTTTTTATCATAGATATCATTAACTAAAATTGGAAAACTGGAATTTTTAGTGGGAAGCACTTTACAATTGGTAAACCAAAAATGACATTAGTATACTCTGGAACAGATGTACAAAAAAAAAAAATACATATACTAAGTTGCTATGTACCAGAATTACAAGACATGATAGTATTAAATTTCCTAAATGGAAATTAAGGGTTTTAGTTTTTGTTAATATATTGCAAAGTAAAGGGCATGACGCTGTCATTAGCTACCTTAAGAATATCAGTGATACATGAAAAAAATATTAAAAAAAAAACATAAATTTCATCAGAATGTTTATCAATAGTTCAAGCAATACTGCGAATTTCAGTTAGCAGATCTGAAGAAAGGAAATATAACTAGATAAACAGACTCAACAAGAGTGTCATCAGTAACACGATTTTAATTATAAAACCATAATAAAAATTTGTGGATAGTCCTTATGAATATTATTTCAAGTTTATACATAAATGAGAAATTAAATCCATGCCCTAAATAGAAAGTTCATAGTAAACAGAGGTAGGTTACGATAGCAAAGTGCCTTTGTAAAACTATAATTCTTGTAAATAGAAGTTTAAAACTACATCGAATCATGCATTCAACATTGGGAGTGACTGAGTTTTACCAACCTGGAGATACAACGTAAGTTAGGATCAATAAATAAGAAGTGATTTCATCTTGCAGGAAGAAAATTGATCTCGTGAAACAAAAAATTGAATGGAGCTCTTACATGTAGAAAACAAATTAGCATATGAGAAACTTTAGGTTATGACAGTAAATTGTTTTCGAGCAGATTTAAATTGGAATTATAAAATAATCATGAAAATTTATGTTATATAAAACGAAAACGATTATGGGGTTTCAGATATAGTGAGGCATTTTAAATCGACCTTGGTTAAACTCCTACTGAGGCACAAATTAAACTAATAATGGAAAAATTATAGACACATTAAACCACACCGAATTGGGGAAAAGTACGAAATTAGTAATATACCTGTGAGCATTGAGAATATGTGACCAGGACAAACTTGCAAGCGTTCACCGTCAGTATAGAAGCTGACGCTGTGTTATAAATGTGTTAAGGAGATCACCGTTATAAATTTGTATGCTTAAAATTCATATCTACAGACTCCAAATCGAAATCGATATCAAACTGAAAATAAATCCATAGACTGTAAATCTGGAGAAATTTATAACAAAATAGAATGTCTTACAGAAAAGGATAAGTACCGAAAAGAAATTTGGGGAAGCCTCCACCGATACGAATGTTATGAAAGATGGTGATAAGGTTACTGGAATTTGAGGTAGAAACTTGAAGCATAAACACTTCATCGCAATGAGAGTAGGAGCGTAGGAGACACGTAGAAATTTAACTTCGAGGAGGTGAATAAGTGATACTGTTCCGAAATTTCTGCATTTAAAAGGCAACATATATTAAAACCCTAAGAATCTGTAACACTACATTTGTCAAGATCTCTGCGATTAGGTGGGGATCGATGCGTAGGGGAGAACCCGAGAACATTAATGATAAAACCTAACAAAAGTTATGAATAAACCCCGGTGTCATAGTTAACCTTCACATCGTTCAGTACAAAATTATATGCTCGAAGTTCGATAGGATTTGGGTGTCAGTTTGACAGACATCAAGAAGTTAACCCTATGGATTAAGTGACTTTGAAGAAAAGATTTTAAAAATTTCGTACTCAAACCTGTGAAGTGATCGAGTTAGCCATTAAATGAATATTCCTCAAATTGCATGAAAATTAAGTTGGTGTGAGTTTTTTCAAAATCTTAGTACTTAGCATACGAAAGTAATGAATAAATCTTGTCATAGGTATAAATATATCATAAAAAAAAGATACCATATGTAGTCATCGTACCATGGGAGTAAATATTTATATATTTTGTTCAGAGCTCATTGGTGGGGTTTAATAAATTGGAGAGGATAGGATTTAAATTTCATAAGCCTTAATACAAAAGTTTGGTTATAAGGTAAGCCCTACCATAATAACAAATATGATATATATTGGGTATATGCATGAGGTGCATATAGTAGATATTATAAAGACAAATAATTGTATGGAACACCACAAGTAAGGGTGGTTGAAATTTTAAGGTGCAAGATATAAACAAATACATATAAGGTTATGTTTATATGGAAAAGTTACAATAAAGGGACTTATTCAAGTTAAAATAATTTAAAATGAAAAATTATTATTGGGATAACGATACCATAATTGGACATATACATAATTAAACCACTTATATTATAAAGAACAATAGTATAGTGGGAGTTAAGGGATACATAAACGTAATAATGATTTACAAAGGGGATATGGATGTTATATTGCTATAGAGAAAAAAAAAAAATTAGGTAGTGAAGGAAGTTACAAATGGTATCAGAGCCCTAGTTGGAAAACTAGGTTGTTTATGTGCTCACTGCTATGATGCATTTTTTTGTATATGAAAAAAAAATTATTATTACTGATGTTGTATTGTTGTACAGTAAAAATTTACTACAAATAACAACTGCAAGACAATGACTGATGAGGATGGGCTCTATGTCGATCTGGGTGGTGGAGATAACACACAAGATCCTAATGCTCCTTTAATGGCTATGTTGCACAGGATGCAACGGGAAATGTCCCAGCTAAGAAGCCAGAATGATAGGATATCTTTAGCTAGTAAGGAGCAGGAAAAACCTATAAGAGAACTAAATTCGTGGAACAACCAAGAAGGTGAAGGTTCCGGAAGGAAGAGAAAGGGCAGGGTCAATCTCTCATATGAATTTGAGGAAGATGATGCCACTAGAAATCAGTATAGACAGAAGAAGGAATTACATGGTGAATTCCAGAAAATAAAACCTCCCTTCTATGATGGAGAGAAGGAGGAGGATGCCGAGGCATGGTTGCTAAATATGATTAAGTACTTTTAGGTTATGAAAGTAATCTGAGGGCCAGATTAGCCATCTACCAACTGCAAGGTAAGGCTACCTTGTGGTGGGAAGAAACAAAAATGGTTCATGCCATTAATGAAAAAACAATGACTTGGGAAGATTTTCAAGTCAAGTTCAAAAACTGATATTTGAATGAATGTTATTATGATGACAAGGAAAAAGAGTTTCATGAACTTAGATTGGGACATCTCACCATAGATGAGTTGGTCACCAAGTTCACAAATCTGTTAAGATATGTGCCTTATATCCAAGAGGAGCAGGCAAAGGTGCAGAGATATCTGAACTATTTGCCTACTATGTGCAAGGAGAAAATAGAGTTCGATAATCCAAAAAAAATGGATGAAGTGGTGAGGAAAGCCAGATTATGCTACCAACAGTTTCGGGGTAAGATGGAGCAAGGAAAGAATTGGTAAAATAAAGGTGATTCCAGTGGAAGGAAACAAAAACTAGCCTACTTGAAAAACTTTGGTAGAAACCATCAGAGAAAGAAATTTAATAAAAAAAATGACAACCAAACTGCTCAATCTCAAATGGGTTCCAAACCACTAAATGGAAATAATAAGAAGGAAGGAACTGTGAAAATGCGGGAACCATTGAAGTGTTGGGGTTGTGGAGAACCTCATCTTTTGAGGGACTGTTCACACCGAAATATTCAGATGGTTCTGAGAGATAGAGAAGCTACCACAGTAAATGTTGTAGCAAGGAACATCCCCATTATCAGTGCAGCCTTGGAGAACCAACAAGCAGAACACCAGTCTACTATGGCCGAGATGGAAGGTAAGATTACTAACCAATCTGTTACAGTTTTAATTGATCTGGGTGCTTCTTTGAGTTATATTAGTCCACAAGTTATATAAAAATGTAAACTCGGAACAGAAAAGTTTCAACAGTCTTAGTTGGTCTAGTTAGCCACCGGAACCAAACGCAAGGTAACTCATAAGCTACCTCAAACAACTATTAAATTGAATGATTATCAGACAGAAGTCAATTTAAAAATTTTTCCATTACGTTCCTATGATTTACTGATAGGAATGGATTGGTTAGAAAAGAAAAAGGCCATGATGAATTATTGGGACAAAACTCTACACTGCCTAGATGCCGAAGGAAAACAATTCATACTAAAAGGGAAATTGAAACCTATATCCGTGAGGTAGATCTTAGCCCTTCAATTAAAAAGAACTGCTAGAAAGGGGTATCAAGTATATGCTTTACATGTTGAAGAATTAGAACATCAACTAGAGAAAAATATGTTAGACACTTTATCGGTTATTAGAGAATTGAGAGAAATCGATTTTTCAATCGATTTAGTTCCAGGGGCAACACCAGTTTCTAGAGCCCCTTACCAGATGAGCCCCCCAGAACTAATGGATTTAAAAATTCAACTGCAAGAATTGCTGGATAAATTTTATATCAGACTAAGTGTATCCCCTTGGGGAGCACCAGTGCTGTTCGTGAAAAAGAAGGATGGTACCTTCAAAATGTGTATTGATTATCGTCAACTGAATAAGTTGACTATCAAAAGCAAGTATGCATTGCCTAGAATAGATGACCATTTTGATAAGGTCAGAGGAGCTTCCGTATTCTCTAAGATAGACTTAAGGACTGGTTAAAACTAGCTCAGAATTAAGGAGGAAGATGTCAGTAAAATAGCCTTTCGAACCAGGTATGGTCAGTACGAATTTGTAGTCCTACCCTTCAATTTGAAAAATTCTCCTGCCACTTTTATGTGTTTAATGAATAGCGTCCTAAATAAATATTTAGAAAAATTTGTACTAGTATTTATAGATGACATTCTAATCTATTCAAAAAGTGAGGTAGAGCATAAATAACACCTTGGAATCGTGTTGCAAACTCTTAAGGACAATCAGTTATATGCCAAGTTTAGCAAATGTGAATTTTATAAGGATAAAATTCAATATTTGGGGCATATAGTTTCAGAACAATGATTGGCTGTTGACCCTGAGAAAATAAAGTTCATTAGAGAGTGGCCTGTTACTGATGTCTCAGTGGTAAGATCATTTATGGGGATTGCAGGGTATTACCGAAGGTTTGTAGAAAGATTTTCTGCAATAGCATACCCCATAACCTCACTACAGAGGAAGGGTACAAAATTTGTGTGGACTAAAAAGTGCCAAAATAGCTTTTACCAATTGAAACTGAAACTAACTACAACACCTATACTAAAGATTGTAGATCAAAATCAAGAGTTTTTGGTATGTAACAACGCGTGTGGAGAGGGGTTAGAGGGAGTTTTGTTGCAAGAAAATTTTGTTATTGCCTATGAATCTCGAAAACTTAAGAAACATGAATAGAATTATAGTGTGTATGATCTTGAGTTAGTTGTTGTAATTCACGGACTCAAAATGTGGCGACACTATCTTCTAGGGAAGAAATTTATATTGATGACAGATCATATTAGCCTAAAGTATTTCTTCACTCAAAAAGATTTGAATGCTTGATAAGCTAGATGGCTGTCCTTTCTTAGTGAATTTGATATGGAAATAAAACATATCAAAGGAAAAGAAAACAAAATTACTGATGCTCTAAGCAGGAATGCTTGCCAAAACATAAGTAACATCGGGAGTAGTGCCACTTTTGACTTAGAAGGATTAGTTAAAATGGTAGAAGATCAGGACCCTAACTATGAGAAACTGCAAATTCAAATTATGAAAAGAGAAATGAAAGGGTATACACAAAATCAGAAAGGAGTGATTTGTTATAGAGAAATATTATCCATACCCAATGTAGACTCTTTGAAAAAAGAAATCCTAGATGAATATCATAAACAACCTTATTTAGGACATCCTGGATATTAGAAACTACTTATAGCCTTGAAAAAGAAATTATTTTGGCCAGGAATGAAAAAATACATAGCCAACTACTTAACCAGATGCATGCAATGTCAACTAGACAAAGTTGAACATCAGCATCCAGATGGCCTTCTAAATCCCTTACCAATTGCAGAATGGAAATGGGACATTGTTTTTATGGATTTCATAATTGGATTACCCAGAGAAAAGTATCAGCATGACTCAGTAATGATAGTGGTAAATACTTTAACAAATGCTGCACATTTCATACCTGTTCAATCTACTTTTGGGACAACCCAAGTAGCAAATGTGTTCATTAAGGAAATTGTAAGGCTACACGGGGTTCCTAAAATGATTATTTCAGATAGAGATGCCAAGTTCATAGCAGCCTTTTGGAAGAGTCTATTTGGAGGCATGGGCACTAAATTGAATTTTAGTACTTCCTATCACCCCCAGACAATTGGGCAAACATAGAGAACCAATCAAATACTGGAAGATATGCTCAGAATGTATGTGATGGATAGGCCAAATAAGTGGGAAGACTATTTGCATTTAGTCTAATTTTCTTATAATAACAGCTACCAATCTTCCATCAAGATGAGTCCATTTGAGGCACTCTATGAAAGAAAGTGCCACACTCCTTTAAGATGGAGCCAACCTGAAGATAAGTTAGTACTTGGGCCAAATGATCTGCAAGAAATGGAAAGAATTATCAAACAAATACAAAAAAACATGAAGACAGCTCAAGATCGATAGAAAAGTTATGTCGACAAGAAGGGAATTCACCGAGAGTACAAAGTGGGTGACCATGTATATTTGCGGATTAAGCCCAAAAAGATGACTTTGCATACAGGAAGTTGTGCAAAATTGGCTCCTAGATATTGTGAGTCTTTTGAAGTCTTAGAAAGGGTGGGACCAGTGGCTTATAAACTGGCCTTACCCCTCCATGTTAAGGTTCATGATGTGTTTCATGTTTCTTTATTGAAAATATATGTACATGATGCTGCTCATATTTTTTAATGGAATGTGATTCAGGTGGAATCAGAAGGGGAGTTCCTTCCAGAGCCGCTTCAAATATTGGAGCGGGAAGAAATTGAACCACAAAATAGAACAGTAGCTAGAGTAAAAGTGCAATGCAAACACTTTACTGCTGAAGAGGCTACTTGGGAAAGAGAAACTGAGATGATGGAAAATTATCCATTTTTATTTTCAACATGAACTGTTTAAATTGTGTTGACAACACCGAGGATGGTGTTTGTTTTTAGAGGGGGAATGTGTAACACCCCAAGTTGTATGCTTTTTTAATTAACATTTGAACAAAATCCAAAGGGGAAAGTGGACCCCAATGGAGAAACATTGTGTGGATTTTATTTAATTATTTATTAATGTGAAATAAATAGAATGTTTATGTGTGCACTATGACTAGAAGAGATTTGAGATCATAAACCTGATCCATGAGGATATGGACCAGGTAAGACTTTCCCAAAAACCTTTTAGAAAAACCTTGAAAGGAATATTTCTAAATTAGTTTGGGAGAGAAAAATCTAATTCCCCAATGAAGAGGAAAGTAATTTGGAAGAGGTGGAAAAGCTGGAAAAGTGAAAAAGACAGCTTTAAAGGACCCTAATGAGGGTAGCCTAGGAAAAAACAGGAAGAAATCATCCTAGAAATTCTGGACGTAGAATTTAGAAACAAGCTTAGGGAAAGCAGGGCCTAAGTAAGCTGCTTTAGGACAGACTGAGGTTAGGAAGTCACTGGAGGAACTCAGCTCACGGGTGAGTTCGGGAGAGAGGGAACTCAAAGGTTGGGAGGACTGGTAATAGGAATGGGTATGCACATCTGATTTCAATTAGCTAAATTATGTATAGATAAATTTTAAGGAAATATGTTATGATTTTCAATTAGTTGATTTATCTTCAAAATGAAAAAAAAAAGTATCCCATGCATTTATCCAAATTGTTAAACATAAATGCTACAAGTTGTATAGTTGCATGGGAGAAATAATTAAAGTACCATTCACCAGAATGTCTAAACCTACACCAGGTTTAAATCTAGGAATAAGTGTCTTCTTGGAAAATATACCCAAAATTTGTACTAATGCCAAAATAATTTAAACAACAGTGTTATAGCAATTCTTTTACATCTGTAATTACAATATAAATTTCTAACAGATAGTTATAAAAGAACTACTGTAGTAAACAAAATTTAATTGAATTATATTCCTAGAAATATTGGATTGCATTGCAGAATATAAATGTGAAATAGAACTAGAGAAGTAATACTTTCATAGAAAATCGGTATCATTATTCATGTCCAACATATTGAATTTTACAATAGCAATTTATTTTCTGTAAGAAAATAAGTAGACATAAATTAAGAAACCTAGAACAGAGTAATGATTATAGATTAAGAGTAGAGTTACAGTTATTATGTATAGAACTAATCTCTAAAATATCATTATGTTAATACTTGAAACTACAGTTGTTTTGTGCAGCACTGATCTCTAAAATATCATTATGTTAATACATGAAAGAAATGATAAAATATGAGGTCTGGAAATATTAACAGAGAAAAGTACATGAAACTATGAAGGATATGCTAAGAATGTCATTTTTCTAGTATTGAAAATAAAAATAAATGAAAACTACAAATTGTAAATTTACAAGCATCCTTTATAGATTTGTGATATCAATATTGAAAATTTTTTTTTATCATAGATATCATTGACCGAAATTGGCAAACTAGAATTTTTATCAGTGGGAAACACTTTACAATCGGTAAACCAAAAACAAAATTAGTGATGTATAAAAAAAATACATATACTAAGTTGCTGTGTACCAGAATTACAAGACACGATAGTATTAAATTTCCTAAATGGAAATTAAGGGTTTTAAATTTTTTTAATATATTGCAAAGTAAAGGCCATGACGTTGTCTTTTTCTACCTTAGAAATATCAGTGATACATGAAAAAAATATAAAAAAACAACATAAAGTTCATCAGAACGTTTATCAATAGTTCAAGAAATACTGTGAATTTCAGTTAGCAGATCTAAAGAAAGGAAATATAACTAGATAAATAGAATCGACAAGAGTGTCATCAGTAAGATGATTTTAATTATAAAACCATAATAAAAATTTGTGGATATTTCTTATGAATATCAATTCAAGTTTATACATAAATGATAAATTAAATCCATACCCTAAATAGAAACTTCACAGTTCACAAAGGTAGGGTACGATATAAAAGTGCCATCGTAAAACTATAATTCCTATAAATAGAAGTTTAAAACTACATCGAATCATGCGTTCAGCACTGGGATTCGCTGAGTTTTACCAACCTAGAGATATAGCCTAGGTTAGGATCAATAAATAAGAAGCGATTTCATCTTGCAGGAAGAAAATCGATCTCATGAAAGAAAAAATTGAATGGAGCTCTTATCTGTAGAAAACAAATTAGCATATGAGAAACTTCAGGTTATGACAGTAAATCGTTTTCGACTAGATTTAAATTGGAATTATAAAATAATCTTGAAATTTATGTTATATAAAATGCAAACGATTATGGGGTTTCAGATATAGTGAGGCATTTTAAATCGACCTTAGTTAAACTCCTACTGAGGCACAAATTAAACCAATAACGGAAAAAAATAGACACATTAAACCACCCCAAATTAGGGTAAAGCATGAAATCAGTAATATACCTGTGAGGGTTGAGAATATGTGACCAAGACAAACTTGCAAGCGTTCATAGTCAGTATAGAAGCCGACGCTGTGATATAAATGGGTTAAGGAGATCACTGTTATAAATTTGTATGCTTAAAATTCATATGTACAGACTCCAAATCGAAATCAATATCAAACTGAAAATAAATCCATAGACTGTAAATCTAGAGAAACTTATAACAAAATAGAATGTCTTACAAAAAAGGATAAGTACCAAAAATAAATTTGGGGAAGCCTCCACCGATATGAATGTCATGAAATATGGTGATAAGGTTACTGGCATTTGAGGCAGAAACTTCAAGCATAAACATTTCATCGCAATGAGAGTAGGAGTGTAGGAGATGCGTAGAAATTGAACTTCGAGAAGGTGAAGAAGTGATACTGTTATGAAATTTCCGCATTTAAAAGCCAACGGATATTAAAACCCTAAGAATCTGCAACCCTACACTTGTCAAGATCTCTGCAATCAGGTGGGGATCGATGCGTAGGGGAGAACCCGAGAAAATTAGTGATAAAACCTACCAAAAGTTATGAAGAAACCCCGGTGTCATAGTTAACCTTCACATCGTTAAGTACAAAATTATATGCTCGAAGTTCAATAGGCTTTGGGTGTCAATTTGACAAACGTCAAGAAGTTAACCGTACGGATTAAGTGACTTTGAAGCAAAGATTTTAAAATTTTCGTACTCAGACCTGTGAAGTGATCGAGTTATCCATTAAATGAATATTCCTCGAATTGCATGAAAATTAAGTTGGTGTGAGTTTTTTCAAAATATCGGTACTTGGTATATGAAAGTAATGAATAAATCTTGTCATAGGTATAAATATATCATAAAAAAAAAGAGACCATATGTAGTCATCGTATCATGGGAGTAAATATTTATATATTTCGTTCGAAGCTCATTGGTGGGGTTTAATAAATTGGAGAGGATAGGATTTAAATTTCGTAAGCCTTAATACAAGAGTTTGGTTATAAGGTAAGCCTTACCATAATAACAAATATGATATATATTGGGTGTATGCATGAGGTGCATATAGTAGATATTATAACGACAAATAATTGTATGGAACACCATAAGTAAGGGTGGTTGAAATTTTAAGGTGCAAGATATAAAAAAATACATATAAGGTTATGTTTATATGGAAAAGTTACAATAAAGGGACTTATTCAAGGTAAAATAATTTAAAATGAAAAATTAGTATTGGGATAACAATACCATAATTGGACATATACATAATTAAACCACTTATATTGTAAAGAACAATAGTATAGTGGGAGTTAAGGGATACATAAACGTAATAATAATTTACAAAGGGGATATGGATATTATACTGCTATAGAGAAAAAAAAAATTAGGTAGTGAGGGATGTTACATCTAGTTCTGAGAGAGGTTCGATTATACCTCTAAGCATTAAGTATTGAATGTTACTTGTCTTCTGCAGGCTATCTGCTTGGGAAGACTCTATAATTGTCATGCGCTGCAATGTCTTCTTCGGCCTTGGCTAAAACACAGGCTCTCTTTCTCTCTCCAAGCACCTTGGTAACCGAAGTTACTTCTCTAGATTCTGGCTTCCACAGAGCTTCTAGAATTGAAAATTTGTTAAGATGTTTTCGAGGGAATTAAAACCCTGCTGTCTAGTTTTAAGACTGGACATGGTCTAGAATGCATGATGTTTATTTTTATTAAATATTTAAGAATGTAACCTGCAAATATTCCGCTTGGACTCTTACTATATTTTTATGAGGAAGTGTATCTTGCTTTATCTTGGGTTTTACTGGTTATACCATTCTCGATTCTGTCGAATTCTTGTAAAACCTTCTGGGTTTTTTTGTTATGTATCACAATGATATACTGATTCTCCTTTTAATTAAATAGTTCATCAATATATGCGTATTCCTCATCTCTATTATTCGTCTTTTCTGCAAAAATGATTATGTTGCAGGTTATACTACTTCGCATAGGAATGTTTATCATTTCTTTATTTCTTGTTCTCTAAAAGAAATTTCTGGTTTATTCTCTGTAATTTTTCTCAGGTATTTCGGATTATTTATTGGCTATCTATCAAAGCTTTTTTTTGAATATAGCTTTTATTGATATTATCTTTGTCCCATTTCCTTATTACATGTATTCGGTTTCTGTTTTTAAAAGAAATCTAGAAGTGGGAATTTACACAGTTTTTAGTTATGTAATACTATACTCTTCCCTCGAATATATATTACCGCATAACTGTTCAGATAAATTATTTTAAGGTTTTTGTTTAATATTTTAGTACATTCGATGTCCGAACCACTGCTTACCGAAGTCTGTGTATAGTATATAATAATAGAAAGAACAATGTGTCTTAGGTAGGGTGTTTCCCAAAACCTAAGACCGACAGTTCTAATCTCTGCATAAATCTATTTAAAATTTATGCTAGACTCCATAAGTTTTTTTGGTATAAATTTTATCAGAGTTAGAATTAATAGTTGAAATATTCTTTCATAATTTCATATGATATTTATCCATAGATTTGTTTAATCTATGATATGACTGAAAAAATTGTATGCAAAGAACCATTATAGTAAATAGACGTTTGCCTCTTTTCAATAGTCACATATTTATCTTCTAAATCCTTTTAAACATGTAAAAAAAGATAATACCTATTTATAAATAGGCTCATAAACTGTGAAATAAAATGCTTTTTACTTATAGCAAATTTACAGAATACTTGCATATCATACATTTCCTGTTTACAAGAGAATACATTCAACTATGTATTCAAATGATAGTTATTTATATATTTGCAGAATAAAAAATACCTGCAGAACCAGCATTCCTAATTTTTTTAACAGAATACAAACACCTGTGTACTCAAATGTTAAACACTTCATATAAACAGAATGCATAAATAATAATGTACTTATCTTTATTACTTTGTTTTAAGTTGTGGTCCTCCCAACCATCAAGTGAGGCGATTACGTCCTCTAGTTGCCCCCTAGCTCCAGACTTGGATGACATGGGTTAACAGTGGATCCACTTTCTGTTGTGACCTCAGGATAGCCAATCCAGTCAATTTCAGAAATCTAGTTTTTAGGTTTTTCTGAGCGACTTTTCCACTGGTCTCTACCAGCTCTTGAAATTCCTCAACCTTTTTCCTCTCCAGAACAGAAACCCTACTCCTCACTGGGATCAATATTTATCCTGAGAGAAGTAGGTAACTGTTTTCCAACTGTCCCCAACCACTTACGAGTTCTTGGAAACATTTTACCATAACCTTTTTACTTTATTTAAGAAATTATTTCCATTAATTAATTATTCCTAATTGCGGTCAACATTTTATGGTATCCTGGATGACCCGCATAATTGCTGCGATGGAATTCATCCATTATCAGCTCCTTCAGAGCCATGCGATTAGGCACATACACTTTTCCTCAGAAGGTCAGCATCTGATTTTCATTCATTCCGTACTCGGATGTACATCCTTTCTTCATGTTTTCTTCCATATGTTGCCATAAAAATTGGTATTCAAGATATTTCTGTGCCTCTTTCTTTAATTGTTCCAAAAACTTATTTTCTAGCTGATTATAATACAGCTCATATATACCATGTAATTTTCTTCTTAAACTATCAACTACTCTTTTTTCTTTTCCCTTTACATGCTGAATGTCCATATCAAACTCACTTAGGAAGGCATTCCATCTCGCCTGTATGCAATTTAAATCTGCTTGTTTGAAGTAACTAGTCAAGCTGCTATGATCTATTTTAACTACAAACTTTTTTCCCAACAAGTAATGCCTCCACACCCAGAGTGCATGTACTGCTGCCGTTAGTTCCAGGTAATATGTAGAATATCTCTTTTCATGGTCTTTCAGCTTCCTTGATTCATATGCCACCACTTTACCTTCCTTGGATAAAACTATGCCAACACCTTCTTTACTTGTGTCTGTACATAGCTCAAACTCTTTGTTAGGATCAACTACCATTAGCACAGGTGTAGTGGTCAAAATTTGTTTCAGCTTTTAAAACCATTATGACATTCCATTTTCCATTTAAAAATTTTTCCTTTCCTCTGCAAGGAGGTGATAGGAAAATCAATTCTAGAAAATCATTCAATAAATCTTCAGTAATAACCTCCTAATCCCATAAAAGATCTAATGTCTGCCACGTTCTGGGGTAATCGCCATTCCATAATGGTTTTGATCTTCTCGGGATCAACAATGATTCCTTCTGCTGAAATAACATGACCCAAATACTAGATTTCTGTTTTAAAGAAATCACATTTACTGTACAACTGGTGTTTTCTTAACATTTCCAGAACAAGCCTCGAATGTTTCTTATGCTCTTCCTTATTTTTAGAATATACCAGAATATCGTCTATAAATATAAGTATGAAAGTATCCAAGAAAGGATGGAAGATTCCATGCATTAACCTCATAAACGTTGCTGGCGCATTCGTCAATCCAAAAGGTAACACCACAAATTCGTAGTGTCCATACCTGGTACGGAATGTTGTCTTATAAATGTCTTCATCCTTAATTCGAATCTGGTGATATCTAGATCTTAAATCTATCTTGGAAAACACCGTGGCCCCTTTTACTTGATCAAACAAATCATCAATTCTTGGTAGGGGGTACTTGTTTTTTACTGTTAACTTATTGAGTTTCCTGTATTCCATGCACATTTGCATGGTCTCATCCTTATTTTTCATGAACAGAACTAGTGCTCCCCACGGGGACACACTTGGATGAATATAGCCTTTATCCAACAGTTCTTGTAACTGTATTTTCAGCTCAGTTAGCTCTGGAACACTCATTCTGTAGGGAGCCCTTGACACCGGAGAAGCTCCTCGTAGTAACTCTATGATGAAATCAATGTCTCTCCTTGGTGGTAAACCAGGAATATTTTCTGGAAAGACATTCAGAAATTCCTGTACCACTGGTATATCTTCCATCATGGGCGATTTTTCCTTTGAATCTGCATAACCTACCTGAATAACATACAACTGACATACCTTTCTTATGCACTTACTCATTTGGGATGCTATAATTGGGCATATCTGCAATGGATTTTTGATTCCTTGAATCTCTTTATGTGTTCCATCTTGCATTCTGTAGTAAATAATCTTGTCCCTACAGTCTACCAAGGTCCAATTCTTTTCTAACCAATCCATGCCTAGCAAGACATCATAGGATCCCAATGGCAAGATGTTCAAATCTACTTGTAACTGTTGTTCTAAAATTTCTAGAATACAATTTGGAATCTTGGCAGTTACTTCTCGTTTTGCTTCGGTAGCTAGCTGTACCATCCATGAACTTTTAAATTTTTGTTCTTTCAAATTACACATTTCCACTATTTTGGGACTAAGATAGCTTAGACTTGCTCTATGGTCTACCAAAATAGAAATAGGTTTAGTTAGTAATTTACCTCCTAGTTCAATCATTTTGAGCTGATAATCAGCCTGTCGGTCTTCCAAAGCTGCATTGATATGGGGTATGTTCCACGCTACATCGCCTACTGTAGAAGCTTCTTGTAATTTTTCCAATGTATCATTTTTGATTCGCTGTGGACAGTTTTTGTAATAATGTGCCTCACCACAACCCCAACACTGTAGAGGTGGCTTAGTAATCTGACCTTGCTCAGGCTTACTAGACGCTTCCATAGGCTTTTCTTCTGCTGGCAATCTAGTTCTCTGGTGATTCTTACCGAATTGTTTGCTAGCAGGATTTCGTGCAGAAATTTTAAAGTTACCACTTTTGGTGCCTTTGAAATTGGAATTACTTTTATGTCCTTTCTTTGGCTGCCCAATTTTACCAACCTCCCCTTTAGCCTTGGACTACTGATAACACATTGGTGCTTTATGAATGGCTTCATCCATGGTGTGAGGGTTTACAAACTCTATTTTTTCCTTCATGTGTGTTGGTAGACTACTCAGAAAACTCTGCACCTTAGCCTTTTCCTCTCGAAGATATGGAACATATCGTAACAGGGAGGTGAACTTGGTGATATAATCATCCATGGTCATTTGTCCCCGCCTTAAATCATGAAATTCTTTAGCTTTTATGTCATAGAATCTCTCTGTCAAATACTTGTCTTTAATGTACTGCTGGAATGATTCCCAAGTGACACTTGTTATTTGATACTACGCACATTCTTTACTTTTTCCCACCACAGGGTGGCCTTTTCTCTTAGCTGATATATAGCTAATCTGGCCTTCAGGTTGCTTTTATATTCATATACCTGAAAGTACTTATTCATGTTAATTAGCCATGCTTCAACCACCTCCTCAGCCTCACCATCAAATGTTGGTGGTTTAATTTTTCTAAATTCCCCCTGAAGTTCTACTTTCTGTTTCTTAATATTTTGCTGATCTGAAAAATTGCCAGATTCTGCCTCATTGAAATTTGTATTCTTACTTCGCTGAGATGGACTTTTTTCCACTGGTGTTATTTCTCGTTTACTTTTCATCTCCTTCTTGTATGCCTCTATCAGTACTTGGATGTTCCATCTCCTCATTTTGTTTGTCTAACAGAATCTTTAATATTTTCTCCTGATCTTGTAGCAATCGCTCATTATCTTTTCGGACACATACCATTTCCTCCTGCAATTGCTGCACAGTATTCGACAAGAAACTGGTTTGGTGTTGTTGTTCCTGAAGCAACCGACTAGTTTGTTGATGTTGTTTGACACTTAACTGAACCCACATTTCTGAGTTCATCACTGGTTGTGCTTGGGTTTCCCCAGCATCTTGTGGTGGTTGTGATGCTGATCCTCTTCTCATTTTCTTTCTTTGTGCATTAGTGACATACACAGCTTTATCGTTAGTCGAACCTTAGGGTCCCAATGTAGAAACACTGCACTGATACCACTTGTAACAACTTAACCATTATAAAAACTAAACAGTAAAAAAGAAATTAATTCTTCTTTTATCTACCGTAATAGAAAATTACTATGGGTTACATAACCATATTATTGATAAGATTTAAATATAAAATACATGGTCATCGACCCATATATATATATAGTTAATCTAAAAAACACAACAATATAAAGATTGATTATTCATAACATCAATATACATATAATTATGGGAATCACATAATATTTATATGATTAAGGTTTGTGTAAGATTCTTATTTTGTTTCAAAACATACGCCATAACGCTAATTAATCTCTGCGTTAACTCCACCTTGATATTTTCATTTTGCGGTTAGTTGGCATGTCAAATTCATTAATTGCCATGGTACATGGCCTTTAACTCCTTTGACAGCTTCCGGATTGCATTAAAATATTTCATGCCTTTCAATGGTACTCCACTGAATCCTCACCGTCGATCCTTAATCTAATCTACGGTCTCATTTTTTCGGCGGGATATCTGACTTAATGCTTTCTAAACCCTAACTTTTACTTGGGAATTTCGGCTTTTCAGCTCATTTAGCTCTTCCTGTTCGGCTCTTAAGCTTATGGCACCTCCGAGTGCAAGAATTTGTATGAGGTTAAGTCTGTGATCTTCAGGAAATTCAATGCTCTAGTTTTGACTGAGCTGTGGGTCTAGCTCACCACCGGTCAAAGCATGCTTAAGTCCCCAAACGTTTTAGAATGGAACTTGCTGATAAGTATAAGCTCAAACTCTTGTTCGCCCGCTATGGTATCCTCTCACCCTCCCTTCAGTCGCTCGCCATCCAGTGAGATTAACACTGTAATTTATCCGGTTTATTCATTTGTTTGTTTTTCTCGTGATGGGAGAGGTTCGATTATACTTGTAAGCATTAAGTATTGAATGTTACTTGTCTTCTACAGGCTGTCTGCTTGGGAATATTCTTCCTACAGGTAAGATTTCAATATCGTCTTTCCAAAGATTCCTACTTCATGGTTTTCCCATTTTTTTAAAGTCTTGCAAAGAAGTCTTACAATATTCTTTCAATATTTCTTGACAGGCCAGTACTCCAACCCTGACCTCTTTGGCATGGAGTCTATAACTATCATGCGCTACAATGTCTCCTTCAGCCTCGGCTAATGAACAGGCTCTCTTTCTCTCTCTAGGTACCCTAGTAACCGAAGTTACTTCTCTAGATTCTGGCTTCCACAGAGCTTCTAGAATTGAAAATTTGTTAAGATGTTTTCGAGGGAATTAAAACCCTGCTGTCCAGTTTTAAGACCAGACTCGGTCTAGAATGCATGATGTTTATTTTTATTAAAGATTTAATAATGTAACCTGCAAATATTTTTCCTGGAGTCTTACTATATTTTTATGAGGAAGTGTATCTTGCTTTATCTTACGTTTTATCGGCTATACCGTTCTCGATTTTGTCGGATTCTTGTAAAACCTTTTGGGTTTTCTTTGTTATATATCATAGTGATATATTGATTCTCCTTTTAATGAAATAGTTCATCACTGTACGCATATTCCTCATCTCTATTATTCGTCTTTTCTGCAAAAATGATTATGTTGCAGGTTATACTACTCCGCATAGGAATTTTTATCATTTCTTTATTTCTTGTTCTCTAAAAGAAATTTCTGGTTTATTCTCTGTAATTTTGCTCAGGTATTTCAGAATATTTATTGGCTATCTATCAAAGCTTTTCTTTGGATATAGCATCTATCGATATTATCTTTGTCCCATTTCCTTATTACCTGTATTCGGTTTCTATTTTTAAAAGAAATCTAGAAGTGGGAATTTACACAATTTTTAGTTATGTAATACTATACTCTTCCCTCGAATATATATTACCGTAGAATGGTTCAGATTAATTCTTTTAAGGTTTTCGTTCAATATTTTAGTACATTCAGTGTCTAGACCACCGCTTACCGAAGTTTGTGTAAAGTATGTAATAACAGAAAGAAAAATGTGTCTTAGGAAGGGCGTTGCCCAAAACCTAAGACCGACAATTCTAATCTCTGCATAAATCTATTTAAAATTTATTCTTGACTTCATAAGTTTTTCTGGTATAAATTTTATTAGAGTTAGAATTAATAGTTGAAATATTCTTTCATAATTTCATATGATATTTATCCATAGAATTTTTTAATCTATGATATGACTGAAAAAACTGTATGCAAAGAACCATTATAACAAATAGACGTTTGCCTCTTTTCAATAGTCACAGTTTTATCTTCTAAGTCCTTTTAAACATGTAAAAAAAGATAATACCTGTTTATAAATAGACTCATAAACTGTGAAATCAAATGCTTTTTACTTATAGCAGATTTACAGAATACTTGTGTATCATACATTTCCTTTTTACAAGTAGAATACGTTCATCTGTGTATTCAAATGATAGCTATTTATATATTTTCATAATACAAAATACCTGCAGAACTAGCATTCCTATTTTTTTTAACAAAATACAAACACCTATGTACTCAACTATTAAACACTTCATATAAAGAGAATGCATAAATACTAATGTACTTATCCGTATTACTTTGTTTTAAGTTGTGGCCCTCCCAACCATCAAGTGAGGTGATTACATCCTCTACTTGCCCCCTAGCTCCAGACTTGGATGACACAGGTTAACAATGGATTCACTTTCTGTTGTGACCTCAGGATAGCCAATCCAGTCAATTTTAGAAATCTAGTTAATTTCTGTTATTAATAATTAATTTACTAAATTTTTAAAAATAAAAGAGAATAGTTAATTTTTTTTTATTTACAAAGTGTGAATATAAGCTTCGCACATATGAATATCAAGAATATAATACTGGTAAGAATTTAAAATTTAGAAAAAAATAAAATATAATATATTTTTTGAAATTAAAATTATATATACAATTTTCTTAATATTATAAAGATGATAATTTCTTATATCACACTTTATCTATTTTAAATATATAATTAATTTTTTTTAATAAAATTAGTTGCAATAAATTTATATATTTTAAACTGAAAAAAATTGAAAAGATTAAAAGTATCACAATGAAATGAATTAATATATTAATTCAATAAAAAGTTATAATATTTTTAATGGCTTCAAATTTTTTATTTGAATAATAATCATACAACTTTATGTCACATGCTGATTATTAATTAAATGCTAATTTGGCCTTTTAAATTCATATAATTAACTTAATTAATATTTTTATAATTCATATCATTAATAATTATAAATATATTTTTATTAAAAAATTAAAATATAATTAAAATAATTAATTAATAAAAAATATTTAGGACTAATTTTAAAACTTAATTTTTAATTTTAAAATTTCATAAAATATAAATATGCTTTTATATTTAATGATAACATATTTTAATTATTTAATTTATTAACAATTTTTTCCCTACACAAAATTGAGGTAAATTGGCTTCATGGATTTAGAATCATTAAAAAAAATGAATTGGTTCCTACATGAAAGAAGTATAGAACTAGGATGTAGGGAATCTCATTGATCCAATCATGAAGAGTGTGTATGCAACCCTATCACTTTAGATGTTGTTGGAGTGTTAAAAGGTGTATTCGAGTTGAACTATAAGTAATGGTAAAAGGCATGCAACATGAAACTCCATTGATGCGTGTGAAATTAATAAAAGATGTTTCTAGCAGTATGCTCAATGATCAACAGAATCACAAATGGTTTGTGGGATATGATATTTCAATTAATCATACATATAATGAGAGAACAAGGAAAAAATAAATAAGTTGTTATTAAGAGTTATTATTATTAATCATATGGAAATTATGTGTGTTATATGGTATTCTAAGTGTTATGTGCCTCTCACTATTTAATATTTATACGTGCGTTGAGTTATGGTATCCTAATTTTTATGTATGTTCTGCTTACCTTTTTTTAATATATTGTTTACCTTTGGTCATTCGTCATTGATATTGCTATGGAATCATTGTTGCTGTAGGATCTCAGTGATGTGACGTTGCCTAATTATGGACAATGACATAATCGGTGCTTTTAATTAGGAAACATCATCGAATATGAGTATTGAGTTGTTAGGATTCGACACATGTTTTGGATCCAATGCTCTAGGCGTTTTACAGGAATTCCATTTCTTGATGATCTTCCCACCAGAGTACTATGATCAAAATACATTTTTCTGGCATCTACAACCTGTACCACCAGAGAAATGCAAATTACAGATGATGACCAAGAAATCACATGCTTAGACTATGGATGCCAAAACTAGTGAGGAAAACATACATGTAGCTTGATACCTACAATAAAAACTTGATGTCGCTACTGATCATGATGATCGCTTACACTTTCCTGCTCTTCCTTTGCCTTCTTGCTTCAAATCACTAAGTATCCTCACTTTCCAAGAGTATTCTCAATGATCAACAAAATCACAAATGGTTTGTGGGATATGATATTTCAATTAATCATACATATCGTGAGAGAACAAGGAAAAAACAAAGAAGTTGTTGTTAAGAGTTATTATTATTAATCATATGGATATTATGTGTGTTATATGGTATTCTAAGTGTTATGTGCCTCTCACTATTTAATATTTATACGTGCATTGAGTTATGGTATCCTAATTTTTATGTATGCTTTGTATACTTTTTTATAATATATTGTTTACCTTTGGTCATCCATCGTTGATATTACTATGGAATCATTGTTGCTGACTAGGATCTCAGTGATGTGATGTTGCCTCATTATGGAAAATGATATAATCGGTGCTTTTAATTCGGAAACATCATCAAATATGAGTATTGACTTGTTAGGATTCCACACATGTTTTGGATCCAATGCTCTAGGCCTTTTACATGAATTCCCTTTCTTGATGATCTTCCCACTAGAGTACTATGATCAAAATACATTTTTCTGGCATCTACAACCTGCACCACTGGAAAACTGCAAATTATAGATGATGACCAAAAAATCACATGCTTACACTATCCATGCCAAAACTAGTGAGGAAAGCATACATGTAGCTTGATACCTACAATAAAAAACTAATGTCGCTACTGATCATGATGATCGCATACACTTTCCTGCCCTTCCTTTGCCTTCTTGCTTCAAATCACTAAGTATCCTCACTCTCCAAGAGTGCTCCAAGAAAACTCTAAGCATCCAAGAGTATGAGAGAGAGAGAGAGATAGAGAGAGAGAGAATAATGAGAGAGCTCCAAAAGTGCACTGGAAAAATATTTTAGTCAAAAGCTTGCCAACTGATCTGCGGAAGAATTTTTATCGATGAGGCCTCTATTGTCTTCATTTTCCATTATTTTCCTTCATTTTCCTCACACGCAACTGCAACATTTCACCTTATTTTTCTCCTATTTTCCATTATTTTCATAAATAAATGTGCCAAATATGCCATTTTTCCTTTCCAAATCCTTTGCCTTTGCCGATTTCATTAGCCTTATTAAATAAAAGGAACACCCACTTGGATGTTTTTCCCAACATTCAAATTGGAATACATGTCCCATCATCGTGGTCTTATATAATTTTACATGTATTTTTAACCAGGGTTGTTGCATTGGAGGATTCAGAGCCAAGGTGCACTGAAGGTGTGATGAAATTACTGTATAATAGATGTCATCGGCGTTGAACCTTTGGCCAAGGCATGGTAAATCCTTAAGATTTGCAATAGATACAAAAGGTAAGTCATCAATGCTTGTAAATTTAAAATACATGGAAGTAAACTGCCTTTGAAATCTCGTTGATGGTAATGAGTATTTACAATTGAGCAAGGATAAAATAGGTATTTGAAACCCATAAATTAGAGATTCAAGTATCATTTGGTGTTGCAGAAATTAATAGTTCATTCAATCAAACAAAGGAGATAAAATGCTGAGAAATTACTGATTGTCTAATCCGATAAGAAAACATTTCTTTTAAAGAAGTTAAGCTTCAAATTTGGAGATTTTTAAGGATTAATGTATCTCAGTCTACTCTAGTTAAAATATAGTAATGTGGTTTAAAGCTCTAGAGCATGAAATTGACATCAAGCATAACGACACTAACTATATGTGATCAACTTTGACCATTCAAATTGTGGTATGTATCATCATATGCCTATCTATTACGTCATCACTTCTAATCAATTAAACTGTACCATGTGTCCTAACCTTATTGGTCTATGAGGAGTGGTTAAATATCATGCATATCTATTTGTGATCATGGATATTTTTCCAAAGCTACACATTGTTTAACCTTGTTAAGTAGTGCACAAATTTGTGTACTTGTAGTTTTTGTTTAACTTTACAATGGAGGATCTTCCCTCAACATGTGCGATCTTTAAAAAATTTGGTAACTTTGGGTTTTCGCTCCATCATTTAGGTCTTGAACTAATGTTTATTTTCAAATGGCCATAACTTCCCATCTAGGAGGATTTTTTAGAGTTCAATATACCGTGGGGAAGGTGTTGATGAAGATTATCCAATCATGTTATCCATAAATTCATTAGGACATCATAACCTTATAAAATTCTATATAAAAATAAAACCTATTTTAACCCATTTGTTGAGGGTAAAAAAAATATCTAGATTTCATGATTGATACTAATGCTTCCCTGGATACCCCCTTTGACATCAATGAAACATTTTTTCATTAATGACAAAAATGTGCAACAATTTCCCCCTTTGTCTCTAACGATAACACCACATGACAATAATGGTCATTGATGTCACATTTTTAAGTTAGCCTTGGTATGCATAAAAATACCCCTAACATAGTGTTGAGGACTCCCCCTATCTAACTATGAAGATGCCTCCTTCTTTCCTTCCTTCCATCTTTCAATGTTTGCATTCTCTCCTCTAATTTTCCTTCTCAATGTATGTTAATATCTTCTACTCCTCATATTGTATGTTTGCATTCTATCCTCAAATTTTCCTGCTTAATATGTGCATTCACTTCCCCTTTAACATAAATGGAAAAAGGGGCATGGTACTATCAATTCTTACATAATTATGTGTGAACATGATCGTGTTAAAAGTAGATTCTCTGAGATTATCTTCTTCTATTTGTAAATACCTACCATGTATGTCAATGTTTCCATCCTCTAGTTAATGTTGCACTTCCCTATAGATCTAATTTAGTCTACCCCTAATACCATTCTTCCTTTATCTATAATTTCTTTCCAATACTCATAAATATCTCTTGAACTTTCCTACGAACTTGATAGGGTCGCCTTCTATTTCCAAATATTTTCTAACTATCCCTAGACTTCCCTTAGACATTATAGAGTCTCTCTTTGTTTCCAATGCTTCTCCAACTATCCATGCAATTTATTATGGATATGATAGAGTCTCCCTTCAAGGGCATATAAGGCTATCCACTATAGTATATTTTTATTTTATAGGCTTTATAGATATTAACCTACAATTTAAGTTCAACCTTAAGTAATAAAACAACACTTTTTCACATAAATAAAGTCTTCAACCTTGGTGATAAGGTGATAAACACACTTTTCGACCAGTACCTTATCTTACAAGGGCTTAGAGTCTTTGTGAAACAAACTTCGAAGGAAAGAAAATGACGGAGTAAGGGGGGATGCTCTAGTGAATCCACTTCAAAAACCTTAAATACTATTTTGGAGAGGAGAGAAATTAAGTATAAGGTCTTCACATATAGAATCACACTCTTTTAGGAGAGATTGAATTACATGTGCACGACGAAAAAAATACAAATGAGGTGGAGGATAATTTTACATGGGCCCTCTCCAACTCATTTTTACAACAATTCACTAAAAGGAACCATTGACAAGTTTACATGTGTTCCATAAGGAAGATATTACAAGCCGACCTCATAAGTCAAAAACATAACACAAGTTCCACAAAATCCCACAAATGCAGGAATTAATGCTCGTAAAACATTATTTCATCCTCCAAATGATCTTAGTTAAACCACTAAAAATTTTGATTGGCATAATGAGTGCTCCATACTCCATGACGCATCTCAATTATTATGTGTAAGCTAACAAAGTCACTCCATGCAAACTTGTCATGTCCAAAGTGTCCTATATCACCCTTAAAGGAGGAAGAGGTGTGACATAACACTCAATAACTTATGAATTGTGGAACTAAGGAGATATAAAATCTCTCCCTTGTCATTTAAAGGATTACCATCATCATCTAGGCTCTAAAATAAGTAATTTTCAAATAGTATCAAGGCTAGCTTGGTCCATTAGGAACATCATCAACATCTTCACCACGAAGCTTTATGGGCTTAGCGTTTCAACATATGGTCATCCCTCGAGTTGTCAAGCATTATGTGGAGTCGTCATATCAAATTGTTGTGTGAACTCATTAACGCTCTAAATTCTACTTTTCTTAGCTCCATGGACTTAGCTAAGAGTTCCATGCCTTCCAATTACATCCAATAGTTTGAATGCAACATTAATCCACTACCTAAACATGTTGAAATAAATAAATAAAGTTTTCTTTTTTTTTTTAATTTAAATTTGTATATATTTAAATAATTATAATAATTTGTGTAAGAGTGAAAATTAATTTTACACACCAATTTTTTTGTTTGGGTTGGTAAAGATATTATTACTATCATAATTATTATTATACTATATAATGCTATTATACTATATAATGCACCTTATGTGTGTTATATGGTATCGTAAGTGTTATGTGCCTCTCACTATTTAATATTTATGCGTGCGTTGAGTTATGGTATCCTGGCTCTTATGTATGCTGTATTTACCTTTCCATAATATACTGTTTACCTTTGGTCGTCCGTGGTTGATATTTCTAACTGGCATCTCAGTGACGTGACGTTGCCTCGTTCTAGCCAGTGACATAATCGGTGCTTTTAATTCGGCAACATCGTCGGATGTAAGTCGTGACTTCCGAGGATTCCACACATGTTTTGGATTCGGTGCTCCAGGACAGACATTGCCCCGTTTTGATGACCTTCCCACCGGAGTATTATAATCAAAATGCATTTTTCTGGCCCTCGCAACCTGCACCAACCACAAATTCCATGTAATTTAAACAATAGTTATGTTCAGATAATGGTTTATGTACACGGATTCTATTTTTGTCTGCAGAGAACAAACGTCTAAAACTTAAATTCAAATTGTCTGATCTTGAATTGCAAATTGTCAAGAGCCCAAAGTCCTTAATGCTTCTTCGACCGTAGTTAAAATTCCAGAGAGTGGTCCGAGTTCAGCGTGACGCAGATTTAATAAAATATATACCTGTTGTGTTGTAAAACAAACACATTATTTCCAAAATACAACAAAAAAAATCCAGAAAACTGAGGGCCAATCTGTTCTTGTTGTGTTGTAAAACAAATACATTATTTTCAAAATAACCTTCAAAAATGCATGTGGAAACATACCAAGAAATCTAACGGCAGAACCAAGTCAGGTATTGTCTCTTTGGCAGCAACACTATCAATTGGGAAGGCTTTCACTGAAGCAATGTGCAATTCATCGTGGGCAGTCTTTGCTGGTGACTTGGTATCAGAATTCGGCAACCAAAATTGAATCCGATTCTCCTTCTCCGTCAGCATTTTTTCCTGCAAAACTAAGTTACAAAATGTTACCTACTCCTGCTTTAGAAAGAAACATAAAAAGGAAAGAAAACAGACCTGGGCTGCCTTTTTCTTCTAGTGTTCCAATGCCGCTCCGTCATCTAGTGCCTTGGAAACGAGTCGTGGTCTCCTTCAGGAATTGGTGAACTCAGGAAGTGGCTACAATAATTTTTCATAATTACATAGATAGCCACTTGACTAAGAGTTGCAAGGATGCAATGGGGTGAGTTGCAACAAAGCAACGAAGGAGAGTTGTAGTAACAAGGAGTTACAATGGAGTGTTAGAATATAGGAATTGCAACATGAGTGTCTTCAGTTAAGAGTTGTAGCATTCATGTATTTTGTTGATGCCTAGAATTGAAATGTTGTTTGTGCAACCTCTTTGTAATCCTTTATGGGCTAGACCATGAGATATGGGAACATAGCCCATAATTTATATCCTTATTTATATATATTACAACTTTTAAGTAACTACTTATTGTATCAATACACTTGGCACTAGTATTGTTGTCATATTTACATGCATATACCAACCATAGATGTTGCGAGAAATCACAGAAAAAAAGTATAAAAATGTCTACTTTCATACATATTCACAAATATGAATGATAAAAAATACATAGCATGTTGTTATGGTAAGTAGCTATAACCATATTAAATGAATTTTAACAATTATTAATCATTGTTAAGATATAAATTTATCAACATGACATACAATGTGTATAAAAAAAAAGTGTCTGCAATTAAAAATGTTAAGAAAATGAATAATAAAAATAAGACACGTGAAGCCCCAAGGGATAGCTCAAATGGTCGAGTTCCCGTTGCTAAGTACCTTGCCATATGGAAGGTCACGAGGTCAAATCTCCTCGACGCCCTTGGGGTTAGGCCCCGAAATTAAAGCCAACGGCTGATCCCTTCAGGTGGATCTACCGGATTATTACCCGTGGATGTAGTGGCCACTCAGTGACCGTGAACCACAGCTAAAAAAAAAAAATAAGACACGTGATGAAAATACAAGGAAAACATCCTTAATTAAGAATATTTAAAAATATTCATATATAATGAGCCGAAACTGAACATATTATGAGTAATATATTGAAAGAATCTTCTTTACAAATAACAATGTTTATAAACCGTGTGAGTCAAATGCGTGTAGTAAAGACAAAAATGTAGCCTTTTCCTTGTTGTAGCTGGCTCAAATAAGACCTTTTGGACATTGATATAACTCTGCAAGTAATTCCAATTTTCAATAATGACAAATAAACAACAGTGATAAGTATCATCAATCACCTAAGTGAAAGTATAAGTTAATGAACAAGACAACTTTCAAACCTCCATTCATTGCTACTTTAAAATAAGTCCATACTTTATTTGAGGATAGCTCATTTTTTCCTTCTCCATATAGCCATTTGTAATCCAGATTTATTTGAGATGGTTATGAAATCATTTCATGCTTTTACTTTTATTCAACTTTATTTATAAAAATGACTCACAAATGGGTAAGAAGGAAAATAATTTAAATGTGAGACTCTTAATAAACATGTGACTTATATGGCTCAAGAGGCAGGACCTAATTCCATAATATTAGCAGATCATTATATTTCAAATTTTTTTTTTTTAAATATCCATATCACGCACAATAACACCTTATGTCTCCCACATATTCATGCTGATCTGAATATGGGAAAACTTGTTATTGTTATGCAAGCTCCCTCATTAGTATTAAAAATGTGTTTAAGGATCGTCTCATCATAATCAAATTATTAGTTAATTAGCTTTTAAAAACTCATATACAACAAATGAAATGCAGGAAAAAGAACTCACAAAAATCACATAACACAATGGATGATGATGGACTTCACCCTTCCTGGGCTACATCTCCATGGACCTACTTTAACTCGCTAGGCCCTCTTGGCATTATGAGTAAAATTTATGATTACAAGTACCGTTATTTCTCCAATGGATTTCTTAATTGTTTCATTCGCTTCAGAGCACTCAAATACCCCAAAAATGACTATTCAATCTCTGAATTTGATTCACAACTCCTGTAGGTTCGACCTCCATATTAGTGGCCATGGGATTATTTACTATCCAAAGTGACAAAATCACCTTCATATGAGCTCCAATGCCTCTGAAAAATATACCATTGTGTTCATAGAATCAAATAAATCAAAAATTGACTATTTATTCACTCTATTTGGCCTTCAACTGATTTGGGCATGGCCTTCCACGTGTAGAATTTCTCCATTTCCTCTGCAAGTTGTTCTAATGGATTTAGAGCATGCGAGTATGCTAGGAATGACTACTCCTGAGTCAAAATTGGTCGAAAATTGACTAGTATAGGCCTCATTAATTTTTTCCCTAGATTCTGCCTCTAAATCTGGAAAACTGCCAATTAGCTCCAACAAATTTGGAAGTGGCGTCGGATTTGGAGATTCTACTATATTTAACTACAGATTAATTATTGATAATATGGAGGTAAGTGCATGATTAAAGTGCAGTAACCCCATTTATTGGGGCACTTAAGTCCTGGGAATATGGCGCAGTCATGTGGAGGAGGGATGGCCCGCAGGGTTGGCCCCCTCCGCTCCACCATCGGAAAACACTTGCATTTAAATATAAATTCAGAGCCTTCCATTTCAATTTTGAAGGTCGTGGCCAGTTGGTGAAGGTGCATGAGTTGCACGGGGGAGGTGAAGGGGTAGAAACTTGACCTCACCCCTCACACAACATGTTTTCACCATGAAACTTCAGATTTGGGTTATAAAATCGTGGAATATACATCACAGGGGCTTCACTATAGGAGCAATACCATAACATGTGGGTTCATATTGGGGGATATATAATGAGTAAAAAATGACACAATATATTGGGGGATATATAGGAGGTAAAGGGTTTTTAAATTGGAAGATATAAAAAATGGAGCTCATAGTTAATGGAAAAATACAAAGGGTTATAAAAAATGTTAATGAAAAAATAGATACCTACAATACATAGTGAAAGTAGGGGATTTTTAAATTGGGAAGGTGTATTGGGTTTATATTGGTAGGGGGTTAAATCATGTGATTTTTAGAATTATTTTCCAATATGTACTCAAATTAAGGGTATTGTCTAATATGCCTTATCGCAGGTGATATATTAGAGGTATATTGAGTGAAGCCCCCGTGATATGCATGCACCTTAATATTTCACTCCATCCAATATATATTACACCATCGGACGTTAACAATATGTCTACACCGTATGGTATTAAACCCTTTCAAATGCCAACATAATAACATATGCCTCCAACCATAGAATTATAGGCCATAGCATATATGCCATAAAACCTTTGTAATATGGTTTTAATAAAAATCATGCCAACGTTAATCAAACCAACCACCACCGTAAGGTTTTTTAAAATGTTTTATATGTGGAATTTTATTAATAAGTTGGAATTATATATATATATATATATGTGTGTGTGTGTGTGTGTGTTTTTTTTAAACCATATAATAAATTAAATATATATTTATATATATAATATATTAATCCACCTTAATATATTAAAAATAATTCCAACACATGAAAATTCATGAACCCACATTCAACCTTGGAGGACATTGAGCGATTTTTTACCTTAAAAAAAAAAACTAGCGAATCCAACTATGCCACTTGTCACAGTACCATTGGAAAAAAATGGAAGAATATTCCTTTCATGCTAACTGGGCTGCCATGTCATCAACCTCTACATGTTCTGCAATAATTTTAAAAAAAAATTGTGTGATCTGAACGAGGATCAATAGACAATAACTTCCACATATGAACTTAGTTTTCAACGAAACGAGTTGTGTTAGATTCCTTCCAATGAGCTGGTTGTTGTCGTTCTAGTTTGGTGCAATTTCGAGCTCTTCCATTTTTGAGCAAATTTTTTCCCCTGATCTAGATTCTGATCACTCCTTCCCACTAACATGCTTTTGGATCCACAAAATTTTGTTATCTCATAAGTACAAGAACCCCATTCATATGTACATGTACTTAAAGCTGAAATGAACAAATTTTGCTAGGAATGACTATTCCTGAGCCAAAATTGGTCGAAAATTAACCAAGATATGCCTCATTAAAGTTTTCATTAGATTCTGCCTCTAAATATGGAAAACTAACAGTTACCTCGGACAAATTTGGAAGTGGTGCCAGATTGGAGATTCTGCCATCTTTAACTACAGATTAATTAGTGATAAGCTAGAGATAAGTGCATAGTTAAAGCACACTAATCCGGATTAGTCGGGCACTTAAGTCCTAGACACATGGTGTAGTCATGTGGAGGAGGGCTGGCCCGTGGGGCTAGCCCCCTCCGCTCCACCATCCAAAAACATGTGCATTTAAATATAAATTCAGAGGCTTATATTTCAAGTTCAAAGGTCGTAGCGTGTTGGCGAAGGCGCGTGAGTGGAATGGGGGGGGGTCAAGGGGTTGAACCCCAACCTCACCCATCACACAACATGTTTTCACCATGAAAATTCAAACTTGGGTTACAAAACCGTTGAATATGCATGCACCTTTATATTGCAACCCATCCAATATATATTACACCATCGTACCTTAATAATATGTCTCCACTGTATGGTATTGAACCCTTTCAAATTCCAACATAATAACATATGCCTCCAACCATAGAATCATATGCCATAGCATATATTCCATAAAACCTTTGTAATATGGTTTTAATAAAAATCATGCCAACGTTAATGAAACCAACCACAACTATAAGGTTTTTTAAAAATGTTTTATATGTGGAATTTTATTAATAAGTTGGAATTTAATATATATATCTATATATAATAATAATAATAAAAATAATAATAAATATATAAGATATGATTTTTTAAAACCATAAAATATATCTATATATATATATATATATATATATATATATATATATATATATATATATATGTATGTATGTATGTATGTATGTATGTATGTATGTATGTATATAATACATTAATGCACCTTAATTTGTTAAAAATAATTCCAGCACATGAAAATTCATGAACCCACAATTAACTTGGAGGACATTGAACGATTTTTTACCTTCACAAACCAAACTAGGGAATCCAATTGTGCCACTTTTCATAGTCCCATTGGACAAAAGCTAAAGATGATTCCTTGCATGCTCACTGGGCTTCCATGTCATCAACCTCTACCTGTTCTGCAATAATTGTTTAAAAATTTTGTCTGTTCTGAATGGCGATCAGCAGAGCACAAATTCCTCATACGAACTCGGTTTTCAACAAAACAAGTTACATTGGATTCCTTGCGACATGCCAGTCACTGTAGTTCTAGTTTGGTGTAATTTTGACAACTTTAATTTTTGAGCAAATTTTCGCCCCTGATCCAGATTCTGATCACTCCTTCCCACTAACATGCTTTTGGACCCACAAAATCTGGTTATCTCATGAGTGTTGAACACTATTTTGTTTCCCAAGTTATATCATCTTGATTCTACTTGGAAAAATTGCTATGACAACCACTTGGTCACTGTCATGCCTTGCCTTACCTTGCAAATGGCTTGGCTCTTCAACCATTGTTATCCTTTTGTTGCTTACCCAATCCAACACTTGTTGGATGATATAACAATTTTTATGTAACCATTTGATTCCTCAGTGTCTTCCCACTAAGAATCATGTTACTCCTTTACACAATGAGTGAGCTACATCAATGATCCAACATTAGTAATAACAAGAAAATAAATGACCATTATTTTACCTCCACGCTTCCAAATTACACATCTGGAAGAATGCATTCACCATTTCCTTCTCTTCTCGGCGTCAACACATAAAATGGTCTACAATAGATGCAAACATTTTTCTTTGACATCTTGTCACAAACACACATGCAAGAAAAATAACTTGACGACATATCCTCTTGCTCCTTCAAAGAAACTAATTTCACATCATGTTAATATCGCCATGTAATCTCACATCTTTGTGTCAAAATTCATCGACCAAGAACAAGTTGAAAAAAAAAGCCTCTTCAAACAACTGACTCTCAAGTCAAGAATAAGCATGTGTAATAACTTAATGATTCTTTTCCCAAAACAAAAAGAATTTTACATCACATGAAACACTTCGTCAACATCTCCTTTTCATATTTGGAGACAAAATCAACTCTTCCAAGTCGATATGACATGCATGCAACACACAATCAACCAACACATGTTGATAATCATGCATGTGCTAATGATCATAAATCTCAAGTCGACAACATACATGTTAAACAAAGCAATCGACCAACACAACTCAATTACTCATGTATGTTCAAGCAAAAAGAAACCATCAAAATTCCACTATTCATACACAAAAAATCTCATCCGTGTATAAAATTCTTTAACTCTCTCAAAAGTACAATCATAATTACAAGAATCCCATTCATATGTACATGTACTTAAAGCTGAAATGAACAAATTTGCTACAATAAAGTGAGTCAACATAATCCACTTTCAATTACCTTCTTGGCGTAAACATGCAACATGCATTCCATTCACAAAGAAATGCATCAACATCAAAAAACATGCAAAACCTTAATTGGATAATAAATCTAACCATCTCTTACCAAACCATTTCAATGGAGCTTCTTTCAGCTGCACATCATCATCATTGGAATCACCATGACCCACATCAATTATGGAGTCTTATTTTCCATTCTTGCCATTCTCTTTCTCCACATTCTTCAAATTTTGTGGATGACTTGTTGGATACAAAGTCCAACACTTATCTACAAGATGACCTTGCTTATGACAATGAGTGTAAAACAATTTCCTCTTCTTTTAAACATGGTTTTCTTTGTCTTTGGCTTTCTGCCTCCTTTTCTTTAAAAGTTTCCTATGCATGGCTATCTTCTTCCAACACCTTGAAACATTATGGTTAGCCAAACCACAAAAGGAACATGCAACTTTTCTCCAAATCTTATATGAGAATTTTTTGTGTTTATCATAATCAAAAGCAACTTGATTAAAAGCATATTTATACCTTGCACATTCACCTTTGTCGCCTTCTTGAAGAGGTGAATTTGATGAGGTAGTGGCTCTCTTCAGAATAACAAAAATGCATTCAAAAACTTTATATCTTTCAACATCCTCTTGTTCGCCATTCCCATTAGTTGCATGATTATGAGCACCTTCTTGTCATGAACACAATCTTCACAAGCTTAAGGTAATGAACAAAAAATGGAATTCCTTCTTAGAACACCTTCATGTGCCTCCTTGGCTTTAGAGTTTTCTCCATCATGTTATCCATAACCAAGGCTCAAATACTTATGCCTTTCCTCAACAACAATTGGCTCGACTATGCCTTGTGCATGTTTTCCTAATCCTTTACCTTCATAGCCCATCTTCATCAATAATTTGGACCCTATACCTCTAGTGTCTTTCAAAATAACCTACACATTCATTTTGAGAGGAAATTAAAGATAAACTTGAATTACATACCTATTTTTCAATAACATGCTTGGCTAAGCTTCCTTGACATCATGGAGCTGAGTCTCCATCTCATGCATCTTTTCAAGAAGCTCTTGCTTCTCCTCCTTCAGGGAAATCAATTGCTCTTGAAGTTTAATGCTCCACCTCTTATCTTCATACTTCTCTTGCATCCTATAAATCATGATGTATATTTTCTGAAACATCACTTTATCAAAGATTTTTTCAAAGGAAGATTGACTAGAAACATCACTTAATGAAGCTATTATCACACCTGCAATATATACAAAGCTTTTTTGTTGTGTTTTGAGACTTCAGATCTCAATTTTGACCTTCTCCTTCAAACATAAACTTGCACATGATTAGATTCTCCTTACACAAATTCAAAAACCAATAGCTATAGAAAAATTTATCTAACCTTGGCTACAATGAGCTAAAATTTTGCTCTGATACCAACTTGATCTGAATATGGGAAAACCTTTTATTGCCATGCAAGCTCCCTCATCAGTATTAAATTTTTTTTAAGGATCATCTCATCATAACAATTTGTGAATGGGTTTATGTGTGTAGTTTCATGTGTCTTTGATGATAAAATTATGAGTTAATTAAATTTTAAAAAATCATACAGAACAAATGAAATTTAGAAACATAACTCAAAAAAATCACATAACACAATGGATGATAATGGAGTTCACCCCTCCTGGGCTACATCTCCATAGACCTGATTTAACTAGCTAAGCCCTCTTGGGATTATGAGTAAAATGTATGATTACAAGCACCAGTATCAATCCAATGGATTTTGACTATTCCATTGGATTCAAAACACTCAAACACCCCAAAAATGACTATTCAATCTCTAAATTTGGCTCACATCTCCTCTAGGCTTAACCTCCATCTTGGTGGCCATGGGCTATTCCATTGGATTCAAAACACTCAAATACCCCAAAAATGACTATTCAATCTCTAAATTTGGCTCACATCTCCTTTAGGCTTCACCTCCATCTTGGTGGCCATGGGATTTTTTAATCTCCAATGTGAAAAAATCACCTTCATATGTGCTCCAACATCTTTGAAAACTATACCAATGTGTTCATAGCATCAAATACATCAAAAATTGGCTATTCATTCAACTCATTTGGCCTTTAATTGAGTCTATTCCAAAGCGGTTTGATGTTGTCCTCTATCATTTATTCTTGTCAATCTTATAAAATATAGGGCCAAAACATAATGGTGACCATACTGGGGAGTTATTTAAAAAACTTAACATTTCAATAGAACTCAAAAAACCCCAGTCAAAACATTGGTTTTTCAGTTGTGTTACAAATATTCAGCATGTATGTGCTTAAGGTCTAAATTCTGGCTCCAAGAAGAATCTTTACTTGATCTCATCTTGACCCAAATCCTCCTGCAATAGTTGACAATCCAGAGAAAATCATGAGAAAAACCCCCAGGGCTGAGAGTCAAACTGGTGGCAAATCCCTTCATAGAGAAAGTTCCCTCCTTGGAAACCTTGTAACCTTGCAGGACATCCAGTTCAATTTACATTTTGTACAAAGCTTATTCAAGACAAAATCTCAGAATTGGATAGCCCAGAAAGTTTTTGACCCATCTATCCTACAAAGGAGTCGAGTTGGGGAAGCCTCCACATCCACCCAGGCTTACCTTTAGCTTCTCCAACGCTTTGACTCCCTTCAAGATCTGGTAGCAGGTTTCACCTCAACTGTCGATGATGCTTACCTTCAACAATCTATAGAGTTTTATGCTCTTACTACAACAACTCCCTCTGTTATTTCCAAGTATGCTCATCCTCAGCCAACCCATACAGGTTTATATGTAGCTCCTACCACTTCCTTGAACATTTCCCACCAGAGTGCCCAAACCATCACTCATACACCCACTGTTCACCTTCCTCCATTTAATCCTCAACCTCCCCTTGTAAACCCTCCTCTTCTCAACCCCCTTGGGTTCCCCCACCAACAATCATGGTAGCCATATATGCTCCATTGGTGCTACGACCACCTGTGATACCCATGCCACAGGATTATCAGTCCAAAATTCCACAATTCGATGGGACAAGTCTTGTAATTGCTCAACAACATGTTGATAAAATGAATGATTGTTTTGACCTCCAAGAGATAGATGATGAAAGTGTCAAGTTGAGGATGTTTGCTCGAATTTTGGGAGGAGAAGTAAGAAAATGGTTTAAGGGCTTGAATCCAAATAGTATCCATTACCTCCCTTCCTTTCACCAACTGTTCATAAATTGATGGGAAGTTAAGAAAAACCCACTTCAAATCTTGTTAGAATAAGAAAACATCAAGATAAATGTTGGAGAGAGTGTCAAAGACTATTGCACTAGGTTTAATAGTGTATATAATGCACTCCCTGCTCACATAAAACCCCCATAAGGCTTAGCCCTGGTTAAGTTCCTAGATGGTTTTGATCGAGAAATGGCTTATCAGCTTAGAGAGACAGATCCCGCTACATTCAAAGAAATGCAGAAGGGTGCAGTAAGTGTAGAAGCCAATCTACTTGGAAAGAGGGCTAGAGTTAGAAATGAGAAGAGAGTAACTATAATGGAAGAGCCTGCAGCCTCCACATCTAATGCTAAGATTGATATCCTGGTTAGAAATACGGAGAGAATGATGGAGAGAATTAACATGAATGAGAGGGCTATTTCTAAGGAAAATCATCCAGCTCTTCAGAACAGGAATCAAAACTTTAGACGAAACCCCCCTTAAATAAGACAGAGAGAAAAGAGAGGCTCTGACCAACAAATTAGGCCTCCATTCCAAGAGAATTATGCTGATGAAGATGAGAGAGTGGTCCAAGAATTAGAAGAAATTCATATTAATCTAATGGGAATTAATGAAGAGGATTATGTTTTCCTTACTGAATAAGAACATGGTTCATTTCCTCTAACTCACACCGAAGTAGAATCTGGAGAATATAAGGATTATAAACATGGCCTTGAGAATGCCATAATGGAGGTGCATAGACAATATAATGTCAAAAGAAATACAAACTCTGATAACCCCAAGAAAAGGAATACTGAAAACTCTACCAAAAAGGTCCCTAAAACTAATCTCAAAAAAACAATAGAAAGTTCAAAGAAAATTGCTAATATCCCATGAAAGAATGATATAGAAAGCAACAATAGTAAACCAACTATCAACCCTATCAAAGCAGTTCAAGCTGACACCCCTACTACAAGTCCACAAGCTGAGATTGCTGCAAAGATAGTGCCTGAGAAGACTGATTGTCCAAATGTGCTAAAAACATAGACACCATTTAGAATTGAGAACAAAATTGCTAAAATAAAAATCTCAATTCCTCTCATTGAACTGTTAAATAAGCATGTATACAGATCTCGGGTACTAAAGGTGCTGAACATAGGAGAAATTAATGACACTGTCAATCTGAATGATGATAAACCTAAACCATTATTTGGGCTAGAAGTATATGGTAAATCCTAGGAAGAAGGTGTTCCCCCATTTTATATCAGTCTAAATGTTCATGATAAAATCCTCCATAATTCCATGTTAGATTTAGGTGCGTCGCATAATCTTATGCCAAAGGCTGTTATGGAGAAGCTTGGCCTTGAGATAACTAGACCCTACAAATATTGGTACTCATTTGAATCTAGAAAATTCAAATTCCTAGGCCTCATCAAAGAACTTTGCATTACTTTAGCTCATATACTAGCCAAGAGTCTACTGATGGATATAGTAGTGGTTGACATCCCTCCTAAGTATGGCATGCTTTTATCACGCTCATGGGGAGCCAAGCTACAAGGGATCCTCCAAATGGATATGACTTATGCTACCATACCAATGTTTGGGCAACAAAGAAGACTGTATAGGGAAACTTTAAGGAAATACATGGTGAGAGGTCAAGAAAAACCACATAAATACCCACTTTACTCTGTTTAGTCTGACCTTGATTCATTAATTCTTTACAATGGTGAAGACATTAATGAACAAGTAGCTGGAGAAGAAAAGGACCAAGATACAGAACAAGCAGAACAAATGGTAATTGTACAACACAAGTCTGAATCTGATCCTTTTTGGAACATGATTTTTGATGGCTCTTGTGGCAGAGAAGGTTCAGGAGAAAGGGTGTGGGTCTCCAATACTAGAAATAACCACGCAGAGGGTCATTCCTACAAACTAAATTTTCAGTGCACCAATAACATAGAAAAATATGAGGCACTCCTTTTGAGTTTACAATTGCTAAAAATATTAGGAGCCAAAAGAATTTATGTTCATGGGGACTTCGAGCTAGTTATTAGACAAATCAAGGGAGGATATTTAGCCAAACATCCTAGATAAAGAGTATATAGGAACGCTTCCCTTGACCTTCTAAAAATGTTTGAATAATATGATCTTGCTGCAATTCCAAGGAATCAAAATATCTTTTCCAATGGTTTAGCATTTTTAGCTAGCACTTGTCAATTACCTCATCCCAGCAAGCAATATACAATGCACATTAAACAACGCCCATCAGTCCCTAATAACATGAGATATTGGCAAGTGTTTGGTAATGAGAAATAGATTGAAAATTTCCTGCAATATAAAGGTGAGCTTGAAGATTCTAGCTTGGACCTAGATTATGAGGAATATTATCCCACTGAAGAACAAATGAGTAGTGGTGGACCACCTCATGATTCTGATATTAATATTTCAGCAAATGAATATCTACATATGACAGAGAGACATAAAGACCCAAAACAAGAGGAATTTGAAGTACTCTAATTCAAAGATAACATCCTGCCTAGAGGGCTTGTCCCTTTAGAGGAATTATTTGACTTCAATGATGTAGCCAAAAAACCAAAGATGGAACCTATAGAAGCACACATTGAGGAGTGCAAGTTAGGCAGTGAACAAGATCCCAAGATGATAAATTTATCGAACACACTACCAGTGACTACAAAACAAAAATACATTTCTTCATTTAAGGAGTTCATTGATGTGTTTTCTTGGAGCTATGAGGACCAGCACAAGCTTCTAGTCAAGGAGAACCAGAAGCCTTTCAAACAAAAACTGCGCAGGATAAATCCTTTCCTAATGCCCTTGGTTGAGAAGGAGATCAAGAAGATGTATGATGCCAAAATAACAGTCCCACATTAGGGGAATTTTGAGGTCTAAAATGGGCCTGCTAAGGAAATAATAAAATAATAGCTAAGCCAATAAAATAATATTTATGAATTTTCAATTCACTTTTTGCACCACAATCCATGTAACCATAGTTAAATTCAATTCAAAAGTTGTACCAAAATAAAATTAATAAAAAATTGTATTGATGTGACTATAAATAAGAATGAGCTTTTCAAGAAAAAGTCATTATCATTGAACAACTAATGGATTTTTCCTTAGTACTTGAATAAATTAAAATATAAATATAAATATAAATATAAATTTATAAATTCTTAATTATATTATATGTTATTAATTAAAATTTATATTATTTAAATTGTATAATAACATGTAATTAATATACTATATAAAAATAATATAATATAATATAATATAATATAATAAATGTATAGGGATATGCATTGCTTCTTTCAAGAAATATGAAATGATAATAATATATTTTTATTCAAAAAGTATGAAATGATATTTATTATGAGTACTTTACTTTGACTTTAAAAGTACTTAGAGCACTACCATGGTTAACCATGAGCTTTTATCCACCATTGAGAATGTGACAAGTAAGTACCTTTAACTCAAGCAATGCCACCTCAACCATTAAGGATGATGTCATCCTCTAAAATGTGATTGGTTCTCATAAAGTGAATTTTGATTGTAAATTTTCCCTTGGAGGCCCATTTTAGACCTCAAAATTCCCCTAATGATTAGATACTCTGAATGGGTTTCCAATATTGTGGTTGTAATAAATAAAACTGGTGCGATTAGACTTTTCATTGACTTTAGAAGTCTGAAAAAAATATCACTTAAAGAAAACTACCCTTTACCAAATATGGATCACATATTGCAAAGGGTAGTGGGTTCCAAAAGGATCTCTTCACTAGATGGCTTTTCTAGGTATAATCAAGTGTTGGTGCATCTTGATGATTAGCATAAAACATATTTTACTACTCCTTCGGTGATCTTCATGTATGTCAAAATCCCTATTGGATTAATTAATGTTGGTGCCACTTTCCAGAGAGCAACGGACATTCCTTTTTCAGAAGAAATCGTTCTTTTAATTGTGATATATCTCGATAATATTATAGTATATTCAAAAATTGATGAACATCTAGCCCATTTAAGAAGATTTTTTGTGAAATGCAGAAGGTTTGGATTATCTATGAATCCAAAGAAGTCATTATTTGGTCTGGAAGAAGGGAAGCTTCTGGGCCATATTATATCTGAAGAGGGAATTAAAATTGATCCTGGCAAGATTGAGGGCATACTCCAAATCGATCATCTCGGGAACATCAAAGAGCTTCAATATTTCATCGGCAAGATAAATTTTTTGAGAAGGTTTATACCAAACCTTGCAGAACTACTCAGCAACATTACCAACATGCTCAAAAGAGATTTAAGAGTTAAGTGGAGCATCGATGCTAAACAATCCTTTGACATCGTAAAAAAGGCACTCACTAAAGCATCAGTTCTGATCAGTCCTGATTTTACCAAAGATTTCATCATTTTTTCCTTCGCATCACAACACATTGTTGCTGCTATATTTCTGCAGAACAATAAGGAAGAACAAGAACAACCCATTGCATTTATCAAACAATCTTTGATAGATGCACCTTCAAAGTACAATATCATGGAAAAGTAGGCCTTTGCTTTGGTCAAATCACTAAAGGATTTCAGGTTTTACATCCTACACTCACATATCATTGCCTTTGTGCCCAACATAGTTGTCAAGGACAACATAATGCATAATCCTGATGGAAAAAGAGGGAAATGGATTCTTGTTATTCTGGAGTATGATTTAGAGATCAGACCCACCAAATTGATCAAAGGACAAGGGTTAGCCAAATTGATGGATGAAACAAATTTTCAAGCACTAGATATCAACATGATCCATTCACTGGATGAACAAGAAGAGAAATGACTCCACCTATTGAGGAAGCAGTCCTGAATTCTCCCTGGTATGAAAATATACTATATGTTCTATTTCATTTAAATGCTCATTTTGGTTCGTCCAAAACTAAATCTAGGTTCTTGAAATTGAAAGCTATCAAATTTTGCATCCTAGAAAAGGTCTTGTACTCGAAATATTTTGGAGGCATATTGCTTTAATGTTTTCTTAAGGAAGATGTAGATAGGTTTATGCTAGAGTTTCACGTAGGGGATTGTGCAGGCCATTTCTACTAGAAAGCCACTACTAATAAGGTCATTAAAGTTGGTTTCTATTGGCCCACTCGTTTTCCAGATATCCAAAAAATGGTAGCCACCTGTCACAAATGTCAAATTTTTTAAGGTAAAAGAAAGTTATTGCACTTGCCCTTACAACCCATTTCTGTTGAGGCTCCTTTTCAGCAATGGGGTTTAGACTTCATTGGAGAAATCCACCCCTCATCCTCTACCCAACATAAATGGATCCTAACTGCCATAGACTATTCTACCAAATGGATAGAAGCCATCCCTTCCAGAACTACTGTTGACTTAGTGATTATCAAATTCCTTGAAGCTAATATCCTGTCTAAATTTGGTTTTCCTAGAAAAATCATTACGGATAATGATGCTTATTTTAAGTCCAAGAAAATTGTGGATTTTTTCCATAAGTATCACATATCCTTGGGACATTCAACAACCTATTACCCTCAAGGTAATGGATTGGATGAATCCTCCAACAAGATTTTGGTTAATATTATCAAGAAGCTGTTAGAAGACAAGAAGAAGTCCTCGCACAAAAAATTGGTGCATGCATTGTGGGCTGACAGGCTGACAACTAAGAAATCAATTGGCATGTCACCATACCAGTTGGTCTATGGGATGGATGCAGTTTTCCCAACATCGTTAGGAGTACCAGCTATGAAAATCATTCAAGAGGTATAGACTGAAGAGAATGATGTACAAACAAGGATAAACCAAATAATTCAGCTAAAACAGTCCAAAGAAGAAGTTTAAAACATAACTCAGGTTGTGCAAGAAAATATAAAAAATATGTTTGACAAAAGAACAAAGGAAAATGATTTCAATATTGGAGATAAAGTACTAAGATGGGATTCTAGAAGAGAAGATAAAGGTAAACTTGCAGAGTTTGACAACCTGTGGAAGGACCCATATATTGTTCTTTCTTTCAGGGGAGATAATTCATTTTTTCTGCAAGAGATGGATGGAACAAAGCTGCCTAGAGGTCCTATAAATGGCAGGATGCTAAAGCATTACTTCTTTTAAGTTTAAAGAAATTCCCATTCCATTGTAAATACCATAATTCTTGGTTCGGATCCTTTTAAGGCTAACTTTTTGTGCTGAAGAACAACAAGATAGATTCATTAAAAAACAAGATAAAATTCATGGAAATCATTACAGAAGGAGTATACAAGGCTACTAGTCTTGGGTTTCTTGTCACTTCCCTCAAAATAAGCACCATCCCTAACTGGAGCCACTATTAGAGTCCTATAATTTACAGTATCACAAGGTGATTGAGTAGTTTTTCCTTGATTTTCATATATATATATATTCAAAGAATTTCCAAATAATAGAAAAAGAAACAAAAATAAGAAGAAAAAGAGGGTGTAAAAAAAAGGAAAATAAACTTCCCACAAAAAACGAATAGTTCTGAAAGTGTTGCAAATTAAAATGGCACTACTTTTTAGAAAAAAATTTCAATCATACAGTTTAAGCATGATACAATTTTTAATTTTTTTGATAGGTTAGAAAATGAATATTTTCCAAACTGTTTAATCTTGGCTTATCAGTAGATAGGTAGAAAATGACATTGGTTCAAAAACTTAATCTAAACCAATAGGAGAAATAAGGGATAGGTGGTAGGTTAGTACTTTAAAAAGAAAAATGTTTCAGGGTATGCAAGTCTAATTGCACCCTAAAAATAAGAAAAAATGTTAGATTTTTAGGTTGGGTGGGTAGATACATTGAGAATGAAGAATGAAAGAAAAATGCAAAGATTATTCTACAAGGTACAAAATCAAAATTCCATTTTTACTATGGTGGAAGAAGAAAGACCAAAGCAGCGGGTGCTCACACTTAAAATATTGGAAAAAAGGGTTATGTTTTAATGTTTAGGGACTTAAATATATTTCAAAATCATTTGGGCATATTATATGTTTCCATTTTACCCTAAGTCCCGAAATGTTATTATTCCCTTTATCCCACCCTTTTCATTTCATCTTAAGTCTTCTACTACCCCCTGACATTCATCTATCTTCCAACCCCACCATCACATCACACCTCACATCACTCGTCTCATCCACACTAACCATCCTGCAACTCCCCACCATCTCCACTCACCGCCACACATCTGATGGCCCACAATACCTTTCGCCCCCTCCCAATAGCAGATTCCTTATGCTAGTGCTCAAAGGCCTGTTGCCCAAGAAATTCCATCATAACATGGCTATGCTCAACCTAACCTTAATCGACAGTTGCCTTTTTTCGCAACTTTAGAGTTACCAGATTTGAATGTGTATATGTTATATATGATTTAAAAAAAAACTATATATATAGTATATAAAGCAGTTGAAAAAAAAACTTATGGCTAAAACATTTTAAGTAGTCTTATTGTGGCCCTTTTTTAATGTCAATTTTGTTTGAAATCAAGCAAATATGTGTTTGAATTGCAAGCTTAATTTGTGTAGTATACACAATCCAAGTTCCCAATTAAGTTTTGAAGACATTAAATCCATTTTATACATTAAAAAATGTAATTTAAACAATGAAAAATAAATGTGGTTTGTGTGTTTTTCATTGTTTAAATTACATGTTTGAATGTATAAAATGGATTCAATGTCTTAAAAGTTTACTTTGGAACTTGGATTGTGTATATAAAACTATTAGGCTTCCAAAGGGATGAAATTTGTTGTGTGCAAATTTTTTAGTCAATTTTTACATGGTAGAAGAGGTTTGCACATTAAGTGATTTGATCCCTCTCGAATCTTGCTAGCTCCATGGTTAAGATGGATATACAATAGTATGTGTCACACATAAGTGATGCATCTCTAAAAATAACACATAATTGATGCACATAATCAATTAGACATGATGACCAACACATCCATTAGTGCACATCAATTTTGCACCATAAGTGACACAAAAGTAATGTTCTTACATGAAACATATAGTTAACACACCATAAGAAACATAATTTTTTGAAATTGACCATTATACATAGTGGTTTCAACATATTCAAAAATATATATAATGGACTTTTGCAATCTATTAACCAATACCCAATGCTGACAAGAGGTTGATGCTTATATTTCTAAAAAGTGCATTGTGCTTGCATAAATATGATGAGGTGGAGAGAATAGAATGATAAATTGTAAGAGTTGGGCATGAAAACTACAACATAGATAGTTTTTGAATGTGAAAACCCTAGCTTTTGTTGAATTTTTTCCTAAGACGTCAACATAATATTTCCCTTAATGCACATGAGTTAGGATGTTATATTTGAATATTGTGACTAATTTATATTCAACATATTAATATAATAGTGTAAACATAAATAAGTTTCCTTCAAATTTATAAAACAATGTATTGTAAGAATAAATATTAGAAGGTGGGGAGAATATTGAAGTGGAATTTGAAAAACCATAGTTTTGTGCAATTTTAAGACCCTAGTTTTTTGCAATTTGAAAACCCTAGTTATGTGGAAAATGAAATCCCTAGTAATGTAAAATTTGAATAGCCTGGTTGGTCAACATAAGACTTATGTTTATGCACATTACCTAGGATGTTATTTTTTCTGGTTATATTTATGACTTAAGCAATGCAATGAGGAAATTCACAAAATCCAGGATTCAAAATACTAAGTGTTGCATATAAGTGATTCATGTTAACTAAAAAGGAATAAGTGATGCACATAAACAATTAACCATGATCGTCAACATATAGCCATCGATGCACCATAAGTGAAACATAATTAATGTTCTTAGATGACATAAATATCTAACACTCCATAAGAAATACACATAATCTAAATTGATTGGCCAATGTGGCCCTTTGTTTTGTCTCTCAATATATGATTTTCCTATGTGACCCAATTCTTAGTTTTTATATCAACAAAAAAAAGTATGTCATTTGGTCTTTTTAAAAATTTGATATTATGGATCTAGTCTCCTTTTATCAGTGATCTACCAACACAAATGTGACAAACACTTCCCACTACTCCCACCTAATGGGACAGGATTCCACTAAATATCCAACTCCTCTGGTTCTATTAGAAGAGTGGGGTATTGGTCTCGCCATATAGACACTTGGGATTTTCTCTTGCACTTTTTTTTTTCATTTCCTCATTTACACTCAAATTTTTTTTCTTATACATATTGATTCCTATTCATTCATTGAGTTAAGCATACTTAATATTATGGTCATTTGTGGTTCATTCCTCCAAGTGGAATTTTCCCTACCTCCAAGTTTTGTGGTCTCTACTTCCACGTCACCATGTGTGGGCCACTACATGTCCATCAATCGAATGGATCTCCTCCATTGGCATTATTATGTATGGTTTGTGCCACCATAACCTGAACGCTCATTAACCTTTGTTGAGGTCAACACAATCAGGGTTACGACGTAAGGTTTCGACCTCGCACCAGATGAGTCACATATCCACCACTTGATCCAATAGTCCAGGAGGTTTTGCACCTCCTTGCCACCTTTTTTGGTGATGTCATGGAGAAGGGGCATCACAACAGGGAATGGGTGGCCCTCTGTCTACCCCACTTCCTTTGATTCATCCATAAGGGATGGTCCAAGATACTTCCTCATTCAAACACACTTTTGCACCCAATCGCGATAAGGTAGATTCTAGGAGATCCAATCATGGTATGTGACTTCTAGGTATTTTTCCAAACAATGGCATCAGTGTGTAAGTTTTTTGGTTATAAATTAGGCATGTAGGTAGCTCCATGGCTCCGCTGATGAGAATGGGCTCCTTCCATGCTTACATGTAGAGCTCCTGTTACCATCATTATCTAAGACAATGGCCATATGTGGCCCCTATGATTTGCTAGCATCTACAGGAACTACCCTCCTTAGCTTAGGTCTGAACAACTCTTCCCTAACGCACAAGATTTTTTGAATACCAAAAGGCCTCTGAAGAGATCTGCATCCCTCATTGATCTATAGGATAAAGAATGATCTCAATTCTATAGTGCGATAACCAACATCACTGAATTTGTAGCCAGTGGCCCTCCGAGATCTATTGAAGGCCTCCAGGACTACTAGAAATTAAAGGTTGCTTTCATCTCTCAAGGAAAGTCCATGCTACAATGGTTAGAATATGATGCCATCCTCAACGTTTCACTAGATTTCCAATGTTGGGAAAACACTTGTAACTCTCATGTATACACACGCTCCCTTAGACATGCATACTGAGACTGGACAACAAGTCATCTCTGTTATAACTACCATGTTATAATAACGAATTTTATGGCTAGAGCATAATGTTTGATTCAGGCTCTTGAGTCATTTTTGATATTTATTAATGGAATTATTACTTTGTATACGTGTTAGTAACACAAGCACGATTTCATAACAACTATTCCATGCCAAATTATATTACACGTCTATTACTTATATTTTCAAATAAAGTTTCATTCCAATACATGCAATGCATTCCCTTCACAAGTATCAACACCATGTCACTCTAAAAATGTAGGTACACATTCAATAACATAACAAATACAATAAACACTTATCTTAAAGTAACCTGGGAAACTAAGTCTAGAACAAGGACTCTCCACCTAACCATAGATATCTACAACCAATACAACTTGTAGCTATCACCCCCAAGCCATATTCTAGAGCTTGAGGGGCTTTCTTAGAGACAATTCCAATTTCTAGTTCAAAGAGGGACTCTATAGGACCTCTCTCCTCCACCTACCAAACTTGCAACAATTAAAGAAATGCATGGAATCTAGAGGTTGAATGCCTCCACCCTCAAAAAATAAGGGGATCCAAAGACTAGACTATCCACCCTTAAAACCATTCACAATGGTTCCACCCACTTAGGGAATACAAAACACTTAATAAATTAATGAACAAGAAGGTTTTAGAAGATCTCCCTCCAGGAATCCAAGGACACAATCCTCTTCCCACACCACTAAGGGAATATAGATAAAGCCATCTCCACCCCTAGCTTTACAAGGTCTCTATAGGCCTTTCTCCTTACCAAGGAAAAACCATCTACTCACCCATATTTCCAATAGAGATCATATTCTTGTTTCCTTTTATTTTTAAACTCGTGCTAGTTGTATCTCTAATACTTGAAACCTTGCGTTAGATCCTCCTCCCTTTCTTTCCTACCCTTGTCATCCCCCCAAATTCCTTCTTCTATGTTTTTTTTCTTGTTGCACAGGGGTTGACCGCTTGTCCTTATTGTTTTTGTTGTCTCTCTACACTAATTTCTTTTCCTCCTTATCCTGTGAGTGTATCTCATGGTAGCATGGTTTTTTTTACTTATTTTCAGTATATATTAACTTCATTTTCAATCCATTAAGGCTCCACCAATCAACCCTTTTAATGGTTTTCCCAAAGCAGTTCTTATTTCTGATACAAGAAACTCACAAAAATCTCATTCAAGCAACATCCCAACTCTAGAATCTCTGTCTCTTTGGCTTAACCCATTTAGTTTAATTTCCATGAAATTTTTATTATTATTACATGACGACCATGGTTGGGGTTGTTAAATGAGAAATCCATGAATTAATACATACTTCATGTTTTCAGAGAATACAAAATATGTACTCCACACAAAATAATATTTATTAAAAATAAATGTGAGAGATCTTACAAAATATGCATTAATTGAAAGCATAAGAGATGCATAATCTTATTAAAGTTTTAAATAATCAACATTTCTTTCCCTTTTTTTATGAATTGATATCTTTAAAATATAATTAACACGACTATATCAAAGGAATAAAGATGAAAAATTAGTCAACTATAATATACTTAAGGATTGAGAAAATATTTAGTGTAAAAGAAAGCATAGTTTACTAAGGTAATATTTAGTATTGAAGCTTGTTAAGTTGATTTTATGCTCTTTGGTATTACTAAGTCTAGTATGGATGTATGGTGTGGCTCATATATGTGTTCATATTACATTGTCAACAAATCATATGACTAGGGAAACTATATAAATTAAATGGTTGATCAATGTACATAGGCATAAATCCATGATAAGCATCAAAAACTTACTTCATGGTGCATAGAATTAATATATGATTTAAACTTTTATACATTAAAAAAAAGAGTTATTATTAATATATGTATTTTTTTCTGTGGTTCATGGACTCTTTGGTGACCACTAAGTCGGTGACCTCTCAATAACAAAGGTGCTTTAATAATGAGCAATTAACCAAAGCTAACCCTGAGAGCTACTCCGGTTTATGTATTATAATGATAATAAAATAAATATAATATATTTATTTATTAAAGAAATAAAAATATAAATAAATTGGAGTTATGGTAAATAAATAAACTTCTTTTAATACTTACTTGAGAGTTATGGTAAATAAATAAAACCTCTTTTTATATTTACTCCATAAACCTCCTTATATTTACAAAAACTCAGAAAATAGGTTTTATTTTGGTGAAGCCTATGGGAAAAATACCATGGTAAATACAAAAGGTGCCGTAAATATATAAATATAAAAGAGGTACAAATAGGTATGGTAAATAAGTAAATAGGATTAGAAATCAACATCTAATTATATACTAAGCCTATGGGTCAAATACCATGGTAAATAAAAGAATTATGGTAAATAATTAAAATATAAATAAAATAGATATGGGCTAAATACCATTGGCTAAATTATTATTAATACCATGAAAAAAAAATTATTACTAACCCTAATACTAATATTACATCTAATATTCATATTAATATATTATAGAATTAATATTATTAAATTTAAGAAATTTGAATTAATATAATATTAATTTTGTTATATTATAATATATATGAATATATCATGATATATATTAACTCTAGATATATATGGGAGGGAGGAAAAACCACATAGAGTGATAGAGGTGGATAGATACACAGAGTCAAAAGGGAGAGATGGTGGAGATGGTGGAGAGATATAGGGAGTCACAAGGGAGAGATGGAGATAAATTGAAGGAGAGGAGAGAAAATGAATGAAAAGAGAGAGAGAGGGAGAGGAGTGAGAGAGGTAGATAAGGGTAAGAGAGGGAGAGAGAGACACAGATATGGAAGTGGGAGAGAGAGAAGGAGACATGGAGGGAGATAGTGAGAGGATTAGAGGGGGGAGACAGAGAGACGAGAGAAGAGAAAGGGAGGTAGGAGAGAAATGGAGAGAGAGGGAGAATGAGAGGTAGGACTTGAGAGAGAGGAGGAGAGAGGGAGGGAAAGAGATATGGATTTGGAGATTTGGAGAGGGAAAGAGGGAGGGAAGATGAAAGACATAGAGAGTGAGAAGTGGATAGAGAGGGAGGGAGTGACAAGGGGGAGATGGATAGAGATTATGTGTGTTTAGGGGTGAGATAAAGAGACAAATAAGGAGAGATGGAGCGAAGGGGGGAGAGAAGGATAGAGAAGGAGGGAGGGAGGGATATAGTAACATAGTTGGGGGGGGAGAGAGAGAGATAGAGAGACGATTGGAGGGAAAAGAAAGAGAGAGATAGAGAGAAAGAGGATTGGAGGGAAGAGAGAGAGAGAGAGGATTGGAGGGAAGAGAGAGAGAGAGAGAGGATTGGAGGGAAAAGAGAGAGAGAGAGAGAGAGATACAAAGAATGTGAGATGGAGAGAAGGTAGGAGAGAAAGAGAGAGGGAGGGATATAGTAAAAGAGTTGGAGGGTGAAGAGAGAGAGAAAGGGAGAGAGAGGAAGGAGGAGAGAGGATGTTATAGAGTGTAGAGAGGGATCAAAAGAGAGATGAGTTTGGAGGGGGAGAGAGAGAGAGGTAAGAATAAAGAAATAGATAGATAAAGGTTGAGAGATGTATAGGGAGTGATAAGGAAGACAGAGAGAGAGGGAGAGAGGACAGAAGGAGGAAAGAGAGAGAAGTGAGGGAGAGGGAGAGAAGTGGAAGAGGGAGAGAGAGAGAGAGGGGTGGGGGGAGAGAGGGAGAGGAGTAGGGAGGGATAGATAGATATATTCGAGAAAGAGAGTGTATGTTTTGGGGGTGATATAGTGAGACAAAGGGAGATAAAGATATTTATGGAAGATGAAGAGCGGGAAGAAGAGAGAGATGAAGTGAGGGAGGGATAGAGAGATTGATATATACAGAGTCAGAGAGCATGTGTGTTTGGGGGGGTGATATAGAGATCTAAAGAAGGATATATGGAGGGAGATATAGATATAGATGGAGGCGGGAGAGAGGGAAGAAGATTTATTGCACTAGATGTATTGATTTCAGTGTAGATGGTGATTTCTAATCCTATTTTATTGTTGCACTAGATGAATTGATTTTAGTGTAGTTAATGATTTCTAATGATATTTGATTTCTTTCACTAGATGCATTTATTTCAATGTAGAATATTTCTAATCCTATTTGATTGCTTGCACAAAATGCATTGATTTCAATGTAGATGTTGATTTCTAATCCTATTTGATTGTTCGCACTACATGCATTGATTTTAGTGTAGGTGTTGATTTATAATTATACTTGATTACTTGCACTAGATGAATTTATTTCAATGTAGATGATTTATAATCCTATTTAATTGCTTGGACTAAATGCAATGATTTCAGTGTAGATAGGGATTTCTAATCCTATTTGATTTCTTGCACTAAATGCATTGATTTGAGTGTAGATGTTGCTTTCTAATTCTATTTTCTTACTTTCACTAGATGCACTGATTTGAGTATAGATGATGATTTGTAATATTATTGATTTATTGCATTAGATGTATTGATTTTAGTATAGAAGTTATTTTCTAATCTTATTTAATTTCTTGCATTAGATGCATTTATTTCATTGTAGATGTTGATTTCTCATTTGATATGGAATGTATGATGGTATAGTAATTTTAAAGTGATTGGATTAACAATGTACATTGATTCCATTGTAAGAACAAAAAAATATTGGCAATGTACATTGATTTGTGTGCTATAGTAATTCAACCTATTAATATTGGAGAGAAAGAGAGACAAGGTATGATGTTTACTACAACAACTCGAGCTAAAGATTTAAATGGTTTACAATTTAAATTGTCCTTTTCATATAATCAATATGAGAAGATGACAAAACTAACAAGGGTGAAAATATGAATAACTAACAAGGGTGAAAATAGGAATAGTAGAAGAAAATAGTTTGATATTGATCACAATGAAGACTATTTGTAATTGACTACATTCTTATTACTCATATTTTCTATCATTCAACCCTATTACATTGTCAATTTGCATCCAAGGTGCAAATCTTTCCTCAAAATTTTCACTCAAAAAAAATGTTTGCAACTCTAGAAATTTGATCCCTCTATATACTTCATAGATTTGGAGTTAAGATGAATCTAGGCTTGTATAATAGTATAATTAATGTATATAATTATATTAGCTTATCTAATTATTAGGAGTTAAGATGGATCTAGACAGATATAATAGTATAATTAATATATATAATTATATTAGTCTATCTAATTATTAGAATAATGTTAATATTTTACTTAGTATTATTTATTATTTTAATTATTTTTTATTTAAAAAGAAAGGAAAAAACACTCTTTTATTTGGAATAAATATTTGTTTTAAAATAAATTACATGACAGAGATGAAAGTTTTAGATTGGAATATCTAACATATCCAAAAATGTACCCATTTTAAAATGTCATATAAGAAAAAATGGTGGATAGATTCAGTGTAACAACTTAACCTTTATAAAAACTACACAGTGAAAAAAAGAATTTCTTCTTTTATCCACCGTAATAGAAAATTACTACGGGTTACATAACCATATTGTTGATAAGATTTAAATATAAAATACATGGTCATTGACCCATATATATATATATAGTTAATCTACAAAACACAACAATATAAAGATTGATTATTCATAACATCAATATACATATAATTATGGGAATGGCATAATAGTTATATGATTAAGGTTTGGATAAGATTCTTATTTGGTTCTCAAAACATACGCCATAACGCTAATTAATCTCTCTGTTAACTCCACCTTGATCTTTTCAATTGGCAGTTAGTTGGCATGTCAAATCCATTAATTGCCACAATACATGGCCTTTAACTGCTTTGACAGCTGCCAGATTGCATTAAGATCTTTCGTGCCTTTCAATGCTACTCCACATCCTCACCGTCGATCCTTAATCTAATCTATGGTTGCATATTTTCAAGGTGATATCTGACTTAACACTTTCTAAACACTAACTCTTACATGGGAATTTCCGCTTTTCCACTCATTTAGCTCTGCCTGTTCGGCTCTTAGGCTTATGGCACCTACAGGTGCAAGCGTTTGTATGAGGTTAAGTCTACGATCTTCAGGAAATTTGATGCTTGGGTTTTGACTGAGCTGTGGGTCTATCTCACCACCAGTCAAAGAATGCTTCAGTCCTCAAACGTTTTAGAAGGGAACTTGTTGATAAGCATAAGCTCAGAATCTTGTCCGCCCACTATGATATCTGCTCCATGGGATTTCCTCCCTTCAATCATTCGCCAGTCGGTGAGATTAACACTGTAATTTATCTGGTTTATTCATTCGTTTGTTTTTTTGGTGATGAGAGAGGTTCGATTATACTTGTAAGCATTAAGTAGTGAATGTTACTTGTCTTCTGCAGGATGTTCGCTTGGGAATCTTCTTCCCACAGGTAAGATTTCAATATCGTTTTTTCACAGATTCCTACTTTATGGTTTTCCCATTTTTTTAAATTCTTGCAAAGGAGTCTTACAATATTCTTTCGATATCTCTCGACAGGTCAGTACTCCAACCCTGACCTCTTTGGCATGGAGTCTATAACTATCATGCACTGCAATGTCTCCTTCGGCCTCGGCTAACACATAGGCTCTCTTTCTCTCTCTAGGTACCCTGTAACCAAAGTTACTGCTCTAGATTCTGGCTTCCACTGAGCTTCTAGAGTTGAAAATTTGTTAAGATGTTTTCGAGGGAATTAAAACCCTACTGTCTAGTTTTAAGACCAGACTCGGTCTAGAATGCATGATGTTTATTTTTATTAAATGTTTAATAATGTAACCTGGAAATATTTCGCCTGGACTCTTACTATATTTTTATGAGGAAGTGTGTCTTGCTTTATCTTAGGTTTTACTGGTTATACCATTCTCGATTCTGTCGAATTCTTGTAAAACCTTCTACGTTTTTTTTGTTATGTATCACAATGATATACTGATTCTCCTTTTAATGAAATAGTTTGTCACTGTATACATATTCCTCATCTCTATTATTTATCTTTTCCACAAAAATGATTATGTTGCAGGTTATACTACTCTGCATAGGAATGTTTATCATTTCTTTATTTCTCGTTCTCTAAAAGAAATTTCTGGTTTATTCTCTGTAATATTTCTCAGGTATTTCGGATTATTTATTGGCTATCTATCAAAGCTTTTGTTTGAATATAGCATCTATCGATATTATCTTTGTCCCATTTCCTTATTACCTGTATTCAGTTTCTGTTTTTAAAAGAAATCTAGAAGTGGGAATTTACATAGTTTTTAGTTATGTAATACTATACTCTTCCCTCGAATATATATTACCGCAGAACTGTTCAGATAAATTATTTTAAGGTTTTTGTTTATTATTTTAGTACATTCGGTGTTTGGACCACCTCTTACCAAAGTCTGTGTATAGTATATAATAACATAAAGAACAATATGTCTTAGGTAGGGCGTTTCCCAAAAACTAAGACCTACAGTTCTATTATCTGCATAAATCTATTTAAAATTTATGCTAGACTTCATAAGTTTTTCTGGTATAAATTTTATTAGAGTTAGAATTAATAGTTGAAATATTCTTTCATAATTTCATATGATATTTATCCATAGAATTGTTTAATCAATGATATGATTGAAAAAACTATATGCAAAGAACCATTATAGTAAATAGAACTTTGCATATTTTCAATAGTCACAGATTTATCTTTTAAGTCCTTATAAACATCTAAAAAACGATAATACCTATTTATACATAGACTCATAAACTGTGAAATCAAATGTTGTTTACTTATAGCAGATTTACAGAATACTTGTGTATCATAAATTTCCTGTTTACAAGTAGAATATGTTCAACTGTGTACTCAAATGATAGTTATTTATATATTTAGAGAATACAAAGTACCTGCAGAACCAACATTCCTATTCATTTTAACAGAATAAAAACACTTGTGTACTCAACTATTAAACACTGTTGAACCCTTAGTTAAACTGAGAGGGGGGGGGGGGTGAATCAGTTTAACACATACATGGAATTTTAATACTTTTCTTTTAAATCTTATTTACACCTTCATTTCATGGTCAACTTAATATGTGAGCAATCTTAATCTGTGAGCAACAAGTATTACTATCAAACAGATTTGTTAATGTAATAGCAGATTGAATATGAGAGCAGCAAGTATTAAGCAGATGAGATAAATCACATCAACACATAAACATCATGCACAAAGACACCAGATATAAGTGGAAACCCATAAAGGGAGAAAACCACATCTTATTATTGTTGTGATTCAAAGGCAAGCTCCAACTCCCTCTCACCACTGTTTTCTGCAGGCACCAACCTACAGGAGGCTCTATCCTCAATTCTGCAAGCTACAACTTGCAAGGAAGCTCCAACTCCCATCAATTTTCTGCAGGCACCAACCTACAGGAGGCTCCAACCTCAGTCAGCTACAACTGAAATTTTATAAAGCTACAACTTGATGTGGAAGCACCAACTCCCATCTATTTTATGCAGGCACCAACCTACAGGAGGCTCCTACCTCAGTCAGCTACAACTGACATCTATCAAGCTACAACTTGATAGGGAAGCTCCAACTTCCTTACTCTTTCAAAAGAAAAAACACTTGCTGATTTACCTTGGATATCAGCTCTGTTTTGTACCTTCTTCTCTGCTGTTCATCAACTCTTATATCAGACCTGCATCATCTCTGCTCAGCCCCTTCTTCTTCTTTGCTCAACTCCTCCTTATTCACATTCTTCTTGCAGCTTGCTTATTCTCTTCAACTCTCTTTAATTCTGCTGCATACTCTCTTCTTCTCTCACTCATTTTTCGTCACCCTTCTCCCCTTGGATATTACCCTGTTTTATACAAAAATAGCTTCATGGCTGTTTGTATTCCACTAGGAATTCGAAATGGACAGCCATGTCTCTTTGCCTTCTGCCTTCTCATCTCTTTTCAGCTCACTTAGAAAAATGTAACTGTAGGTGCTTATTTTAATATTACAGTGGGATATTTTCTCTCTTCGGGAGACTTGCCAATGCATCACAACAAAATAAAACATTTACATTCAAATTTGAATGAGAACTCCAGCTCACTCGTTTTGTCTCTTGGCTTGATGCGCACTTGTCTTTTCTCTAACTGTGTCTTTGTCTTTTCTGTCCTCTACTGTGGTGTAACTGTTGCATGCGTGTAACTGTTCCTTTTATATCTGCTGACTGTAAATCTGGAGGAACTCCAATCCCTTTTATGCTATTAGTGTCTTGTTGATGTGGAACATTCCGCAAGCAGAATGGACATATATCACAGTCGTATATTAATAATCGCCCTCCCGCTAAGCTGAGGCATATACATACAACCCACAGACCATGCAACACATCTTTAATACATTCGCCTTTTATATATATAACAGTGCCTTTTAACTTAAATCAACTCTCGGCATCCTTATATAAGGTTTTAACAAGAAACTGCCGCTTCTACTATAATCAATGAATAATCTTGATAAAACTTAACAAATGCCCTTTCGGGCCCACGTGACACGCTTTTTGATGCATTGATTCTCCTCTGATTTCGATTGATCGCTCCTGCTCCGATTGCGATTAGAACACGGATGCGATTTGCACATATTAACTCCCGCATATAATAGGATCGGGTCCGCACTTCAATCGCAACATATTACAAACATCGTGCGATCAATCGGACGCGATTGAACCGATTAACTCCATCTTATAACGCCATCGGGTCCGCCACTTGATTGGAGCATATTACAAAGGACTTGCGATCAATCAGAAAGTTCCGATGCGATTAGCCGGAATTCAAATATATATAAACCATCATTAATACACCCATCGGGTCCGAACTCTTAATCGCAATCGCAAGTCTTTTAATATGTGTTGCGATTGGGAAAGGACTTCAAACATGTTTGAATTATAATTCATACCTCCATCGGGTCCAGACTTCCAATCGCAATCGCAACTCACATGTTCTCCGATGCGATTGACCAATGCCGATGCGATTGGGAACTCAGATGCGATTAGCAATAAACTGTGGCATATAGCTCGATCGGGTCCGGCCTTTAATCGGAGCACATAACAAAACTCCGCCGATTGAACCTTTTCTCCGATTGCGATTGGGGAGGGGTCCCACCGTATAAAGCTTGGTTCTTATAATAAAGCGCTCCACTTATATACCTGATATATATGTATACTTTGCTAATGGGTTATGTGATTCCCGGAATACGTTTTGTATATGTATATATATATATATATATATATACTTTGCTGCTGGGGTTAAGCGATTCCCGGAATAATATTTGTGTTATATTAAATGTATAACACCAGTTGGAGTGTGTGATTCCCGGAATATGGTTCTGTATTATATGTGTAACGCCCGGCTGGAGTCTGCGATTCCCGGAATAAGATTCGTGTTATATTATATGTAAAACGCTTGCTGGAGTGTGCGATTCCCGGAATTTTATAACTGCTCTCTGCCTCTGTCTCTGCTTCTGTCACTCTGCCTCTGTCTCTATCTTCCGATAACGGTTCTTCACTGTGCTTCTATGACTGTTACTTTTTGACATTCTTCTTGCTGCCTCTATTTCTTTCACTGTGCTTCTTTTGCCTTCCTTTGCTTCAGCGCTGCCTTCTTTGCCTGAGTGCTGCCTCCTTTGCTGCCTCTGTTACTTCTTTGTCTCTTCCTTTCTGCTATATCTACTGTCTTAGTTTCTTTTTGCTCCTTCCTCTGTTGCATCTATAGAATCCACTCCACCTGTTATACTTGTAGCAAATCCTATGAGGCTCCGATCTTCTATGCCTTCAATTCAATAGTTCTTTTCCTCAACTTCGAACTTTGCTACATTCTGCAGAATGAATTGATGTATTCTCCCCAACAGTGCTTCACAGACTTGCCACTTGAATAATTGTGAAAAAACACAAATTAGCTTCTACTAGATTGTCTACACAATCTTCCCACTTCAATAATTGTTCCTCATCACTCTGTCTCATTCCTCAGCTATTAAATGGCCGTCTTCTACTGTCCTCACTACTTTGCAGCACCTCATCTGACTCCTGCTGCCTTTGTTTCTTCTATGCTCTACTTTTCTTATGCTCTCTTTGTTTCATCTGCTCCTAGACTGATGCTACTCCTTAATTCTCCTTTTGTTGCCTCTGCTTCTTTAAATGACCCTGTCTCTGCTGCTTGACCCTCTCTACATCTTGCTGCTATGCTGCTCTCTTTGTCTTGTTGCTGCCTCAGGTGTTCCTCCTTTGCCATTTCCTTTGCCTTGTTGCTGCCTCAGGTGTTCTTCCTTTTCCATCTCCTTTGCCATCAATGACAACATTTCCAACAGTCTCCCCCTTTGGCATTGATGGCAACACATCCACCAATAATCCAATTCTTCCTCCAAGTCTTCCTCTGTCTAGCTTCTTTTAGAAGACCCTTTCTTCTATTACATGCTTTTCCTCCCCCTTTGACATCAATGGCAAAGGGTTGCACATTTCTTAGTGTAGATTCTATCTTTTCATTTTCTCTCTCTGAGATGTGTTTAGGCATTCTTCTTTTGACTTTGTACCATGTTGCTCTATACTGGTGTACAATATTTGTTGAGAGAACACTTTTGAGAATATTGAACCTGAATAAACATACAGTCTCTTTCTGATGTAGTGTGCCAATACATTTCTGTTGAGGAATATTGTAGATGGAATATGTCTTCTTCTACAATACTCATCTGCAGTCTAGCATTTGTTCAATTATGATGAAGCCAATATATCCTTTATTCCTGCGGTACACCTTTCCTACCTGTTGGTGATGATATGAGCTAGGATGTTGACATTATCCTTAATAGCTGAAGGTTCTTGTTACAGATGTGATCAATGAATTAACCAAAATTTGATCTAAGAGATCAAATGCCTTTACTGCTTGCATAATGAACTTTCAAAACAAAACCTTGAGGTAGGATGCATTCAATGTATTGGTCGATCTCACTTATCAACCATGCACTTTTCTTTATGAAATAAGGGGGTATGTATGTCAATGATCAATCTCTCTTTAAAGGTGGATTACCAGTAAATCCTTTGTGCTGAAGTAGGATTTAGATGATTTTAAAACTTTTGGGCTTCAGATGGTAATCACTGCTAGTCCTTTATTCTTCAGATACTTTGATTCAAGTGTAAACACAATACTGATCCTTTAGCTCTGCTACTGACCTTCTCAAACTGAATGCAGAATCTAGATAACGCTGGGAATACTACCTTGATGTACGTTTTCCATAATACTTTTGATTCTGAGGACCTGTTTTATCCTTACCTAGCTGGCTGATCTCCCCCTGGAATGATATTCTATTGATATATATGCTACCTGTACCTAGTACCAATTGATATTACCTTGATAAACCATGCAGAGATTTCATTTTAGCTTGCACATGAACCCATAGTTTCCACTATTGATCTTTCCACTGTTCACACCAACAATCATCAATAAACTGAATCTGATCTTGGCATCATTAACCGCTACTTATTCTGTCATCCTGATTTGAAAGAATGTCACTGCATTTTATTTTCTATGACAGTTCCAGAATGACTACTGCTTTATACACTGCTTTATATGCCAATTCAACTGTTATCATGGCTTCTTGATGCCTTTTTAATAATCGCAACCAGACCTCATAACAAACCTTTGAAGATTTGAATATACCGCTCGCTTTATAGTTCGCCACCCGACCTTGTATTAATACTCCATGCTTTGAAAAACAAACTTTATAATAAGACTTTCGGACTGGCCCACCTATGCACCGTATCTCCTCTATCTTCCGCGCACTTTTATTAAACTTCGCGCATCTTCATCGAATAGTCACCGCCGGATGTCCCCTTTTCAAATCAACGGTCCTGAGAAATTCCGCTCGGTGTCCCGGTACTGACGTTAACTTGCAAAATCGCAGGTTAAACGGTGGCTTCCAATACCACCTATGCCACGTGTCAACAATCTTATGGAATCGCTAGCCCTCTAGATAATACCGCCTCCGTACCAAAAGTGGTGCGAAATAATCCGGAAACCATAAGTGGTTTTGCTACAGTGTTTCACCAAGGTTTCGGTCTTCTTTATTAAATAGTCGTTTTTCAGTATATTATAATGATTCGAACCCACTCACGAATGGTTTCGCTCCACTATTGACATTGTGCATTTGACTATGGTTCCGCTCCACCGTTCACAACCTTTGCACCTTACATAACCTTTGCAGAGTTCCACATTATCAAACATTCTTCTTTCTGAATATACAGGCAGATTCTTAGCTTGATTTACTGGGTTCGACTTCACAGGGTTTTAGTCTTCAATCAAAGCCTATGCCACTCAATTAATGAATAATTGCTCAATAATTCATCTATAAACTGCATTACACCCCTAATTCATGAATAAACCTATTCTGCTTCAATTCTTCTGTTTCTTTTGCAGAGTGCACACACAGACACTTATTCACAGAGAGTATGGTTCATTAGTCTTCTGAGTGGAACAAGAAATTTGCACAAACCGATGCTACAAGGTTCTTCACCACAGAATTGCCACACAATCACTCTAATTTCCATACCCTGCTTATTGGACTCGGCTCAATTACATAGGATCATTCATCAAGAACTCATGTGTTCACACAGGATTTAACTAGTCAAATGCCTTTGCTGCCTTTGTTCTCCTTCTAACAATTTTGCTGGCTATTGTGAGTTTTATATTGTCTTCTTCCTCCATAGATCTCTGTTAGAGGAACTTCCTTTCCCTTACTGATCTCATAGCTGTTATCATTCCAAGGAGCTCTTCTTACACTACTTTCATGGGGTCTATATATGAACTGCTCTCCCCCTGGGATGCTGCTTCATATCTATAACTGGTTAGATATTTGCTTTGTTTCGTAGAGCAGCTCCTCCTGATACTATGCTAGATTCATTATGTTATGGAGATAGTAGGCTCCCCCTTTCTCTTTTCCTTCCAAACTTTATTGAGGTTCTTCATAATGTCTGCACTTCTTTTAAATTCATAGTTTTGTTTGATTTGCTTTGATCCCATCATCTATCTAGAGTTCTTCAATGTATATGGCAGATTACAGTCTTTAGCTTTGTGACCACGCTTGAGGCATACATAACATCTTATTTGACCAAGGTGCATTTGAGCCGATGTATAATATTTCATTCCCCTTTTTGAACATAATTTACAATCAACATATTTATGTCCAAATTCATTGCATGCATAACAATAGCCATAGAAATGATTTGTGTACCTGGTGGAAGATTGTCTTTTCCCTTTTCTTGCTTGAGGGGTTCTTCTCTTTTGCTGCATCCTTTGCTGGTTGGACTGGATTGGCTTTGTCTTACAATATTCTGCATTATGTCCTGGTTTATGACAAGATAAACATGTGCTAATTTTCATAGGAGGGAGGAACCTCCTTTGACATCTTCCGAATTTGTTCAATTCATCCCTAGGAGCATATGAGCCTTTAGTAGCTGATTGTTTCATCCTCTCATTCTCTGTTCTTTCATGTTGCTGCTTGATTATGTTTGTTTCTTTACAACTCATGTTCCTGCTGGTTTCTGCTTCTGTAGGAATTTGCTGAGCTGTTTCATAGTTCTTTACAGCTTTTACAAAAATGATTTTCTTGTTATCTTCAACCTTGGACTTACTGGTTTCACCTTCATATCCTATCCCAGCCTTTATGAGAGGTGACCTTTGAGCCTTTAGAATCTGGTCCAACTGTCCGGAGCTTTTCATTTGAGGAGTATTCATTAATAAATCTCTTTGGGCATTTTCTAATTTCTTTCTTAGGTTCACTACTTCTTCTTCCAATTTTTCACATTCCAGATTTTTCTCTCTCATTTGTTGCAGCAGAGTGTCTTCTATTTTCCTTTCTTCTTCAAGGTGTGTCTTCAGGCCAACAATTTCTTTCTTATCTTCATATTCTCTCTCATCACATATTTGCACCACTGTCTTAAGGTCTTTGTTTTCATTTTTCTATTTTTCTATTTCAGTCAAAGCAGTGTCAAGCTTGGCTTTTTCTTCAGCTGTAATTTCTTCATGGTTCTTATCTCCATTCACACTAGTAGGTACTTCATTTGATTGAATATTTTCCTGTTGACATGAATTTTTCTTCTTCTTAATTCTCTTATCCTTCTTGTCAGTGCAGTGCTTAGTGTTTACTCCATGCATGAAGTGCAATCTATCCCAGATTTCTTTTGCAGAGGTTAAATCCATTATCAACTCAAGGTCCTTGTTATGAAGACTATTATATATTACACATTTTGCCTTGGCATTCCTCTGTTGTTCTTTCACCGTGGGGGAGTCTGTGCAGTAACCATCACATACAAGCTTCCATACTTCAGGTTCATAAGCCAATAATCCCGTTTTAACCTTATGTCTCCATTCAGGAAAGTTTGTTGTATTTAACACAGGTACATTTTGATAGTCCATGACTTAACTAGATCTCCTTCAAGCTATTAGGCTTGCACCAAAGGAACCCGCTCTGATACCAATTGTTGAACCCTTAGTTAAACTGAGAGGTGGGGGGGGTGAATCAGTTTAACACATACATGGACTTTTAATACTTTTCTTTTAAATCTTATTTACACCTTCATTTCATGGTCAACTTAATATGTGAGCAATCTTAATCTGTGAGCAACAAGTATTACTATCAAACATATTTGTTAATGTAATAGTAGATTGAATATGAGAGCAGCAAGTATTAAGCAGATGAGATAAACCACATCAACACATAAACATCATGCACAGAGACACCAGATATAAGTGGAAACCCATAAAGGGAGAAAACCACATCTTATTATTGTTGTGATGCAAAGGCAAGCTCCAACTCCCTCTCACCACCGTTTTCTGCAGGCACCAACCTACAGGAGGCTCTATCCTCAATTCTGCAAGCTACAACTTGCAAGGAAGCTCCAACTCCCATCAATTTTCTGCAGGCACCAACCTACAGGAGGCTCCAACCTCAGTCAGCTACAACTGACATTTTATCAAGCTACAACTTGATGTGGAAGCACCAACTCCCATCTATTTTTTGCAGGCACCAACCTACAGGAGGCTCCTACCTCAGTCAGCTACAACTGACATCTATCAAGCTACAACTTGATAGGGAAGCTCCAACTTCCTTACTCTTTCAAAAGAAAAACACTTGCTGATTTACCTTGGATATCAGCTCTGCTTTGTACCTTCTTCTCTGCTGTTCATCAACTCTTATATCAGACCTGCATCATCTCTGCTCAGCCCCTTCTTCTTCTTTGCTCAGCTCCTCCTTATTCACATTCTTCTTGCAGCTTGCTTATTTTCTTCAACTCTCTTTAATTCTGTTGCATACTCTCTTCTTCTCTCACTCCTTTTTCGTCAACATCTCTCCCCTTGGATATTACCCTGTTTTATACAAAAATAGCTTCATGGTTGTTTGTATTCCACTGGGAATTCGAAATGGACAGCCATGTCTCTTTGCCTTCTGCCTTCTCATCTCTTTTCAGCTCACACAGAAAAATGTAACTATAGGTGCTTATTTTAATATTACAGTGGGATATTTGCTCTCTTCGGGAGACTTGCCAATGCATCACAACAAAATAAAAAATTTACATTCAAATTTGAATGAGAACTCCAGCTCACTCATTTTGTCTCTTGGCTTACTGCGCACTTGTCTTTTCTCTGACTGTGTCTCTGTCTTTTCTGTCCTCTGCTGTGGTGTAACTGTTGCATGCGTGTAACTGTTCCTTTTATATCTGCTGACTGTAAATCTGGAGGAACTCCAATCCCTTTTATGCTATTAGTGTCTTGTTGATGTGGAACATTCCGCAAGCGGAACGAACATATATCACAGTCGTATATTAATAATCGCCCTCCACCGTAAGCTGAGGCATATACATACAACCCACAGACCACGCAGCACATCTTTAATACATTCGCCTTTTATATATATAACAATGCCTTTTAACTTAAATCAACTCTCGGCATCCTTATATAAGGTTTTAACAAGAAACTGCCGCTTCTACTATAATCAATGAATAATCTTGATAAAACTTAACAAATGCCCTTTCGGGCCCACCTGACACGCTTTTTGATGCATTGATTCTCCTCCGATTGCGATTGATCGCTCCTGCTCCGATTGCGATTAGAAAACGGATGCGATTTGCACATATTAACTCCTGCATATAATAGGATCAGGTCCGCCACTTCAATCGCAGCATATTACAAACATCGTGCGATCAATCGGACGCGATTGAACCGATTAACTCCATCTTATAACGCCATCGGGTCCGCCACTTGATCGGAGCATATTACAAAGGACTTGCGATCAATCGGAAAGTTCCGATGCGATTAGCCGGAATTCAAATATATATAAACCATCGTTAATACACCCATCGGGTCCGAACTCTTAATCGCAATCGCAAGCCTTTTAATATGTGTTGCGATTGACCACTGTTCATTGTATTTTGCCGATGCGATTGGGAAAGGACTTCAAACATGTTTGAATTATAATTCATACCTCCATCGGGTCCGGACTTCCAATCGCAATCGCAACTCACATGTTCTCCGATGCGATTGACCAATGTCGATGCGATTGGGAACTCGGATGCGATTAGCAATAAACTGTGACATATAGCTCGATCGGGTCCGGCCTTTAATCGGAGCACATAAAAAAACTCCGCCGATTGAACCTTTTCTCCGATTGCGATTGGGGAGGGGTCCCACCGTATAAAGCTTGGTTCTTATAATAAAGTGCTCCACTTATATACCTGATATATATGTATACTTTGCCAATGGGTTATGTGATTCCCGAAATACATTTTGTATATGTATATATATATATATATATATATATATATATATATATATATATATATATATATATATATATATATATATATATATATATATATATATATATATATATATATATATATATATATATATATATATACTTTTCCGTTGGGGTTAAGTGATTCCTGGAATAATATTTGTGTTATATTAAATGTATAACACCGGTTGGAGTGTGCGATTCTCGGAATATGGTTCTGTATTATATGTGTAACGCTCGGCTGGAGTCTGCTATTCCCGGAATAAGATTCGTGTTATATTATATGTAAAACGCTCGCTGGAGTGTGCGATTCCCGGAATTTTATAACTGCTCTCTACCTCTGTCTCTGTCTTCCGATAACGGTTCTTCACTGTGCTTCTATGACTGTTACTTTTTGACATTCTTCTTGCTGCCTCTATTGCTTTCACTGTGCTTCTTTTGCCTTCCTTTGCTTCGCTGCCCTACGGGTCGAGTGCCGCCTCCTTTGTCGCTCTGCTATTTCTTTTTGTCTCTTCCTTTCTGCTATATCTGATGTCTTAGTTTCTTTGTGCTCCTTCCTCTGTTGCATCTATAGAATCCACTCCACCTGTTATACTTGTAGCAAATCCTATGAGGCTCCGATCTTCTATGCCTTCAAGTCAATAGTTCTTTTCCTCAACTTCGAACTTTGCTACATTCTGCAGAATGAATTGATGTATTCTCCCCAACAGTGCTTCACAGACTTCCCACTTGAATAATTGTGAGAAAACACACTATTAAATGCCTACTAGATTGTTCACAGACTTCCCACTTGAATAATTTTTCTTCATCACTCTGTCTCATTCCTCAGCTATTAAATGGCCCTCTTCTATTGTCCTCACTAATTTGCAGCACCTCATATGACTCCTGCTGCCTTTGTTTCTTCTATGCTCTACTTGTCTTATGCTCTCTTTGTTTAATCCGTCTGACTGATATGCTACTCCTTAATTTCCTTGCCGCTCTCGCTTCTTAAATGACCCTATCTCCATTGACCTCTACATTCAAGGCTGCTATGCTGCTCTCTTTGTCTTGTTGCTGCCTCAGGTGTTCTTCCTTTGCCATTTCCTTTGCCTTGTTGCTGCCTCAGGTGTTCTTCCTTTGCCATCTCCTTTGCCATCAATGACAACATTTCCAACAAACACTTCATATAAACAAAATGCATAAATAATAATGTACTTATCTGTATTACTTTGTTTTAAGATGTGGTCCTCCCAACCATCAGGTGAGGTGATTACGTCCTCTACTTTCCCCCTAGCTCCAGAATTGGATGACGCGGGTTAACAGTGGTTTCACTTTCTGTTGTGACCTCAAGATAGCCAATCCAGTCAGTTTCAGAAATCTAGTTTTCAGGTTTTTCTGAGCGATTTTTCCACTAGTCTCTACCAGCTCTGGAAATTCCTCAACCTTTTTCCCCTCCAGAATAGAACCCATACTCCTCACTGGGATCAATATTTATCCTCAGAGAAGTAGGTAACTATTTTCCAACTATCCCTAATAACTTACCAATTCTTGGAAACATTTTACCATAAGCTTCTTAATTTCTTTAAGAAAGTATCTCCATTAATTAATTATTTCTAATTAATTACTTAGAAAAAAAGAACTTTGAGACAATAGTAATTATTTGAGTCTTTTCCTGACATATTAATAAAAAGAATTGTCTTTTAACAAGTTAACACTAGTTAACTTTAATGAAGCTGTCACAACTTCCCCCCTGGAAGTAACACCGTCCTCGGTATATTTACTCTAGCTCTGCAAAGAGCTCCGGGTAAACTTCACGCAGGAATTTTTTGACTGCCTAACTAGCCTCATTCGGTCCGAAACGCTTCCATTTCACTTTAACCTGGAAAACTACTCATTTACAGAGTACGATTTCCCTTCAGTCAAGTATGCATTGCGGCTCTACCGGGAACTCGTCGTCTGGTTCTACCTGAAAAACAACAATGTTCCAAATCAATTCTCACAAAATATATATGTATCTCAAGTGAGGATTATTATTCCTATCCTACTTTCATATTTTTCCAATGTATTACATGCTTTGCATCATGCACATAATGCTTCAGCAGGGACACATGAAACACATTGTTTACTCGAATATGGCTGGGTAAATCTAGCCCATAAGCTACAGGTCCTACCCTTTCCAAAACTTGGAAAGGTCCACAGAACCTAGGAGATAATTTGGGACAAGAGCTCCACCTTAAGGTACTCCTCTGGGGTTTAATTCTCACATATACATGGTCTCCCACCTCGAATTCTCGATAATACCTCTTTTTATCTGCATAGATATTTTTTCGATCTTGTGCAGCCTTCAGATTATGTCTTATTTTCTTTACCTCTATTTCCATTTCAGCAAGCATCTCAGGTCCCAAAATTAATTTTGTCTCGGGGCTGCTCCAATTTATAGGCATGCGAAACTACCTCCCATATAATGCCTCGAAAGAGCTCATTTTCAGAGATTCCTGATAACCGTTGTTGTAAGAAAATTCAAACCAAATGTAGATAATCCTCCCATTCAGTTGGTTGTTGCATTACATACATGTGCAGCATGTCTTCCAATATTTGGTTCACTCGCTCCGTTTGACCATCAGTCTGGGGATGATAAGTTGTCCTGAAGTTTATCTGAGTTCCAAGGCTGGTAAAGAAAGTTTTCCAAAATACAGATGTGAAATTGACATCCCGGTCTAAAATAACGGTTTTTGGAATTCCATGCAACCTAAAAATTTCCATCATAAATATGTCATCCATCTGTACTGTCTTGTAGGTGGACTGCACAGGTATAGATTTACTCAATCTATCCACCACCACCATGATAGAATCATTTTTTCTTTTTGTTCATGGTAAACCCGTAATGAAGTCCAAGGATATGATCTCCCACTTCCATTCAGGTATTGATATGGGCTGCAACAGTCCTGTGGGATTTTGATGCTCCACTTTTACTTGTTGACATTGGAAGAATTTGCTTAAATATTTAGCAATATTCTTATGCATACCAGACCAAAAATTTAGCTTCCTTATTGTGGTCAACATTTTATGCTATCCTGGATGACCCGCATAATTGCTACGATGGAATTCATCCATTATCAGCTCCTTCAGAGCCATGCGATTAGGCACATACACTTTTCCTCGGAAGGTCAGCGTCTGATCTTCGTTCATTCCGTACTTGGATGTACATCCTTACTTCATGTTTTCTTCCATCTGTTGCCATAAAAATTGGTATTCTAGATCTTTCTGTGCCTCTTCCTTTAATTGTTCCAAAAATTTATTTTCTAGCTGATTATAATACATCTCATATATACCATGTAATTTTATTCTTAAAGAATCAGCTACTCTTGTTTCTTTTCCCTTTACATGTTGAATGTCCATGTCAAACTCACTTAGGAAGGCATTCCATCTCGCCTGTCTAGAGTTTAAATCTGGTTGCTTGAAGTAACTAGTCAAGCTGCTATGATCTGTTTTAAGTACAAAATTTTTTCCCAACAAGTAATGCCTCCACACCTGGAGTGCATGTACTACTACTGTTAGTTCTAGATCATATGCAAAATATCTCTGTTCATGGTCTTTCAGCTTCCTTGATTAATATGCCACCACTTTGCCTTCCTGCGATAAAACTGCCCCAACACCTTCTTTACTTGCATCTGTACATACCTCAAGCTCTTTGTTAGGATAAGATACCATTAGCACAGGTGTAGTGGTCAAAAGTTGTTTCATATTTTCAAAGCTATTTTGACATTCCATTGTCCATTTAAAATTTTTTCCTTTCCTCTGCAAGGAGGTGATAGGAAAAGAAATTCTAGAAAATCCTTCAATAAATATTTGATAATAACCAGCTAAACCCATTAAATGTCTAATGTCTACCATGTTCTGGGGTACTCGTCATTCCATAATGGTTTTGATCTTCTCAGGATCAACAACGATTCCTTCTGTTGAAATAACATTGCCTAGATACTGGATTTCTGTTTTAAAGAAATCACATTTACTGTACTTAGCATACAACTGGATTTTTCTTAACATTTCCAGAACAAGCCTCAAATGTTCCTTATGCTCTTCCTAATTTTTAGAATATACCAGAATATCGTCTATAAATATAAGTATGAAATTATTGAAGAAAGGATGGAAGATTCCATGCATTAACCTCATAAAGGTTGCTGGCGCATTCGTCAATCCAAAGGGTAACACCACAAAATCATAGTGTCCATACCTAGTACGAAATGCTCTCTTATAAATGTCTTCATCCTTAATTCGAATATGATGATATCCAAATCTTAAATCTATCTTGGAAAACACTGTGGGCCCTTTTACTTGATCAAAAAAATCATCAATTCTTGGTAGGGGGTACTTTTTTCTTACTATTAACTTATTAAGTTGTATGTAGTCCATGCACATTCGCATGGTCCCATCTTTCTTTTTCACGAAAAGAACTAGTGCTCCCCACAGGGACACACTTGGACAAATATAGCCTTTATCCAACAGTTCTTGTAACTGTATTTTCAGCTCAGTTAGCTCTGGCACACTCATTCTGTAGGGAGCCCTTGAAACCGAAGAAGCTCCTGGAAGTAACTCTACGGTGAAATCAATGTCTCTCATTGGTGGTAAACCAGGAATATTTTCTGGAAAGAAATCAAGAAATTCCTATACCACTGGTATATCTTCCATCATGGGCAATTTTTCCTTTGAATCTGCATACCCTACCTGAATAGCATACAACCGACATCCCTTTCTTATACACTTACTCATTTGGGATGCTGTAATTGGGTGTATCTGCAATGGCTTTTTGATTCCTTGAATCTCTTTACTTTTTCCATCTTGCATTCTGTAGCAAATAATCTTTTCCCTGCAATCTATCAAGGTCCAATTCTTTTCTAACCAATCCATGCCTAGTAAAACATCATAGGATCCCAATGGCAGGCTCTTCAAATCTACTTGTAACTGCTGTTTTGAAATTTCCAACATACAATTTGCAATCTTGGAAGTTACTTTTCATTTTGTTTTGGTAGCTAACTGTACCAGCCATGAACTTTTAAATTTATGTTCTTTCAAATTACACATTTCCACTATTTTAGGACTAACATAGCTTAGACTTGCTCCAGGGTCTTCCAAAATAGAAACAAGTTTAGTTAGTAATTTACCTTCTAGTTCAGTCATTGTGGGTTGATAATCAGCCTATTGGTCTTCCAAAGCTGCACTGATGTAGGGTATGTTCTGTGCTACATCACTTACTATAGAAGCTTCTTGTAAATTTTCCATTGTATCATTTCTAATTCGCTGTGGACAGTTTTTGTAATAGTGTGCCTCACCGCACCCCCAACACTATAAAGGTGGTTTAGTAATTTGACCTTGCTCAAGCTTACTAGATGCTTCCATATGATTTTATTCTAATGGCCATCTGGTTCTCTGGTGATTCTTACCAAATTGTTTGCTAGTAGGATTTCGTGCAGTTTTTTTAAAGTTACCACTTTTGGTGCCTTTGAAATTGGAATTACTTTTCTGTCCTTTCTTTGGCTGCCAAATTTTACCAACCTCCCCTTTAGCCTTGGACTACTGACAACACATTCTTTCTTTACGAATGGCTTCATCCATGGTCCGGGGGTTTACAAACTCTATTCGCTCCTTCATGTGTGTTGTTAGACTACTCAGAAACCTCTACACCTTAGCCTTTTCCTCTTGAAGATATGGAACATATCGTAACAGGGAAGTGAACTTGGTGATATAATCATCCATGGTCATTTGTCTCAACCTTAAATCATGAAATTATTTAGCTTTTTCGTGATAGAATCTCCCTGTCAAATACTTGTCTTTAAAGTACTGCTGGAATGATTCCTAGGTGACATTTTGTTCTTCGATACTACGCACATTCTTTATTTCTTCTCACCACAGGGTGTCTTTTTCTCTTAGCTGATATATAGCTAACCTGGCCTTCAGGTTGCTGTTATATTCATATACCTGAAAGTACTAATTCATGTTAATTAGCCATGCTTCGCCCACCTCCTCAGCCTCATGATCAAATGTTGGTGGTTTAAATTTTCTAAATTCCCCCTGAAGTTCTACTTTCTGTTTCTTAATCTCTTGATGATCTGTCAAATTGCCAGATTATGCCTCATTGAAATTTTTATTCTTACTTCATTGAGATGGGATTTTTTCCACTCTGTCTGTGGTGTTATTTCTCGTTTGTTGTTCATCACCTTCTTGTATGCCTCTATCATCACTTTGATGTTCCATATCGTGATTTTGTTTGTCTGACAGACTCTTTAATATTTTCTCCTGATCTTGCAGGAATCGCTCATTATATTTTCAGACACGTATCAATTCCTCCTGCAATTGCTGCATAGTATTCAACAGGAAACTGGTTTGGTGTTGTTGTTCCTCAAGCAACCGACTATTTTGTTGATGCTATTCGACACTTAACTGAACCCACATTTCTGGGTTCATCGCCGGTTGTGCTTGGGTTTCCCCAACATCTTGCGGTGGTTTTGATGTTGATCCTCTTCTCATTTTATTTCTCTGTGCATTAGTCACATACATAGCTTTATTGTTAGTCTACCCTTAGGTTCCCAGCATAGAAACGCTGCTTTGATACCACTTGTAACAATTTAACCTTTATAAAAACTACACAGTAAAAAAAACAATTTAATTCTTCTTTTATCCACCGCAATAGAAAATTACTACGGGCTACATAACCATATTGTTGATAAGATTTAAATATATAATACATGGTCATCGACCCATATATATATATATATATATATATATATATATATATATATATATATATATATATATATATATATATAGTTAATCTGCAAAACACAACAATATAAAGATTGATTTTTCATAACATCAATATACATATAATTATGGGAATAACATAATAGCTATATGATTAAGGTTTGGGTAATATTCTTATTTGGTTCTCAAAACATACACCATAACACTAATTAATCTCTACGTTAACTCCACCTTGATCTTTTCAATTGGAGGCTAGTTGGCATGTAAAATCCATTAATTGCCATGGTACATGGCCTTTAACTCCTTTGACAATTACCGTATTTTATTCGAAACTTTTGCGCCTTTCAATGGTACTCCATTGAATCCTCAGTGTCGATCTTTAATCTAATCTACGGTTGCATTTTTTCGGTGGGAGATTTGACTTAACGCTTTCTAAACCCTAACTTTAACTTGGGAATTTCCATTTTTCAGCTCATTTAGCTCTGCATGTTCGGCTCTTAAGCTTATGGCACCTCCAGGTGCAAGTGTTTGTATGAGGTTAAGTCTTCGATCTTCAGGAAATTTGATGCTCGTTTTTTCACTGAGCTGTGCATCTAGCTCACCACAGGTGAAAGCATGCTTCAGTCCTCAAACGTTTTAGAAGCGAACTTGCTGATAAGCATAAGCTTAGACTCTTGTCTGCTCGCTATGATATCTTCTCAATGGGATTTCCTCCCTTTAGTCGCTCGCCATCCGGTGAGATTAACACTGTAATTTATCCATTTTATTCATTCGTTTGTTTTTATGTTGATGAGAGAGGTTCTATTACACTTGTAAGCACTAAGTATTGAATGTTACTTGTATTTTGTAGGTTGTCCACTTGGGAATCTTCTTCCTACAAGTAATATTTCAATATCGTTTTTCCACAAATTCCTGATTCATGGTTTTCCCATTTTTTTAAAGTCTTGCAAAGGAGTCTTACAATAATATTTCGATATTTCTTGATAGGTCAGTACTCCAACCCCGACCTTTTTGGCACGGAGTCTACAACTGTCATGCGCTGCAATGTCTCCTTCAGCCTTGGCTAACGCACAGGCTCTCTTTCTCTCTCCAGGTACCCTGGTAACTGAATTTACTGCTCTAGATTCTGGCTTCCACTGAACTTCTAGAATTGAAAATTTGTTAAGATGTTTTCGAGGGAATTAAAACCCTGCTGTCTAGTTTTAAGACCTAAATCGGTCTAGAATGCATGATGTTTATTTTTATGAAATATTTAAGAATGTACCCTGCAAAGATTTCACCTGGACTCTTACTATATTTTTATGAGGAAGTGTATCTTTCTTTATCTTAGGTTTTACCGGTTATACCATTCTCGATTCTGTCAGATTCTTGTAAAAACTTCTGGGTTTTTTTTATTATGTATCACACTGATATACTGATTCTCAGTTTAATGAAATAGTTCATCATTGTACGCATATTCTTCATCTCTATTATTCGTCTTTTCTGCAAAAATGATTATGTTGCAGGTTATACTACTTCGCATAGGAATGTTTATCATTTCATTATTTCTCGTTCTCTAAAAGAAATTTCTGGTTTATTCTCTGTAATTTTGCTCAGGTATTTTGGATTATTTATCAGCTATCTATCAGAGCTTTTGTTTGGATATAGCATCTATCGATATTATCTGTGTCCCACTTCCTTATTACCTATAATAGGTTTTTGTCTTTAAAAGAAATCTAGAAGTGGGAATTTACATAGTTTTTAGTTATGTAATACTATAATCTTCCCTTGAATATATATTACTGCAGAATTTTTCAAATAAATTCTTTTAAGGTTTCCATTTAATATTTTAGTACATTCGATGTTTGGACCACCGCTTACCGAAGTCAGTGTATAGTATATAATAACAGAAGGAAAAATGTGTCTTAGGAAGGGCGTTGCCAAAAACCTAAGACTGACAGTTCTAATCTCTGCATAAATCTATTCAAAATTTATGCTCAACTTCATAAGTTTTTCTGATATACTTTTATTAGAGTTAGAATTAATAGTTTAAATATTCTTCCATAATTTCATATGATATTTATCCATAGAATTGTTTAATCTATGATATGACTGAAAAAACTGTATGCAAAGAACCATTATAGTAAATAGACGTTTGCCTCTTTTCAATAGTCACAGTTCTATCTTCTAAGTCCTTTTAAACATGTAAAAAAAGATAATACCTATTTATAAATAGACTCATAAACTGTGAAATCAAATTTTTTTTACTTACAGTAGATTTACAAAATACTTGTGTATCATACATTTCATGTTTACAAGTAGAATACGTTCATCTGTGTATTCAAATGATAGTTATTTATATATTTGCAGAGTAAAAAATACCTGCAGAACTAGCATTCCTATTTTTTTTAACAAAATACAAAGACCTATGTACTCAATTATTAAACACTTCATATAAACATAATGCATAAATACTAATGTACTTATATGTATTACTTTTTTTTAAAGTTGTGGTCATCCCAACCATCAAGTGAGGAGATTACGTCCTCTACTTGCCCCCTAGCTCCAGACCTGGATGAAACGGGTTAACAATTGATTCACTTTCTGCTGTGACCTCAGGATAGCCAATCCAGTCAATTTTAGAAATCTAGTTTTCAGGTTTTTCTGAGCGACATTTCCACTGGTCTCTACCAGCTCTGGAAATTCCTCAACCTTTTTCCACTCTAGAACATAACCCCTACTCTTCACTGGGATCAATATCTATCCTCAAAGAAGTAGGTAACTGTTTTCCAAGTGTCCCCAAACACTTACCAATTCCTGGAAACATTTTACCATAAAAATTTTACTTTCTTTAAGAAAATATTTCCATTAATTAATTATTCCTAATTATTTGAGTCTTTTCCTGACACAATAATAAAAATAATTGTCTTTTAACTAGTTAACACTAGTTAACTTTAATGAAGTTGTCACATTCAGATGAAACCATACATACACTAATATGTGGACCTTTAAATCTATGAAAAACAGACTATTGGAAACTAAAAAACCAAAAACATAATATCATTGAGATATTAGAGAAAAAAAGGGTCTAAATTTGTTATAGCAGCTTGGATTGGCTCCTTGTTGCATGAGAAACTAGTAATAGGGGGATGCAACGTGCTTCCCAATGCACTCCAGTCCATGGTCATGTTGATGAAGGTGTTCCAAAGAGAGGAAAAGGGAAAAGGTCCTCTCTCTTTTCATGCAAATCTAGTAAAACCGTGAAGAGTAAAAATTTCATATATGCTAATACAGGTCCACCATGTGCAAAAAAAGTTACCTCTTATTGTTTCCTTCCCATTAGTGATTTATTCGTGAATAAGGAGTAGGGTGAGTTCCTAAAAGTGAGTTATTTTTTCCTCCACTCTAAATTGTGTCCTAGTGCTACCTCGACTGGCACACTCTCAATAGTACGTTGTGCCTTTCTAGACACAGGATCTCTAGTGTGGCATGGTTGCTACACGAGAAGGAAAGAAAGTCCAAAGAACAGGGAGGGAGGGAGGTATTAGAGAATAGACAAATATTAATAGGAGTAAAATCGATATCATTAAAGCAAACTCAGGTACGTGCCCCAAACAAAGGTAAGTAGTCAAAGACGATCCAGATTATTTGAGATTGTGCCATCAAAGGATAAATCTAGTGGAAAAGAGATGCCTAAAGAACCAAAATCCAAGAGGGAGTGGGGCTTCCACGTGAGTGTCGGGGCATGGAAACTAACAAATAAGAGTAGGAAGTTAAGGCAACTAACATCAATCTGTGGAGCTCACATCTACACGTATGCTCTACTTGGTATGGTCACTTGACCTAATAAACACCGGCCACGTTGCCCCTACCCCTCTCTAAAAGGTGTAATCATTAAAATGGGCTAGAGAAAGAGCCAAGTTTTTGAATGAAAAGATGGTTTGGTGATGTAGTAACTACCTAGACTGAAACTTCCATCAATGTGGCAAAGCAATACTCAACACATTGATTGAAAAGATAGATGGGATTCCAGGGATTAAATTTGCGAGACTTTTTAGAATTTGATGGGAAGTTAGAATGGATGAATAGTCATACAAACCATTGATAGTTCCATGACTATTTGGGTTTTCAGGCGGATGTACAATTCTAGCCGATTTCTTCAGCTCTGACTTACACATTGAAAATCTCACTAATTTATTTTGTGAGTTGTTTTTATAATAAAAAATTGGAAGTTAACAATTTATTTTGTTTTGTTAATTGGTTTTAATGAGATTTTTTGGAAGTTATTTTTTTGAATTTTTCTGTGGAAGTTTTATAAAAATATTACACAAGAATTTATTGAAATCACAAGCCTAATAGGTAACCCCTGTAAAATGAAAATGCATTAACAAGTTTTTTTCAAAGTGCTAAATTCATATATACAACACTATCACTCCCAAACCATTTAAATTTCACTAAATTACCACAGACCTATTTGAATTTGTATTTAACTGGCCACTTGAATTTTGAATTTTTCTACATCCAAGGGGCTCATTTGAAATGTGTTTCTAATGCCTGGACCAAAGTGAGTTGAGTTGTCCATGGAAGTCTGTTACACTCATTTTAGGCCCAGCGTTAATCCCATACTTCGTTTTGGTCAATTTTTTGTTGCAACAATCAGGAAAGGGAATGTGAGGGTTCCATCACAACGATAAACTTTATGAGTTGCCAAGTAACGAGTTGAGATAGATTAAATTTATTTTAATATTGTATGGCAGGTGGAATTTGAATTTGATTGCCTGGAGCCTTCCTAAAAAAAGAGGAGATTGAAAATTAGTGTAAAATAAGATACACAACCACTACCTCTCCTTCATGCTCTTAGAGTCTTTATATTTTCATGCCACTCTATGTAGTTATTGAATTTGTAATTTACTAATCTCTTGTTACACTCACCAATATTAGGTTTAGGTTTGTTTCTAGGTAAGGCAACTACAAAACACCTTCTGATTTTTGTTTTTTTCCATCCGATCTTTCCCATGTTGCTCTGTCACTTCTCCTATGACTTCGACAATATTGTTGGATCCATAAAATTTTTATTATCAACCATGTATTCTGTCATAGCATGTGGATGTTTTTATTATTACCTTTAATTATTAAAAATATAGTTTGCATGTGGATGTTTCTTAAATGAATTTTAATTGGTAATCCATATTTTAAATGAATTTTAGTTATTAAAAATATAGTTTGAGGTAGATGAACCTATTTGATAATATTATCTAAAACTTAAGGTTTTATGAAAAAATTTAAAATGTATTTATAACTTAATTACTTGTGCGAAGAGAATTAAAATCAACGATATGTGATTTTTAAATTAGAGGAATATTGTCGTCTATATAGATTAAAAATTATTTTATAAGAAGCTTCAAGCTGCTTTAAATCATACAAAATTAAAAATAATTTTCTTTCAAACATTTACTTATATATAAATAATTTTTATATAATTTATTATTAATAATACTGTTTTTTTTTTCAAAATATTTTCTATTTAAATTATTATTATATATAATAATTATTTTATTAATTTTTTTTTTATTTTTTTTCTAAATAATACTAATTCTATTTATAAAACATAATGATACAAAATTGCCACAGTTTCAGCTATGGAAGCCTGAAAATTGGGCTTGATGTCCAAGCTTAACAAAAATGTTGAATTGCCCTAAGTGGGAAACCAGTTCTTTTGGAGAGAGTTTTGCCGCCCTTGAAAGGGAAACCGGCCCATTGTTCACATTGTTTAACATAGCATAAAAAACTAGACTAGAGAAACAATCAGCTGTTTCAGCTGAACAGAAACAAGGAAAATAAAAAATTCTTCCAGAACGATTGAACAATTGTACCATGGTAGGCCAAGGGGAGCTGAATTCACTGCTCATGAGCTGGGGAGGGTGGTTCCTCCACAATTCTGCACCAGTACTCATCCCTTGTAGCTTCGTCTTCTTCCTCTGGCTCGCTGATCTTGCTGGGGACGTCCACCTGCATGGGTTCCTTGCCCAAGTTGGAGTGCACAAGTCTAGTGGGCACATCAGGGTTCAAGGCCTCGTTCTTAGATGGCATGGGATTAAGATCGTGCGAAGTAGGAATAGGGCCAGGCAGAGGCAACTCTTCTCTCAGGGTTACGGTTACAAAAGCATTGATGATGGGCTGGTTAAGAGAGCATTCGAAGCGGAACTCCGCTCTCTGGGAGGATTGGCGGAGGGAGTGATTGACAGATGCATGGGAGGCAGGGGAGATAGGTCTAGGAGGGTAAACAGGAGGAGGCGAGGAGGTCTGGGCAAAGCAAACATTGCCAAGGTGGCGAGCACGACCCCTTTGGCTCCGAGTGTCCGGATAGCGACCCCACGCGATGTCCTCAAAGGCGGTTTCAGTTTCTGAGCTGGTGGAAGGCCGAGAGCGGGCCACCCGACCTCGACTTACTCTGCGTCGGCACCACATCCTTTGTTGAAGCCGTGGCATGGCCACAGAGGTGCGCTGGAAGTGCGTGCGGTGAGAAGAGCAGGTGGAAAGTGTTGGGAGCCAACAGGAGTTAGCAATCTGAGCATGCAGATGGAAATTCGAACAACAGAAGGCGCTCTGGGTGAAGTGAAATCCTGGCAGCGTTTCTAAACAACTAAGGAGAGAGTAGTGTCGCCCTGTCTGGGTGCGAGTACTTGCCTCAGCACACGCAGAAGGGCAGGCGCTCCACAAGGGTGTCAGAGAATTGCAAACAGCACAGAAAAAATCTAAACTATCCAAGACAAACGCCATCGCTAACCAGTCGAGTGGCGCGGGATAATGAAGAAGCCGACCGGAATGAGTTAATGCAGAGCAAGTTGGCGAAGTTAATGCGACGATGGTGGAGCTGCAGAGGGCCATATGGCCACCCCACACGAGCTCCATCGGGAGTCGTCCGAGGACTACCGTCCCATCAACCAAGACATTCATCCGTATCCAGAGAATTTATTAAAATTTTAAAAATAAAAGAGAATAGTTAATTTTTTTTTAATTTTGTTTTTATATTTACAAAGTGCGAATATAAGCTTCGGAGATATGAATATCAAGAATATAATACTCGTAAGAATTTAAAATTTAGAAAAAATAAAATATAATATATTTTTTGAAATTAAAATTATATATACAATTTTCTTAATATTATAAAGATGATAATTTCTTATATCACACTTTATCTATTTTAAATATATAATTAATTTTTTTAATGAAATCAGTTGCGATAAATTTATATATTGTAAATTGAAAAAAATTGAAAAAATTAAAAGTATCACAATGAAATGAATTAATATATTAATTCCATAAAAAGTTATAATATTTTTAATGGCTTGAAATTTTTTATTTGAATAATAATCATACAACTTTATGTCACGTGCTGATTATTAATTAAATGTTAATTTGGCCTTTTACATTCATATAATTAACTTAATTAATATTTTTATAATTCATATCATTAATAATTAGACATATATTTTTATTAAAAAATTAAAATAATTAATTAATAAAAAATATCTAGGACTAATTTTAAAACTTAATTTTTTATTTTAAAATTTCATAAAATATAAATATATTTTTATATTTAATGATAACATATTTTAATTATTTAATTTATTAACAATTTTTTCCCTACAAAAAATTGAGTCAAATTGGCTTCATGGATTTAGAACCATTAAAAAAAAATGAACTGGTTCCTACATGAAAGAATTATAGAACTAGGATGTAGGGAATCTCATTGATCCATTCATGAAGAGTGTGTATGCAACCCTATCACTTTAGATGTTATTGGAGTGTTAAAAGGTGTATTCGAGCTGAACTATTAGTAATGGTAAAAGGCATGCAACATGAAACTCCATTGATGCGTGTGAAATTAGTAAAAGATGTTTCTAGCCGTATGCTCAATGATCAACAAAATCACTAATGGTTTGTGGGATATGATATTTCAATTAATCATACATATCGTGAGAGAACAAGGAAAAAATAAAGTTGTTATTAAGAGTTATTATTATTAATCATATGGATAATATGTGTGTTATATGGTATTCTAAGTGTTATGTGCCTCTCACTGTTTAATATTTATACGTGCGTTGAGGTATGGTATCCTAATTTTTATGTATGCTCTGTTTACCTTTTTATAATATATTGTTTACCTTTGGTCATCCGTCATTGATATTGCTATGGAATCATTGTTGCTGACTAGGATCTCAGTGATGTGACATTGCCTCATTATGGACAGTGACATAATCGGTGCTTTTAATTCGGAAACATCATCAAATATAAGTATTGACTTGTTAGGATTCCACACATGTTTTGGATCCAATTCTCTAGGCCTTTTATAGGCATTCCCTTTCTTGATGATATTCCCACCAGAGTACTATGATCAAAATACATTTTTCTAGCATCTACAACCTGCACCACCGGCAAACTCTAAATTACAGATGCTGACCAAGAAATCACATGCTTACACTATGCATGCCAAAACTAGTGAGGAAAACATACATGTAGCTTGATACTTGCAATAAAAACCTGATGTCGCTACTGATCATGACGATTGCTTACACTTTCCTGCTCTTCCTTTGCCTTCTTGCTTCAAATCACTCAGTATCCTCACTCTCCAAGAGTGCTCCAAGAAAACTCTAAGCATCCAAGAGTATGAGAGAGAGAGAGAGAATAATGAGAGAGCTCCAAAAGTGCACTGGCAAAATATTTTAGTCAAAAGCTTGCCAACTGATCCGCAGAAGCCTTTTTATCAATGAGGCCTCTATTTTCTTCATTTTCCATTAGTTTCCTTCATTTTCCTCACACACAAATGCAACATTTCACCTTCTTTTTCTCTTATTTTCTGTTATTTTCATAAATAAATGTGCCAAATATGCCATTTTTCCTTTCCAAATCCTTTGCCTTTTCCAATTTCCTTAGCCCTATTAACTAAAAGGAACACCCACTAGGATTTTTTTCCCAACATTCAAATTGGAATACATGTCCCATCATCGTGGTCTTATATAATTTTACATGGATTTTTAACCAGGGTTGTTACATTGGAGGGTTGAGAGCCAAGGTGCATTGAAGGTGTGATGACATTACTGTATAATAGATGTCATCGGCATTGAACCTTTGGCCAAGGCATGGTCAATCCTTGAGATTTGCAGTAGATACAAAAGGTAAGTCGTCATTGCTTGTAAATTTAAAATACATGGAAGTAAACTGCCTTTGAGATCTCGTTGATGGTAATGAGTATTTACAATTGAGCAAGGATAAAATAGGTATTTGAAACCCATAAATTAGAGATTCGGGTATCATTTTGGTGTTCCACAAATTAATATTTCATTCAATCAAACAAAGGAGATAAAATGTTGAGCAATTACTGATTGTCTAATCCCATAAGAAAACATTTCTTTTGAAGAAGTTAAGCTTCAACTTTGGAGAGTTTTAAGGATTAATGTATCTCAGTCTACTCTAGTTAAAATATAGTAATGTGGTTTAAAGCTCTAGAGCATGCAATGGACATCACGCATAACGAGGCTAACTATATGTGATCAACTTTGACAAATCAAATTGTGGTATGTCTCATCATATGCCTATCTATTACGTCATCACTTCTAATCAACTAAACTATACCATGTGTCCTAACCTTCTTGGTCTATGAGGAGTGGTTAAATATCATGCATATCTATTATACTATATAATGCACCTTATGTGTGTTATATGGTATCGTAAGTGTTATGTGCCTCTCACTATTTAATATTTATGCGTGCGTTGAGTTATGGTATCCTAGCTGTTATGTATGCTCTATTTACCTTTCCATAATATACTGTTTACCTTTGGTCGTCCGTGGTTGATATTGCTATGGCATCGTTGTTGCTGACTGGCATCTCAGTGACGTGACGTTGTCTCATTCTGGCCAGCGACATAATCGGTGCTTTTAATTCGGTAACATCATCGGATGTATGTCGTGACTTCCGAGGATTCCACACATGTTTTGGATTCGGTGCTCCAGGACAGACATTGCCCCGTTTCGATGACCTTCCCACCGGAGTATTATAATTAAAATGCATTTTTCTGGCCTTCGCAACCTGCACCAACCACAAATTCCATGTAATTTAAACAATAGTTGTGTTCAGATAACGGTCGATGTACACGGATTCTATTGGTGTCAGCAGAGAACAAACGTCTAAAACTTAAATTCAAAATGTCTGATCCTGAATTAGAAATTGTCAAGAGCCCAAAGTACTTACCGCTTCTCCGACCGTAGTTGAAATTCCGACCGTAGTTGAAATTCCGACCGTAGTTCGAGTTCAGCGTGACGCAGATTCAATAAAATCTGTACCTGTTGTGTTGTAAAACAAACACATTATTTCCAAAATACAGCAAAAAAAATCCAGAAAACTGAGGGCCAATCTGTTCCTGTTGTGTTGTAAAACAAATACATTATTTTCAAAATAGCCTCCAAAAATGCACGTGGAAACATACCAAGACATCAAACGGCAGAACCAAGTCAGGTATTGTCTCTTTGGTAGCAACACTATCAACTGGGAAGGCTTTCACTGGAGCAATGCGCAATTCGTCGTGGGCAGTCTTTTCTGGTGACTTGGTATCAGAATTCGGCAACCAAAATTGAATCCGATTCTCCTTCTCCATCCGCATTTTTTCCTGCAAAACTAAGTTACAAAATGTTACCTACTCCTGCTTTAGAAAGAAACATATAAAAGAAAGAAAACACACCTGGGCTGCCTTCTTCTTCTAGTGTTCCAATGCCGCGGTCTCCTTCAGGAATTGGTGAATTCAGGCGTTTGAATGATTGTTATCAGTGAAAAATATAAGGTGACGTTATATATAACCAAAACCCTGTCCCACAAATCAAACGGTCCCACAAACCCTGTCAAGATAGGTAGACGGGATTAGAACTGTGTGGACCCAGAAACGAAGCGGTCCCATAAACCCTAAAACAGTTTTTGCCCACATGACTGCTTTATTTGACTTCAAATAAACGATGAACAAATGGATTCATCCGCTACTTTTAGTTGCAGCACCGCCCATCCACTTCCTTCTGGTTTCTTCCCGTGAAGTCACATTGTCGGATCGGAGGGCCGGTGCCCTCGTCCACTCTGTGGCCTACTGGACAGGTGTTGCCGACGTGTGTATTAGAATGACGGGCCCACCATGACGCGTATTGTATTACGTGGCCGACATTTGACTCGTCTGTGATGACTTGAATGAAACATTTTGCTTGGCATATTGCAGGCTTTAAGACACAAAACAACGTCAAGTACGGTAGTTAATATTGGCCACAAACGAAGATTTTCTCATTACTTGATGATGCAAATTACTTCTATGATAAGGCAAAATAAAAAAGATTAAGGGTGTTTTTGATGAATGTTAACCATTATTTAAAATTTTATGTTAATCATGTGCTATATATATATATATATTCATATGACACTCGTTAAAGAATTTACTAGTCATTACAAAACGATTAGTAAAGCATATTTTCATAAATCATCTTTAAACATATCTAAGATGATTGATAAATCATATTGCTGTCAAAATAATTTTATTTGGATATTTGTGAGATTTGGGTGTTATATATGCATATCTCATTTATAAAATCTAAGTTTAGTAGAGGGTTCTATGATATGGATCCTAAGGTCTATAGAAGAAAGGTTAAGAATAAGGTTTATAGAAGAAAGGTTAAGAATATGTCATTCGGAAGGATTCTTCAAGGAAGATGAAAGAAGATTTATGATGTTGGAAGTTTAAGTAGTTGAAAATATTTCCTTACTCATGATCACTTTTAAGAGAAACATCAACTTGTTTTTAATGTGACTTTAATCTTATGAGAACACAAAATATTATGAGGGGGCACGAAAAGGAAAGGAAATAATGAGGCTAAAAAATAAGAAAATTAAAAACTAATATTATCAAAACCTATTTAATGTGATAAAAATCACATTTACCCGCATTTTTCTAATGTGATTGTAATGCTAGAGTGGGCACAAGAGCCATGACTAATGATATAATTTGTTTTTAAACATTTAATTTTAATTGCAGATTGGAGGAGAAGATGACTTTTTGGATCTCAATATCTGATGGAGTTGCTTGCTTGGAAATCCATGAAATTGACCTTGAATATAAATACTAAATTTAGTGAGCCATCAATTGCATACCCAAGCAAGATACTTATTGATAGTCAATTTATAAGATGTGATTAGAGGCAGTGGAGGAAAAGACGGTGCCCTTTTTCCCATATTGCTTCCAGGAGACAAGACAACAACCTCTCAAATACATGAAGTGATACTAGGAGGAAACATATAAATGTACGACTGAACAAAGAGTGAGATCTCTTGGGTACAAAGGCCTTTTGGCTTTGGGTTGGCTCTCTTCGGTTGGTTCGTGGGTTTCCTGGTTGTTTAGTTGGTTGATTTTCATGAGATTTCACTTTTGATTGTAGAGGACAAAATGGCATCTCAACTAGTATGCAAATCCATAAGTACGAGTTATACCCCTCGAATCTTGGGTGAATATCTTGTGATCTATGTGTGAGGCGACTAGAATATGTTGTTTAAGTTATTGTGGTTAGCAAGCCGTTCAGTGCATGACCGAATCACTGTGGTGTTTGTTGTATAGCTGATAAACGACCTAGACAAGGAATTCTAAGTCACTATGGTTCTTGTTAAGTAGTTGATAAACAACTTGGAAAATGGATGTTAGATCCCTGTGGTGCTTTCTTTGAAAATAAAAACTGATAAACCAGTTAGAAAATGGATTTATACTCCTGAGACTAAAGAATACGCCATCTAAACCTTGGGTGAATCCTTGTAAACTAACTTGAAGGAAACAATGGGTCACTATGGTGTTTACTGCTAGGAACAACTGATAATATACCCTAGTTCTTGTTGTAGGTGGAATTGATAAACCACCTCAATCCTTAGTATTAGAGGGAATTTGATAAATCACCTTGATAGTGGACTCCATATTCTTAATTTTAAACCAAGCATTTGGTGCTAATTCCTTCAATGATGATTTCCTCAAATAATGGATCCAACACAAGGCTGGCCAACTGTAAGAAAATTTTTGTGTAGATGGAATATGGTTGGGTGGGGAGGTGAAGCCCCTCCTTTAGTTTCTAGCTAGTTCAAGATATATAGATACATATATCACACTTGCATATTTGAATCATGAACCATGATATTCAATGTTATGCTTATGACTAGTATGAGATCTTGCCTCTCTGTGATTTTTTGTGAATTTCTCAACTATGTTGTTCAATATTTAGTTCATTATCTATATGAGAAACTCTACATTATGCTTTCTTTGTTGATAACAATGGATTTTGAATATATCAACTCAATATTTTTCTTAGAGGATTAACAATGTATGATAAATGGATAACGACTCTTCTTGTATTGTTATGAGTACCTGTATATCCGTGCTTAGTTAATTGACAGTCATATTCCTATGGACAAGTTCAACTAGATTGCAAGATGTGTAAGTAATCGACCATGGTTTATCAAATGTTTCATTGAATTCAAAAAATAACTAGAATAATTGAATAATGTGTTTCTACATAAAATGTGATGAAGGGTATGCATGGGATTAATTAATAATCCTCTTAATTAAGATTCTTAATCAATGTTAAATCACAATTTTATTCCTACTAGCTCGCGAAGATGTAGACCCAGAGAAGCATTTCCTAGTTTCCACAAATGCATGCAAGAAATGACAAGTAGGAATCTCAATCGAAGAAGGACATGTAATCTTCTATGAGTAAAGGAAACTACAAAAGCGTGAGGGTAACTACGTGACTCATGGATTGGAGCTAGAAGAAATTGTGCATGCGCTAAATATGTGGAGGCACTACTTAATTGGGAGAAATTTTGTGTTGATGTAAGATCATGGAGAATTTAGATACTTGTTTGATCAAACTAAGTTCAATGTTAGACAAGCGATATGGTTGGCTTTGATTAGTGAACTCGATTTTTAAATCTAGCCTATTAAGTGCAAGTAAAAACAGGTAGCAGATGCACTTAGTGGAAGAATACAAGTAGTTCACTTGCAAGTCATGAGCACTCATGAAATTCACAATAGAGAAAAACTTAAAGAAGCAAGGCTACATCATGAACATTTATAGTATGTGAAGGAATGATTACAACAAAAACCAGAGAAAACATTAAGTAATAATTACAAGATAACTAGTGAAGGTATGTTACTGTTCAAAGATAAATGGTTTGTACCTTGTGTGATCAAATTGAAAATGTTCATAATGGATGAGTTTCATAAAATACCTTATTTAGATAATATTGGTTATCTGAAAATGATAAACATAAATAATTTATATTATTGGATAGGAATAAATAAGGAAATAACTAATTTTATTATCAGATGCCTCGAATGCCATTAAGTCAAAGTTGAATGCATACATCCAACACGATTATTACAACTAATTCAAATCCCTCAGTGGAAATCGTAAGTCATATCCATGGAATTCATCAAGGTATTTCCAAAGACATCCAAATAAAATGATGTCATTATGGCGGTAGTGGAAATTTTGAATTTTTTATATGTTCAAGAGTTGCAACAATCTGTAAATACCAAGACAAAATGTTAAAATTGCATTGTTGCATGAATAAAAAAATTAGAGTTGGAACAATATGATAAATAGAGTAATTACTAGAATAAGGAAATTCATATAAAAATATAGCTAGACTGCAATGTATAAACACTTCCTAGCTAAGGAGGGGGGCATAACTCTTTAGAGGAGGTATTGGTTAAAGTAAAATAATTATGCTAGCCAATCAACACACCATCGACGGACATGAATGTGAATTTGCATTGAAAGAATTAAATTACAACTACAAATTAGCTTTCATATTCAGAGTTATTGTTTCATTACTAGGTTCATCTCTTATTGTCCTCCTTATACAAGTGTTTCAGCTATATTAAGATTTCGATGGGAAGTAATGAAATTATGAATGTTATATTTAGTTACTATGAATTTCTTTCAGAAGATAGAAATTCATGCATATGCTAGATCAATCAAATGTATGGCAAGTGGAATTTTGGTCACACTTTCCTTGTGGAGTGACTAATTTCCCTTGTCAATTTCTTCTGTTAGGATATTGGTTGGTTGATCGATCTAGGAAATTCATTGGTGAAAACTATGCAATTGACATGATATGCTACAATAATTTTTCATAATTATATCTATCACCACTTGACTAAAATTTGCAAGAATACAATGGGGTGAGTTGCAACAAAGCCATGAAGGAGAGTTGTAGTAACAAGGAGTTACAATGCGAGTGTTAGAATATAGGAATTGCAACATGAGTGTCTTTAGTTAAGAGTTGTAGCATGCATGTCTTTTTTTGATGTCTGGAATAGAAATTTTGTTTGTGCAACCTCTTTCTAATCCTTTATGGGCTAGACCATGAAATATGGGAACATAGCCCATAATTTATATCCTTATTTATATACATTACAACTTTTAAGTAACTACTTATTGTATGAATACACCTGGCACTAGTATTGTTGTCATATTTACATGCATATACCAACCATAGATGTTGCGAGAAATCACAAAACAAAAGTATAAAAATGTCAACTTTCATACATATTCACAAATATGAATGATAAAAAATACATAGCATGTTGTTATGTTAAGTAGTTATAACCATATTAAATGAATTTTAACAATTATTACTCATTGTTAAGATATAAATTTATCAACATGACATACAATGTGTACAAAAAAAAGGGTCTGCAATTAAAAATGTTAAGAAAATAAATAATAAAAATAAGACACATGATGAAAATATAAGGAAAAATCCTTAATTAAGAATATTTAAAAAATATTCATATATAATGAGATGAAACTTAACATATTATGAGTAATATATTGAAATAATCTTCTTTACAAATAATAATGTTTATAAACTGTGTGAGTCAAATGCATGTAGTAAGGAAAAAAATATAGCCTTTTCCTTATTGTAGCTAGCTCAAATAAGACCTTTTGGACATTGATATAACTCTGCAAGTAATTCCAATTTTCAATAATTACAAATAAACAACAGTGATAAGTATTATCAATCACCTAAGTGAAAGTATAAGTTAATCAACAAGACAACTTTCAAACCTCCATTCATTGCTACTTTAAAATAAGTCCATACTTTATTTGAAGATAGCTCATTTTTTCCTTCTCCATATAGCCATTTGTAATTCAGATTTAATTGAGATGGTTATGAAATCATTTCATGCTTTTACTTTTACTCAACTTTATTTATAAAAATGACTCACAAATGGGTAAGAAGGAAAATAAATTAAATGTGAGACTCTTAATAAACATGTGACTTATATGGCTCAAGAGGGAGGACCTAATTCCATAATATTAGCAGATCATTATATTTCAAATTTTTTTTTTTAAATATCCACATCACGCACAATAACACCTTATGTATCCCACATATTCATGCTGATCTGCATACGGGAAAACTTGTTATTGTTATGCAAGCTCCCTCATCGGTTTTAAAAATCTGTTTAAGGATCGTCTCATCATAATCATTTGTGAAGGGGTTTTTTGTGTATAGTTTGATGTGTCTTTGATGATCAAATTAATAGTTAATTAGCCTTTAAAAACTCATATGCAACAAATGAAATGCGGAAAAACGAACTCGCAACAATCACATAACACAATGGATGATAATGGCCTTCACCCCTCCTGGGCTACATTTCCATGGACCTACTTTAACTTGTTAGGCCCTCTTGGTATTATGAGTAAAATGTATGATTACAAGTACTGTTATTACTCCAATGGATTTGTTAATTGTTTCATTATCTTCAGAGCACCCAAATACCCCAAAAATGACTATTCAATCTCTGAATTTGATTCACAGCTCCTCTACGCTTGACCTCCATATTGGTGGCCATGGGATTCTTTACTATCCAAAGTGACACAATCATCTTCATATGAGCTCCAATGCCTCTAAAAAATATACCATTGTGTTCAGAGCATCAAATAAATCAAAAATTGACTATTTATTCACTATATTTGGCCTTCAGCTGATCTGGGCATGGCCTTCCACATGTAGAATTGCTCCATTTCCTCTGCAAGTTGTTCCAATGGATTCAGAGTATGCCAATTTGCTAGGAATGATTACTCCTGAGTCAAAATTAGTCAAAAATTGACTAGTATATGCCTTATTCATTTTTTCCCTAGATTCTGCCTCTAAATATGGAAAACTGCCAATTAGCTCCGACAAATTTGGAAGTGGCGTCAGATTTGGAGATTCTGCCATATTTAACTGCAGATTAATTATTGATAAGATGGAGGTAAGTGCTTGATTAAAGTGCACTAACCCCATTTATTGGGGCACTTAAGTCCTGGGAAGATGGTGCAGTCACGTGGAGGAGGGATGGTCCGCAGGGTTGGCCCCCTCCGCTCCACCATCAGAAAACACTTGCATTTAAACATAAATTCAGAGTCTTTCATTTCAATTTTGAAGGTCGTGGCCAGTTCGTGAAGGTGCATGAGTTACACGGGAGAGGGGAATGGGTAGAAACTTGACCTCACCCCTCACACAACGTGTTTGCACCATGAAACTTCAGATTTGGGTTATAAAACCGTTGAATATGCATCACATGGGCTTCACTATGGGAGCAATACCATAACACGTGGGTTCATATTGGGGGATATATAATGAGGAAAAAATGACACAATATATTGGTGGATATATAGGAGGTAAATGGTTTTTAAATTGGAAGATACAGAAAATGGAGCTCATAGTTAATGGAAAAATATAAAGGGGTATAAAAAAATGTTAATGAAAAAATGGATACCCACAATACATAGTGAAAGTAGGGGATTTTTAAATTGGGAAGGTGTATTGGGTTTATATTGGTAGGGGGTTAAATAATGTGATTTCTAGAATTATTTTCCAATATGTACTCAAATTAAGGGTAGTGTTTAATATGATATGATCACAGGTGATATATTAGAGGTTTATTGAGTGAAGCCCCCATGATATGCATGCACCTTAATATTGTACTCCATCCAATATATATTACACCATTGGACCTTAACAATATGTCTCCACCGTATGGTATTAAACCCTTTCAAATGCCAACATAATAACATATGCCTCCAACCATAGAATTATAGGCCATAGCATATATGCCATAAAACCTTTGTAATATGTTTTTAATAAAAATCATGCCAACATTAATCAAAACAACCACCACCGTAAGGTTTTTTAAAATGTTTATATGTGTAATTTTATTAATAAGTTGGAATTATATATATATATATATATATATATATATAGATATATATATATATATATATATGATTTTTTAAAAACCATATAATAAATTAAATATATATTTATATATATAATATATTAATCCACGTTAATATATTAAAAATAATTACAACACATGAAAATTCATGAACCCACATTCAACTTTGGAGGACATTGAGTGATTTTTTACCTTCACAAACCAAACTAGCGAATCCAACTATGCCACTTGTCACAATACCATTGGAAAAAAATTGAAGAATATTCCTTTCATGCTGACTGGGCTGCCATGTCATCAACCCATACTTGTTCTGCAATAATTTTTTTAAAATTTTGTGTGATCTTAACGACGATCAATTGACCATAAATTCCACATACGAACTTAGTTTTCAATGAAACGAGTTGTGTTAGATTCCTTCCAATGAGCCGATCATTGTCGTTCTAGTTTGGTACAATTTCAACCTCTTCCATTTTTGAGAAATTTTTTTCCCTTGATCCATATTCTGATCACTGCTTCCCACTAACATGATTTTGGATCCACAAAAGCTCATTATCTCATAAGTACAAGAATCCCATTCATATGTACATGTACTTCAAGCTGAAATGAACAAATTTTTCTAGGAATGACTATTCCTGAGCCAAAATTGGTTGAAAATTAACCAAGATATGCCTCATTAAAATTTTCATTAGATTCTGCCTCTAAATATGGAAAACTAATAGTTACCTCGGAAAAATTTGGAAGTGGTGCCAGATTGGAGATTCCGCCATCTTTAAATGCAGATTAATTAGTGATAAGCTGGAAATAAGTGCATAATTAAAGCACACTAATCCAACTTAGTGGGGCACTTAAGTCCTCGACACATGATGCAGTCATGTGGAGGAGGGCTGACCCACAGGGCTGGCCCCCTCCGCTCCACCATCCATAAACACGTGGATTTAAATATAAATTTGGAGGCTTATATTTCAAGTTCGAAGGTCGTGGTATGTTGGCGAAGGCGTGTGAGTGGAATGGGGGAGGTCAAGGGGTCGAACCCCAACCTCACCCATCACACAACATTTTTTCACCATGAAAATTCAAACTTGGGTTACAAAACCATTGAATACGCATGCACCTTTATATTGCAACCCATCCAATATATATTACACCATCATACCTTAATAATATGTCTCCACCGTATGGTATTAAACCCTTTCAAATTACAACATAATAACATATGCCTCCAACCGTAGAATTATATGCCATAGCATATATTCCATAAAACCTTTGTAATATGATTTTTTTTTAAACCATAAAATATCTATATATATATATATATATATATATATATATATAATACATTAATCCACCTTAATTTATTAAAAATAATTCCAGCACATGAAAATTCATGAACCCACATTTAACTTTGGAGGACATTGGACGATTTTTTACCTTCACAAACCAAACTGGCGAATCCAATTGTGCCACTTGTCACAGTACCATTGGACAAAAAATTAAGATGATTCCTTGCATGCTGATTGGTCTTCCATGTCATCAACCTCTACTTGTTCTGCAATAATTCTTTAAAATTTTTATCTATTCTGAACGGTGATCAGCGAAGCATAAATTCCTCATACGAACTCGGTTTTCAACCAAACGAGTTACATTGGATTCCTTGCAACAGGCCTCTCACTGTAGTTCTAGTTTGGTGTAATTTTGACAACTTTAATTTTTGAGCAAATTTTCGCCCTTGATCCAGATTCTGATCACTCCTTCCCACTGACATGCTTTTGGACCCACAAAATCTGGTTATCTCATGAGTGTTGAACACTATTTTGTTTCCCAAGTTATATCATCTTGATTCTACTTGGAAAAATTGCTATGACAACCACTTGGTCATTTTCATGCCTTGCCTTGCCTTGCAAATGGCTTGGCTCTTCAACCATTGTTATCCTTTTGTTGTTTACCCAATCCAACACTTGTTGGATGATATAACAATTTTTCTGTACCAAATCGATTCCTCAGTGCCTTCCCACTGAGAATCATGTTACTCCTTTGCACAATGAGTGAGCTACATCAATGATCCAACATCAGTAATAACAAGAAAATAAATGACCATTATTTTACCTCCACAGTTCCAAATTCCACATATGGAAGAATGCATTCACCATTTCCTTCTCTTCTCAGCGTCAACACCTCAAATGGTCTACAATAGATGCAAAATTTTTTCTTTGACATCTTGTCACAAACACACATGCAAGAAAAATAACTTGACGACATATCCTCTTGCTCCTTCAAAGAAACTAATTTCACATCATGTGAATATCACCATGTAATCTCACATTTTGGTGTTAATATTCATCGACCAAACGCAAGTTGAAAAAAAATGCCTCTTCAAACAACTGACTCTCAATTCAAGAATAAGCATGTGTAATAACTTGATGATTCTTTTCCTAAAACAAAAAGAATTTTACATCACATGAAACACTTTGTCAACATCTCCTTTTCATATTTGGAGAAAAAATCAACTCTTCCAAGTTTATATGACATGCATGCAACACACAATCGACCAGCACATGTTGATACTCATGCATGTGCTAATGATCAAAACTCTCAAGTTGACAACATATATGTTAAACAAAGCAATCGACCAACACAAGTTGATTACTCATGCATGTTCAAGCAATAAGAAACCATCAAAATTCCACTATTCATACACACAAACTCTCATCCATGTATACAATTCCTTGACTCTCTCAAAAGTACAATCATAATTACAAGAATCCCATTCATATGTACATGTACTTAAAGCTGAAATGAACAAATTTGCTGCAATAAAGTGAGTTAACATACTCCACTTTCAATTAACTTCTTGGTGTAAACATGAAACATGAATTCCATTGGCAAATAAATGCATCAACATCAAAAAACATGCTTTATCTTTGGTTTTACTGGTTATACCGTTCTCAATTCTGTCGAATTCTTGTAAAACCTTCTGCTCTTTTTTTGTTCTGTATCATAGTGATATACTGATTCTCCTTTTAATGAAATAGTTTTTCATTGTACGCATATTCCTCATCTCTATTATTCATCTTTTCCACAAAAAGGATTATGTTGCAGGTTATACTACTCCGCATAGGAATGTTTATCATTTCTTTATTTCTCATTCTCTAAAAGAAATTTCTGGTTTATTCTCTGTAATCTTTCTTAGGTATTTCAGATTATTTATTGGCTATCTATCAAAGATTTTGTTTGAATATAGAATCTATCGATATTATCTTTGTCCCATTTCCTTATTACCTGTATTCAGTTTCCGTTTTTAAAAAAAATCTAGAAGTGGGAATTTACACAGTTTTTAGTTATGTAATACTATACTCATCCCTCGAATATATATTACTGCAGAACTGTTCAAATAAATTCTTTTAAGGTTTCTGTTAAATATTTTAGGACATTCAGTGTCCGGACCACCGCTTACCGAAGTCTGTGTATAGTATATAATAACAGAAAGAACAATGTGTCTTAGGTAGGGCGTTGCCCAAAAACTAAGACCTACAGTTCTAATCTCTGCATAAATCTGTTTAAAATTTATGCTAGACTTCATAAGTTTTTCTGGTATAAATTTTATCAGAGTTAGAATTAATAGTTGAAATATTCTTTCGTAATTTCATATGATATTTATCCATAGCATTGTTTAATCTATGATATGATTGAAAAAACTGTATGCAAAGAACCATTATAGTAAATAAACGTTTGAATCTTTTTAATAGTCACAGATTTATATTTTAAGTCCTTTTAAACATCTAGAAAAAGATAATACCTGTTTATAAATAGAATCATAAACTGTGAAATCAAATGTTGCTTACTTATAGCAGATTTACATAATACTTGCATATCATAAATTTCCTGTTTACAAGTACAATACGTTCAACCGTGTATTCAAATGATAGTTATTTATATATTTGCAGAATACAAAATACCTGCAGAACCAACATTCCTATTTTTTTTAACAGAATACAAACACCTGTGTACTCAACTATTAAACACTTCATATAAACATAATGCATAAATAATAATGTACTTATCTATATTACTTTGTTTTAAGATATGGTCCTCCCAACCATCAAGTGAGGCGATTACGTCCTCTACTTTCCCCCTAGCTCCAGACTTTGATGACACGGGTTAACAGTGGATTCACTTTCTGTTGTGACCTCAGGATAGCCAATCCAGTCAATTTCAGAAATCTAGTTTTCAGGTTTTTCTGAGCAACTTTTCCACTGGTCTCTACCAGCCTCATTCGGTCCAAAATGCTTCCATTGCACTTTAACCTGGAAAACTACTCATTTTCGGAGTACGGTTTCCCTTCGGTCAAGTATGCATTGCGGCTCAACCAGGAACTCGTCGTCCAGTTCTACTTGAAAAACAACAATGTCTCAAATCAATTCTCACAAAATATATATGTATCTCAAGTTAGGATTTTTATTCCTATCCTACCTGTATATTTTTCCAATGTATTACGTGCTTTGCATCATGCACATAATGCTTCAGTACGGACACATGAAACACATTGTGTACTTGAATGTGGCTGGGTAAAGATAGCCGATAAGCTACAGGTCCTACCCTTTCCAAAACTTGGAAAGGTCCACAGAACCTAGGAGATAATTTGGCACAAGAGGTCCACCTTAAGGTACTCCTCTTGGGTTTAATTCTCACATATACATGGTCTCCCACCTCGAATTCTCGATAAGACCTCTTTTTATCTACATAGATCTTTTTCCGATCTTGTGTAGACTTCAGATTTTGTCTTATTTTCTTTACCTCTATTTCCATTTTAGCAAGCATCTCAGGTCCCAACATTAATTTTGTCTTGGGGCTGCTCCAATTTATAGGCGTGCGAAACTGCCTCCCATATAATGCCTTAAAAGGGCTCATTTTCAGAGATTCCTGATAACCGTTGTTGTAAGAAAATTCAAACCAAATGTAGATAATCCTCCCATTTAGTTGGTTGTTGCATTACATACATGTGCAACATGTCTTCCAATATTTGGTTCACTCGCTCCATTTGACCATCAGTCTGGGGATGATAAGCTGTGTTGAAGTTTATCTGAGTTCCAAGGCTGGTAAAGAAATTTTTCCAAAATGCAGATGTGAACTTGACATCCCAGTTTGAAATAACGGTTTTTGGAATTCCATGCAACCTAAAAATTTCCTTCATAAATATGTCGGCCATCTGTACTGTCTTATAGGTGGACTGCACAGGTATAAAATGTTCATATTTACTCAATCTATCCACCACCACCATGAAAAAATCATTTTGTCTTTTTGTTCACGGTAAACCCATAATGAAGTCCAAGGATATGATCTCCCACTTCCATTCAGGTATTGATATGGGCTGCAACAATCCTGCAGGATGTTGATGCTCCACTTTTACTTGTTGACATTGTAAGAATTTGCTTAAATATTTAGCAATATTCTTATGCATACCAGACCAAAAACATACCTTCCTTATTGCAGTCAACATTTTCTGCTATCCTGGATGACCCGCATAATTGCTACGATGGAATTCATCCATTATCAGCTCGTCCAGAGCCATGCGATTAGGCACATACACTTTTCCTTGGAAGGTCAACGTCTAATCCTTGTTCATTCCGTACTCAGATGTACATCCTTGCTTCATGTTTTCTTCCATCTGTTGCCATAAAAATTGGTATTCCGGATCTTTTTGTGCCTCTTCCTTTAATTGTTCCAAAAATTTATTTTATAGTTGATTATAATACATCTCATATATACCATGTAATTTTATGCTTAAAGCATCAGCTACTCTTTTTTATTTTCCCTTTACATGTTGAATGTCCATATCAAACTCACTTAGGAAGGCATTCCATCTCGCCTATCTGGAGTTTAAATCTGCTTGCTTGAAGTAACTAGTCAAGTTGCTATGATCTGTTTTAAGTACAAACTTTTTGCCCAATAAGTAATGCCTCCACACCCAGAGTGCATGTACTACTATTGTTAGTTCTAGATCATATGCAGAATATCTTTGTTCATGGTCTTTTAGCTTCCTTGATTTGTATTCGACCACTTTGCCTTCCTGGGATAAAACTGCCCCAACACCTTCTTTACTTGCATCTGTACATACCTCAAACTCTTCGTTAGGATCAGATACCATTAGTACAGGTGCAATGGTCAAAATTTGTTTCATCTTTTCAAAGGTATTCTAACATTCCATTGTCCTTTTAAAAAATTTTCCTTTCCTCTGCAAGGAGGTGATAGGAAATGCAATTCTAGAAAATCCTTCAATAAATCTTCGGTGATAACTAGCTAAACCCATAAAATATCTAATGTCTACCACGTTCTGGGGTACTCGTCATTCCATAATGCTTTTGATCTTCTCAAGTTCAACAACAATTCCTTCTGCTGAAATAACATTGCCTAGATACTGGATTTCTATTTTAAAGAAATCACATTTACTGTACTTAGCGTACAACTGTTGTTTTCTTAACATTTCCAGAACAAGCCTCAAATGTTCCTTATGCTCTTCCTGATTTTGAGAATATACCAGAATATCATCTATAAATATAAGTACTAAATTATCGAAGAAAGGATGGAAGATTCCATGCATTAACCTCACAAAGGTTGCTGGCGCATTCGTCAATCCAAAGGGTAACACCACAAATTCATAGTGTCCATACCTGGTACAGAATGCTCTCTTATAAATGTCTTCATCCTTAATTCGAATTTGGTGATATCCAGATCTTAAATCTATCTTGGAAAACACTGTGGCCCCTTTTACTTGATCAAACAAATCATCAATTCTTGGTAGGGGGTACTTGTTTCTTACTGTTAACTTATTGAGTTGCATGTAGTCCATGCACATTCGCATGGTCCCATGTTTCTTTTTCATGAAAAGAACTAGTGCTCCCCATGGGGACACACTTGGACAAATATAGCCTTTATCCAACAGTTCTTGCAACTATATTTTCAGCTTAGTTAACTCTGGCACACTCATTCTGTAGGGAGCCCTTGACATCGAAGAAGCTCCTGGCAATAACTCTATGGTGAAATCAATGTCTCTCCTTGGTGGTAAACCAGGAATATTTTCTGGAAAGACATATAGAAATTCCTATACCATTGGTATATCTTCCATCATGGGTGATTTTTCCTTTGAATCTGCATACCCTACCTGAATAGCATACAAATGACATCCCTCTCTTATACACTTACTCATTTGGGATGCTGTAATTGGGCGTATATGCAATGGCTTCTTGATTCCTTGAATCTCTTTACGTGTTCCATCTTTCATTCTGTAATAAATAATCTTTTCCCTATAGTCTACCAAGGTCCAATGATTTTCTAACCAATCCATGCCTAGCAAAACACCATAGGATCCCAATGGTAGGCTGTTCACATCTACTTGTAATTGTTGTTCTGAAATTTCCAACATACAATTTGGAATCTTGGAAGTTACTTTTCGTTTTGTTTCGGTAGCTAACTATACCAGCCATGAACTTTTAAATTTATATTCTTTCAAATTACACATTTCCACTATTTTGGGACTAATATAGCTTAGAATTGCTCCAGGTTCTTCCAAAATAGAAATAGGTTTAGTTAGTAATTTACCTTCTAGTTTAGTCATTGTGGGTTGATAATCAGCCTGTCGGTCTTCCAAAGCTGCATTGATATAGGGTATGTTCCGCGCTACATCACCTACTGTAGAAGCTTATTGTAAATTTTCCATTGTATCATTTCTGATTCGCTGTGGACAGTTTTTGTAATAGTGTGCCTCACCGCACCCCCAACACTGTAGAGGTGGCTTAGTAATTTGACCTTGCTCAGGCTTACTAGATGCTTCCATAGGCTTTTATTCTGCTGGCCATCTATTTCTCTGGTGATTCTTACCAAATTTTTTGCTAGCAGGATTTTCGTGCAGAACTTTTAAGTTACCACTTTGTGTGCCTTTGAAATTGGAATTACTTTCTTGTCCTTTCTTTGGCTGCCAAATTTTACCAACCTCCCCTTTAGCCTTGGACTGCTGAAAACACATTCTTGCTTTACGAATGGCTTCATCCATGGTCCGGGGGTTTACAAACTCTATTCGCTCCTTCATGTGTGTTGTTAGACTACTTGGAAACCTCTGCACCTTAGCCTTTTCCTCTCGAATATATGGAACATATCGTAACAGCCAGGTGAACTTGGTGATATAATCATCCATGGTCATTCGTCCCAACCTTAAATCATGAAATTATTTAGCTTTTTCGTGATAGAATCTCTCTGTCAAATACTTGTCTTTAAAGTACTAATGGAATGATTCCTAGGTGACATTTTTTTCTTCGATACTACGCACATTCTTTACTTCTTCACACCATAGTGTGGCTTTTTCTCTTAGCTGATATATAGCTAATCTGGCCTTCAGTTTGCTGTTATATTCATACACCTGAAAGTACTTATTCATGTTAATTAGCCATGCTTCGGCCACCTGCTCAGCCTCATGATCAAACGTTGGTGGTTTAATTTTTCTAAATTCCCCCTGAAGTTCTACTTTCTGTTTCTTAATCTCTTGTTGATCTGACAAATTTCTAGATTCTGCCTCATTGAAATTTTTATTCTTGCTTCGCTGAGATGGGATTTTTTCCACTCTGTCTATGGTGTTATTTCTCGTTTGTTGTTCATCACCTTCTTGTATGCCTCTATCAGTACTTTGATGTTCCATCTCCTAGTTTTGTTTGTCTGACACTCTTTAATATTTTCTCCTGATCTTGCAGGAATTGCTCATTATCTTTTCGGACACGTACCATTTCCTTCTGCAATTGCTGCATAGTATTCAACATGAAACTGGATTAGTGTTATTGTTCCTCAAGCAATCGACTAGTTTGTTGATGCTATTCGACACTTAACTGAAGCCACATTTCTGGGTTCATCGCCGGTTGTGCTTGGGTTTCCCCAACATCTTGCGGTGGTTGTGATGTTGATCCTCTTCTCATTTTCTTTCTCTGTGCATTAGTCACATACACAACTTTATTGTTAGTCTACCCTTAGGGTCCCAGTGTAGAAACGCTGCTTTGATACCACTTGTAACAATTTAACCTTTATAAAAACTACACAGTAAAAAAAACGATTTAATTCTTCTTTTATCCACCACAATAGAAAATTACTATGGGTTACATATCCATATTGTTGATAAGATTTAAATATATAATACATGGTCATCAACCCATATATATATATATATATATATATATATATATATATATAGTTAATCTGCAAAACACAACAATATAAAGATTGATTTTTCATAACATCAATATACATATAATTATGGGAATCACATAATAGTTATATGATTAATATTTGGGTAATATTCTTATTTGTTTCTCAAAACATACACCATAACGCTAATTAATCTCTACGTTAACTCCACCTTGATCTTTTCAATTGGAGGTTAGTTGGCATGTCAAATCCATTAATTGCCATGGTACATGGCCTTTAACTCCCTTGATAGTTACTGGATTGCATTCAGAACTTTTGCGCCTTTCAATGGCACTCCATTGAGTCCTCACCATCGATCTTTAATCTAATCTACGGTTGCATTTTTTCAGTGGGAGATCTGACTTAACGCTTTCTAAACCCTAACTCTCACTTGGGAATTTATGCTTTTCAACTCATTTAGCTCTGCCTATTCAGCTCTTAAGCTTATGGGACCTCCAGGTGCAAGCGTTTGTATGAGGTTAAGTCTACAATCTTCAGGAAATTCGATGCTTAAGTTTTTACTGAGCTGTGGGTCTAGCTAACCACCGGTCAAAGCATGCTTCAGTCCTCAAACATTTTAGAAGGGAACTTGCTGATAAGCATAAGCTCAGACTCTTGTCCGCCTGCTATGATATCTTCTCAATGGGATTTCCTCCCTTCAGTTGCTTGCCATCCAGTGAGATTAACACTGTAATTTATCTGGTTTATTCATTCATTTGTTTTTATGTTGATGAGAGAGGTTCGATTACACTTGTAAGCGTTAAGTATTGAATGTTACTTGTATTCTCTAGGTTGTCCGCTTGGGAATATTTTTCCTACAAGTAAGATTTCAATATCGTTTTTCCACAGATTCCTACATGGTTTTCCCATTTTTTTAAAGTCTTGCGAAGGAGTCTTACAATAATCTTTCGATATTTCTCGATAGGTTAGTACTCCAACCCCAAAATCTTTGGCACAAAGTCTACAACTGTCATGTGCTACAATGTCTCCTTCGGCCTCAGCTAACGCACAGGCTCTCTTTCTCTCTTCAGGTACCCTGGTAACTGAATTTACTGCTCTAGATTCTGGCTTCCACTGAACTTCTAGAATTGAAAATTTGTTAAGATGTTTTCGAGGGAATTAAAACCCTACTGTCCAGGATTAAGACCTGACTCAGTCTAGAATGCATAATGTGTATTTTTATTAAATATTTAAGAATGTAACCTGCAAATATTTTTCCTGGACTTTTACTATATTTTTATGAGGAAGTGTATCTTTCTTTATCTTAGGTTTTACCGGTTATACCGTTCTCGATTCTGTCGGATTCTTGTAAAACCTTCTGGGTTTTTTTTGTTATGTATCACAGTGATATACTGATTCTCCTTTTAATGAAATAGTTTGTCACTGTACGCATATTATTCATCTCTATTATTCATTTTTTTCTGCAAAAATGATTATGTTGCAGGTTATACTACTCCACATAGGAATGTTTATCATTTCTTTATTTCTCGTTCTCTAAAAGAAATTTCTAGTTTATTCTCTGTAATTTTGCTCAGGTATTTCGGATTATTTATCGGCTATCTATCAAAGCTTTTGTTTGGATATAGCATCTATCGATATTATTTTTGTCCCATTTCCTTATTACCTATATTTGGTTTCTGTCTTTAAAAGAAATCTAGAAGTGGGAATTTACACAGTTTTTAGTTATGTAATACTATACTCTTCCCTCGAATATATATTACTGCAGAATTGTTCAGATAAATTCTTTTAAGGTTTCCGTTTAATATTTTAGTACATTCGGTGTCTAGACCACTGCTTACCGAAGTCTGTGTATAGTATATAATACAGAAAGAACATTGTGTCTTAGGAAGGGCGTTGCCCAAAACCTAAGACCAAAAGTTCTAATCTCTGCATAAATCTATTTAAAATTTATGCTAGACTTCATAAGTTTTTTTGGTATAATTTTATTAGAGTTAGAATTAATAGTTGAAATATTCTTTCATAATTTCATATGATATTTATCCATATAATTGTTTAATCTATGATATGACTGAAAAAATTGTATGCAAAGAACCATTATAGTAAATAGACGTTTGCCTCTTTTCAATAGTCACATTTTTATCTTCTAAGTCCTTTTAAACATGTAAAAAAATATAATACCTGTTTATAAATAGACTCATAAACTGTGAAATCAAATGATGTTTAGTTATAGTAGATTTACAAAATACTTGTGTATAATACATTTCCTGTTTACAAGTAGAATATGTTCATCTGTGTATTCAAATGATAGTTATTTATATATTTGCAGAGTACAAAATACTTGCAGAAACAACATTCCTAATTTTTTTAACAGAATACAAAGACTTGGGTACTCAACTATTAAACACTTCATATAAACAGAATGCATAAATAATAATGTACTTATATGTATTACTTTGTTTTAAGTTGTGGTCCTCCCAACCATCAAGTGAGGAGATTATGTCCTCTACTTGCCCCCTAGCTCCAGACTTGGATGAAACGGGTTAAAAGTTGATTCACTTTTTGCTGTGACCTCAGGATAGCCAATCCAGTCAATTTTAGAAATCTAGTTTTCAGTTTTTTCTCAGCGACATTTCCACTGGTCTCTACCAGCTCTGGAAATTCCTCAACCTTTATCCACTCTAGAACAGAACCCCTACTCTTCACTAGGATCAATATTTATCCTCAGAGAAGTAGGTAACTGTTTTCCAAGTGTCCCCAAACACTTACCAATTCTTGGAAACATTTTACCATCAAATTTTTACTTTCTTTAAGAAATTATTTCCATTAATTAATTATTCCTAATTAATTACTTAGAAAACAAATAACTTTGAGACAATAGTAATTATTTGAGTCTTTTCCTGACACAATAATAAAAAGAATTGTCTTTTAACTAGTTAACACTAGTTAACTTTAATGAAGTTGTCACATTCAGCTGAAACCATACATACACTAATATGTGGACCTTTAAAGCAATGAAAAACAGACTATTAGAAACTAAAAAACCAAAAACATAATAGCAGTGAGATATTAGAAAAATAAGGGTCTAAATTTGTTAAAGCAACTTGGATTGGCTCCTTGTTGCGTGAGAAACTAGTAATAGGGGGATGCCACATGCTTCCCAATGCACTCCAGTCCATGGTCATGTTGATGAAGGTGTTCCAAAGAGAGGAAAAGGGAAAAGGTCATCTCTCTTTTCATGCAGATCTAGTAAAACCGTGAAGAGTAAAAATCTCATATATGCTAATAGAGGTCCTCCATGTGCAAAAAAAGTTTCCTCTTGTTGTTTCCTTCCCATTAGTGATTTCTTCGTGAATAAGGAGTGGGGTGAGCTCCTAAAAGTGAGTTATTTTTTCCTCCACTCTAAATTGTGTCCTAGTGCTACCTCGACTGGCACACTCTCAATAGTACGTTGTGCCTTTCTGGACACAGGATCTCTAGTGTGGCATGGTTGCTACATCAGAAGGAGAGAAGGTCCAAAGAATAGGGAGGGAGGGAGGTATTAGAGAAGAGACAAATAGGAACAGGAGTAAAAGATATATCATTAAAGCAAACTCAGGTACGTGCCCCAAACAAAGGTAAGTAGTCAAAGATGATCCAGATTATTTGAGATTGTGCCATCAAAGGATAAATCCAGTGGAAAAGAGATGCCTGAAGAACCAAAATCCAAGAGGGAGTGGGGCTTCCACGTGAGTGTCAGGGCATGGAAACTAACAAATAAGAGTAGGAAGTTAAGGCAACTAACATCAATCTGTGGAGCTCACTTCTACACGTATGCTCTTCTTGGTATGGTCACTTGACCTACTAAACACCGGCCATGTTGCCCCTACCCCTCTCAAAAAGGTGTAATCATTAAAATGGGCCAGAGCAAGAGCCAAATTTTTGAATAAAAAGATGGTTTGGTGATGTAGTAACTACCTAGACTAAAACTTCCATCAATGTGGCAAAGCAATACTTAACACATTGATTGAAAAGATAGATAAGATTCCAGGGATTAAATTTGCGATAATTTTTAGAATTTGATGGGAAGTTAGAATGGATGAATAGTCATACATACCATTGATAGTTCCATGACTATCTGGGTTTTCAGGCGGATGTACAATTCTAGCCATTTCTTCAGCTCTGACTTACACATTGAATGTCTCACTAATTTATTTTGTGAGTTGTTTTTATAAAAAAAAATTGGAAGTTAACAATTTATTTTATTTTGTTAATTGTTTCTAATGAGATTTTTTGGAAGTTATTTTTTTGAATTTTTCTGTGGAAGTTTTATAAAAATATAACACAAGAATTTATTGAAATCACAAGCTTGATAGGTAACCCCTGTAAAATGAAAATTCATTAACAAGTTTTTTCAAAGTGCTAAATTCATATATACAACACTATCACTCCCAAACCATTTAAATTTGACTAAATTACCGCAAACCTATTTGAATTTGTATTTAACTGGCCACTTGAATTTTGAATTTTGCTACATCTTGGGGGCTCATTTGAAATGTGTTTCTAATGCCTGGACCAAAGCGAGTTGAGCTGTCCATGGAAGTCTGTTACACTCATTTTAGGCCCAGCGTTAATCCCATACTTCGTTTTGGTCAATTTTTTTGTTGCAATAATCAAGAAAGGGAATGTGAGGGTTCCATCACAACGATAAAATTTATGAGTTGCCAAGTAATGAGTTGAGATAGATTAAATTTATTTTAATATTGTATGGCAGGTGGAATTTGAATTTGATTGCCTGGAGCCTTCCTAAAAAAAGAGGAGATTGAAAATTACTATAAAATGAGATACACAGCTACTACCTCTCCTTCATGCTCTTAGAGTCTTTATATTTTCGCGCCACTCTATGTAGTTATTGAATATGTAATTTACTAATCTCTTGTTACACTAGCCAATATTAGGTTTAGGTTTGTTTCTAGGTAAGGCAACTACAAAACACCTTCTGATTTTTGTTTTTTTCCATCCGATCTTTCCCATGTTGCTCTGTCACTTCTCCTGTGACTTCGACAACATTGTTGGATCCATAAAATTTGTATTATCAACCATGTATTCTGTCATAGCATGTGGATGTTTTTTTTTATGACCTTTAATTATTAAAAAATATAGTTTGCATGTGGATGTTTCTTAAATGAATTTTAATTGGTAATCCATATTTTAAATGAATTTTAGTTATTAAAAATATAGTTTGAGGCAGATGAACCTACTCGATAATCTTAGTGGTAGATGTGGAAGTGGTCTCCTAATGAGGTTATGCGACAGATTGGGATGTTGTCCAGTAATTGACTTCGGGAGGTCCTTGATTCGGGAGTTGAGGAAGAAAACTTGGGAATCCAACTTGCCAACTACACATTTCTGAGGGTTATGAGGCAACTTGATGGAGCATCTACTGATAAGCTTGATTATTTTGTTATTTATGAGTGAATTCAATAAATTCATGTAATGTAATCATTAAGGGGGGATGTTGGATTTAATGCTTACATTCCATATTTGAGAAATTGGTTTGTGATGGTTGAGAAATTCGCTCAATCTCTCTCTCTAACTTAGGAATAAGTTGGATCTCAAAAACTCTATTTAATAGAGTAATATGAATGTAAATCTGTGTGTGTGAGTGTGTTTACACATACACCATTTGTGTATAATATATATGAGTGTGTTTAATATATGTGTTATTTCCAGTGGTTTTAACAGAAACTCCATTGATGTGTGTGAAATTAGTAAAAAATGTTTCTAGCAGTATGCTCAATGATCAACAAAATCACAAATGGTTTGGTGAGAGAACAAGGAAAAAATAAAGAAGTTGTTATTAAGAGTTATTATTATTAATCATATGGATATTATGTGTGTTATATGGTATTCTAAGTGTTATGTGCCTCTCACTATTTAATATTTATACGTGCGTTGAGGTATGGTATCCTAATTTTTATGTATGCTCTGTTTACTTTTTTATAATATATTGTTTACCTTTGGTCATCCGTCGTTGATATTGCTATGGAATCATTGTTGCTGACTAGGATCTCAGTGATGTGACATTGCCTCATTATGGACAGTGACATAATCGGTGCTTTTAATTCGGTAACATCATCAAATATGAGTATTGACTTGTTAGGATTCCACACATGTTTTGGATCCAATTCTCTAGGCCTTTTACAGGAATTCCCTTTCTTGATGATCTTCCCACCAGAGTACTATGATCAAAATACATTTTTCTAGCATCTACAACCTGCACCATTGGAAAACTGTAAATTACAGATGATGACCAAGAAATCACATGCTTACACTATGCATGCCAAAACTAGTGAGGAAAAAATACATGTAGCTTGATACCGACAATAAAAACCTGATGTCGCTACTGATCATGATGATCGCTTACACTTTCCTGCCCTTCCTTTGCCTTCTTGCTTCAAATCACTACGTATCCTCACTCTCCAAGAGTGCTCGAAGAAAACTCTAAGCATCCAAGAGTATGAGAGAGAGAGAGAGAGAGAGAATAATGAGAGAGCTCCAAAAGTGCACTGGCAAAATATTTTAGTCAAAAGCTTGCCAACTGATCTGCGGAAGCCTTTTTATCAATGAGGCCTCTATTTTCTTCATTTTCCATTATTTTCCTTCATTTTCCTCACACACAACTGCAACATTTCACCTTCTTTTTCTCCTATTTTCCGTTATTTTCATAAATAAATGTGCCAAATATGCCATTTTTCCTTTCCAAATCCTTTGCCTTTGCCAATTTCCTTAGCCTTATTAACTAAAAGGAACACCCACTAGGATGTTTTTCCCAACATTCAAATTGGAATAAATGTGCCATCATCGTGGTCTTATATAATTTTACATGGATTTTTAACCAGGGTTGTTACATTGGAGGGTTGAGAGCCAAGGTGCATTGAAGGTGTGATGACATTACTGTATAATAGATGTCATTGGCGTTGAACCTTTGGCCAAGGCATGGTCAATCCTTGAGATTTGCAGTAGATACAAAAGGTAAGTCGTCATTGCCTATAAATTTAAAATGCATGGAAGTAAACTGCCTTTGAGATCTCGTTGGTGGTAATGAGTATTTACAATTGAGCAAGGATAAAATAGGTATTTGAAACCCATAAATTAGAGATTCGGGTATCATTTTGGTGTTCCACAAATTAATATTTCATTCAATCAAACAAAGGAGATAAAATGTTGAGCAATTACTGATTGTCTAATCCCATAAGAAAACATTTCTTTTGAAGAAGTTAAGCTTCAACTTTGGAGAGTTTTAAGGATTAATGTATCTCAGTCTACTCTAGTTAAAATATAGTAATGTGGTTTAAAGCTCTAGAGCATGCAATGGACATCGAGCATGCAATGGACATCAAGCATAACGAGGCTAACTATATGTGATCAACTTTGATCAATTAAATTGTGGTATGTCTCTTCATATGCCTATATATTACGTCATCACTTCTAATCAATTAAACTGTACCATGTGTCCTAACCTTCTTAGTCTATGAGGAGTGGTTAAATATCATGCATATCTATTTGTGATCATGGATATTTTTCCAAAAGCTACACATTGTTTAACCTTATTAAGTAGTGCACAAATTTGTGTACTTGTAGTTTTTGATTAACTTTACAATGGAGGATCTTCCCTGAACATTGTTGAAGAACTTCCCTCAACAATGCTATTATACTATATAATGCACCTTATGTGTGTTATATGTTATCGTAAGTGTTATGTGCCTCTCACTATTTAATATTTATGCGTGCGTTGAGTTATGGTATCCTGGCTGTTATGTATGCTCTATTTACCTTTCCATAATATATTGTTTACCTTTGGTCTTCCGTGGTTGATATTGATATGGCATCGTTGTTGCTGACTAGCATCTCAGTGACGTGACGTTGTCTCATTCTGGCCAGCGACATAATCGGTGCTTTTAATTCGGCAACATCATCGGATGTAAGTCGTGACTTCCGAGGATTCCACACATGTTTTGGATGTTGAAATATAATTTTAACGGCAGCCCCACACCATACAGCGGCAAAGCATGTCCGCGGGGGTCGATGGAAATTTGTGGGCAGAGGTTCTTACCCCCCCGGAATTGCTGACATCACCGCAGCAAGGGGCCCACATATAATACGGCCCATATGACATATATTATATGTTGTATATTGATCACCAATTAAATGTTTGTCACGGCATTTTTTTTGGTTGGTTTTTAAGAGGTTTTAAATATTGTTTTGATTTTAATATATGTGAAGTATATATTAAAAAGGCCCGTAAGGTGTAGATATGTGCCGAGCACATTGTAAAAGCCGTGAAGTAATTTTTATTACACAGCAGTGTAAATAAAAAAAAGGAAAACACAGTAAATGTTTATTACCCAGAAATGTAATTTTAATTACACAGCACAGAAGTGCGGGAGATGAAAAATCAAAGTGCCAGAAAGTCAGTTTGTGATCAATGCTACTTCCAAGCGGTGCCTGCAGAAATTTATGATACCATAAATGAAATCTGAAGCGGTGAAATTTGTGGTTGAATGTCAATGAATGGCATTAAACAGGCTGAGATATTTTTATGAGATATTTTCTGTTTTGATATATGCAGAAATAGAGTCATTTGTAATGTAATGTTTTAATACACAGCAACGTATTTTAAAATAGAGATCAGAGTTTTATGCACAGCAGTGCATTTGTAAAAGACAGAGAGCTGTAATTTTTATAATTACACAGAACAACAGAGTTTCTTTTAAAACAGAGTATGCACAGTAGTGTATTGCTGTTGAGTTAGAGAGACAGAGTATTTCTCTGTGTGAGACAGAGAGTGATAGTTTACTCTGTGTTTGCAGCAGATAAACCAATTTGTAATCCCTCTGAGTTTGAGGAAGTATTGTAACAGCAAGGTTTTTTTTTAATAGAATTTTTTTTGTGAAACTCTGTCAAAATTCTGAATATTTCTCTGTGTTGGGCAAGGCAGTCTTATTGTTTTGGAATTCTGAAAATTCCAACATGGTATCGGAGCCAATCCAGGCTATTTGAAGGACAAATAAGCTGAAGGAAAGGGGTTCTTAGTTGCAGCAGCTTCTCCAGCAGTGTGAAGACTCAGCCAAAGGAATCCAAAGGTATTTGTCTATAAAATTTGCTGTGTTACTATTGCAGTATAGTGAGTTATTTTAAACACACAGTCAAGTGTTTTTATCATAGTTAGAAGTGCAGAATGGCAGGAGCCAGCACTGGTATGAGTTTGGGAAGTATCCATCTCCCACAATTCAATGGAAAGAATTATGACTACTGGTCAATAACTATGAGGGCTTTATTTACCTCACAAGAATTATGGGAATTAGTTGAGGATGGCTTTGAAGAGCCAGCAGATGAAGCAGAGTTTCTTATGTTAAATCAAGCAGGAAGAGAACAGTTGAAGAACAATAAGAAGAAAGATGCCAAGGCTCTTTTCTTCTTGTATCAAGCAGTGCATGAGAGTGTGTTTCCAAGGATAGCAGCAGCAAAGAAATCCAGTGAAGCATGGGAAACTCTCAAGACAGCTTATCAGGGTATGGAGAGAGTGAAGACAGCAAAACTTCAGTTGCTGAGGAGAGATTTTGAGACTCTCTGTATGAAGGAGTCAGATAATATTGACTCATTCTTCACTCATGTGATTGGAATGGTCACACAAATCAGATCTCATGGAGAGACTCTTGAGGACAAGAGGATTGTGGAGAAACTCTTGAGAAGCTTACCCTCAAGATTCGATGTGATTGTCACCACCATAGAAGAGACAAGAGATCTCACAAAGTTTTCAGTGGATGAATTACATGCATCACTGATTACCCATGAACAGAGATTGGGTAGGAGTGAAAACTCATCTCTTGAGCATGCTTTTAAGTCCCAGATGTCTTTCGGAAGAGGAAGAGGGAAAGGCAAAGGAAGAGGAAGAGGCAGAAGCCAGAATAGAGGTGGAAGGAACAGTCCAGCAAATGCTCAAGGAAGGGGCAGCAATCCAAATCAGCATCAAGGCCAAGGCAGCAACCAACAGAATGGTCAGCAGAATGCTCAAGGACAAAGGTATGATAAGTCCAATGTCCAATGTTATAATTGTAAGAAATATGGTCATTATGCTAATGAATGTAGAAAGAAGAAGCAGAATGATATGAGAAGTGAAACTAGTGCAAATTTCACAAAAGAAAATAGCAGCCAAAGTAATTTGTTCTTAGCTTGTAATATGGCTGAAGAAAAGAGTGAAGACTTATGGTTTCTAGACTTCGGTTGTAGTAACCATATGACAGGAAACATAGCAATGTTTTCCATGTTAGATGAAAGTGTGCAGTCACAAGTCACACTAGGAACTGATAGCAAAGTTTCTGTTATGGGAAAAGGAGATGTGAATGTTTTAACAAGATTAGGTGCAAAGAAAACCATAACAAATGTTTATTATGTTCCAGGAATGAAGTGTAACCTCTTAAGTGTTGGACAGCTTGTCCATAAGGGGTATAATGTTTTCTTTGATAATGATGTTTGTACCATCATGGATAAACCACCCAGCAAACTATGTATTGCTGAAGTGAAGATGACAAGGAACAGGATGTTCCCTCTCAGAATGAGAGAAGACTTGAAGAATGGCGAAGAGAAAGCAGCAGTTGCACAGGAGACTTTCCAAAGCGAACCAAAGGATGATAATTGGTTATGGCACTTGAGATTTGGACATCTCAACTTTGGAGGTCTTAATCTGTTGAACAGAAAAGGAATGGTAAGTGGTTTACCATTGATAGAGAAACCGGACAGCCTTTGTGAAGGTTGTCTTCTTGGGAAACAACACAGAGAAAGTTTTCCTTCCGGGAAAAGCATAAGGGCAAAAGCACCCTTAGAGATTGTCCACTCAGATGTGTGTGGACCGATGCAAACTCCATCACTTGCGAGCAGCCACTATGTCTTAACATTCATAGATGATTTTACAAGAAAAACTTGGGTTTACTTTTTGAAAAAGAAAAGTGAAGTGTTTGAAAAATTCCGCAATTTCAAAGCACTTGTTGAGAATCAGAGTGGGCTGCATATCAAGATCTTAAGGACTGATAGAGGAGGTGAGTATATATCTAAATATTTTCTACGTTTTTGTAGAGAAAATGGTATTCACAAACAGTTTACAACTAGATATACTCCGCAGCAAAATGGAGTGGCCGAAAGGAAGAACCGAACCATAATGGACATGGCGAGGAGTATGCTTAAGGCAAAGCATTTGCCTAATGATTATTGGGCTGAAGCTGTACATTGTGCAGCGTATATTTTGAACAGGTGTCCTACAAAGGAAGTTATGAACAAGGTGCCAGAAGAGGCATGGAGTGGCACAAAGCAAAGTGTCACACATATGAAGGTTTTCGGATGTGTGGCTTATGCACATATTCCGGATCAGCTAAGGAAGAAGTTGGACAGCAAGGGGGAGAAGTGTATTTTCATTGGATACAGTGAGGAATCCAAGGCATACAGGTTATATAACCCATCCAACAAGAAGTTTCTTGTGAGCAGGGACGTACAGTTCATTGAAGAGGAAGCTTGGGATGGAAGCATAGAGAAAACAGTGAATGTTAAACACTGTTTATCTCATGATGAGAATGATGATGAGGTGGCTGAAATACATCCCCAAACAGCAACACCAACAAGAGAGCAGCAAAGCACACCCTTGAGGAGAAATGAAAGTGCTTCTCCAAGCACACCACAAGGAGGAAATTCAAGTGCTTCTTCAAGTACTTGTACACCTACAGAAAGAGGTAAGAAATTCAGAAGTTTGAAAGAGATTTATGAACAAGATATAGCTAATGAAGGTATCAATTCTTTGTTTGCTTTATATTGTCATGTTGATGATCCTGTTCATTTCGAAGAAGCCATCAAGGATGAGAAATGGATAGAAGCTATGGATGAGGAGATTAATGCCATAGAGAGGAACAAAACTTGGGATTTGGTTGAACTCCCAAAAGGTAAAGATGTCATTGGTGTTAAATGGGTCTACAAGACCAAGAGTAAATTATGCTGAAGGCAAGATAGAGAGACACAAGGCAAGGCTTGTTGTCAAAGGCTATAAGCAAAAGCATGGCATAGATTATGAGGAAACTTTCGCACCGGTTGCCAGAATGGAAACCGTGAGAGCAGTGTTGTCTATAGCAGCACAAAACAGATGGAAAGTTTACCAAATGGACGTGAAGTCAGCATTCCTAAATGGAGTGTTAATGGAAGAGGTTTACATTGAACAACCTCTCGGTTATGAGAAGAAAGGCCAAGAGCACAAAGTGTGCAAGTTGAAGAAAGCTCTTTATGGGCTGAAGCAAGCGCCAAGAGCGTGGTACAGTAGGATAGATTCATATCTACTGGAAAATGGATTTGAGAAGTGTGAGGGAGAACCCACCCTCTACATCAAAGAACAAGACGGTAAAATTTTGATTGTAGTCTTGTATGTTGATGATGTTATTTTTACAGGTAACGATGATTGCCTTATTGAACATTTTAAAACAGTCATGAAGGAAGAATTTGAAATGACTGATATGGGTTTGTTGAGATACTTCTTGGGAATAGAAGTAGAGCAAGATGAAAGTGGGATTTTCATCTCATAGGCAAAGTATGTTAATGAAGTACTTGAAAGATTTAACATGCAGGAAAGCAAAGCAGCGATCACTCCCACAGTAATGGGATTAAAGCTCAGCAGAGAGGACAACAACAAGGATTTTGATCCTAGTTTGTACAAGAGCATAGTTGGCAGCCTCATGTATTTGACTGCAACTAGGCCGGACATAATGCATGCTGTTAGTTTGATTTCCAGGTTCATGGAAAAGCCAAAGGATGCACATTGGCAAGCAGCAAAAAGGATTTTGAGGTATGTTAAAGGTACTAAAAGGTTTGGTATTTTTTATACTACTTCAGAAAGTTTAGATTTAGTTGGATACACTGACAGTGATTGGGCTGGAAGTGTTGATGATCGGAAGAGCACTTCCGGTTATGTTTTTCATATGGGTTCAGGAGCCATTTCATGGGCTTCTAAGAAACAGCCCGTTGTAGCGTTGTCTACAGCAGAGGCGGAGTATGTGGCAGCTACAGCAGCAGCGTGTCAAGCAGTTTGGATGCGAAAAATGTTGAGAAGCTTATGTCAAGAACAGGTAAAAGGGACAGTGGTTTATTGTGACAATAGCTCAGCTATTGCATTGTCTAAAAATTCTGTTTTTCATAAAAGAACAAAGCACATTGACACCAAGTTTCATTTCATACGGGAATTGGTAAGCAATGGCGAGATTGTTTTGCAGCATTGCAGAACAGAGGATCAATTTGCAGATATCCTCACAAAGCCACTACAGCAGAAAAGCTTTGAATATTTCAGGGAATGCTTGGGTATGCAGGAAAACCCAGCAGTTGAAATTAAGGGAGAGTGTTGAAATATAATTTCAACGGCAGCCCCACACCATACAGCGGCAAAGCATGTCCGCGGGGGTCGATGGAAATTTGTGGGCAGAGGTTCTTACCCCCCCGGAATTGCTGACATCACCGCAGCAAGGGGCCCACATATAATACGGCCCATATGACATATATTATATGTTGTATATTGATCACCAATTAAATGTTTGTCACGACATTTTCTTTTGGTTGGTTTTTAAGAGGTTTTAAATATTGTTTTGATTTTAATATATGTGAAGTATATATTAAAAAGGCCCGTAAGGTGTAGATATGTGCCCAGCACATTGTAAAAGCCGTGAAGTAATTTTTATTACACAGCAGTGTAAATAAAAAAAAAAAGGAAAACACAGTAAATGTTTATTACCCAGAAATGTAATTTTAATTACACAGCACAGCAGTGCGGGAGATGAAAAATCAAAGTGCCAGAAAGTCAGTTTGTGATCAATGCTACTTCCAAGCGGTGCCTGCAGAAATTTATGATACCATAAATGAAATTTGAAGCGGTGAAATTTGTGGTTGAATGTCAATGAATGGCATTAAACAGGCTGAGATATTTTTATGAGATATTTTCTGTTTTGATATATGCAGAAATAGAGTCATTTTTAATGTAATGTTTTAATACACAGCAGCGTATTTTAAAACAGAGATCAGAGTTTTATGCACAACAGTGCATTTGTAAAAGACAGAGAGCTGTAATTTTTATAATTACACAGAACAACAGAGTTTCTTTTAAAACAGAGTATGCACAGTAGTGTATTGCTGTTGAGTTAGAGAGACCGAGTATTTCTCTGTGTGAGACAGAGAGTGATAGTTTACTCTGTGTTTGCAGCAGATAAACCAATTTGTAATCCCTCTGAGTTTGAGGAAGTATTGTAACAGCAAGGTTTTTTTTTAATAGAATTTTTTTTGTGAAACTCTGTCAAAATTCTGAATATTTCTCTGTGTTGGGCAAGGCAGTCTTATTGTTTTGGAATTCTGAAAATTCCAACATTGGATTCGGTGCTCCAGGACAGACATTGCCCCGTTTCGATGACCTTCCCACCGGAGTATTATAATCAAAAAATTTTTACCGCAACCTCGCACCCCTCTCGACTTATGCACTTAAAACAATAGTTGTGTTCAAATAACTAACATGCATACGGATTCTATTGGTGTCCACAGAGAACAAACGTCTAAAACTTAAATTCAAATGTCCGATCTTGAATTAGAAATTGTCAGAGCCCAAAGTCCTTACCGCTTCTCCGACCGCAGTTGAAATTCCAGAGCCGACCGTAGTTTAAATTCCAGAGAGTGGTTCCAGTTCAACATGACGCAAATTCAATACAATATGTACCTGTTGTGTTGTAAAACAAACACATTATTTCTAAAATACAGCAAAAAAATCTAGAAAATTGAAAGTCACAATAGCTTCCAAAAATGCCTGTGGAAACATACCAAGACTTCTAAGGGGAGAACCAAGTCAGGTATAGTATTTTTGGTAGCAACAGTATCAACTGGAAACACTTTCACTCGACCAATGTGCAATTCGTCGTGCGCTCTTTTCTCGTGACTTGGTATCGAATTCCGCAACCAAAATTGAATCCGATTCTCCTTCTCCATTCGCATTTTTTCCCGCAAAACTAAGTTAAAAAATGTTACCTACTCCCGCTTTAGAAAGAAACATATAAAAGAAAAGAAAACACACCCTCGGGCCGCCTTCTTCTTCTTAGTATTCCAATGCCGCCTCCGTTGTCTAGTGCCTTGGAAACGAGTCGTGGTCTCCTTCAAATGGATTGGTGAATTGTGCGTTTGAATGGATAGTTATCAGTGAAAAATATAAGGTGACGTTATATATAACCAAAACCTAGGTAACTTTTGTGGACCCAGAATCAAGCGGTCCCACAAACCTTGTCAAGATCGGTAGACGGGATTAGAACACTGTGGACCCAGAAATGAAGCGGTCCCATAAACCCTAAAACAGTTTTTGCCCACATGACTGCTTTATTTGACTTCAAATAAACGATGAAGAAATGGATTCAGCACCGCCCATCCACATCCTTTTTGTTTCTTCCCGTGAAGTCACATTGCCGGATCGGAGGGCCGGTGCCCTCGTCCATTCTGTGGCCTACTGGACAGGTGTTGCCGACGTGTATTAGAATGACGGGCCCACCATGACGCGTATTGTATTACGTGACCGACATTTGACTCGTCTGTGATGACTTAAATGAAACATTTTGCTTGGCATATTGCAGGCTTTAAGATACAAAACAACGTCAAGTACGGCAGTTAATATTGGCCACAAACGAAGATTTTCTCATTACTTGATGATGCAAATTACTTCTATGATAAGGCAAAATAAAAAATATTAAGGGAGTTTTTGATGAATGTTAACCATTATTTAAAATTTTATGTTAATCACGTGCTATATATATATAATACTCGTTAAAGAATTTACTAGTCATTACAAAAAGATTAATAAAGCATATTTTCATAAATCATCTTTAAACATATCTAAGATGATTGATAAATCATATTGGTGTCAAAATAATTTTATTTGGATATTTGTGTGATGTGGGTGTTATATATGCATATCTCATTTATAAAAATCTAAGTTTACTAGAGGGTTCTATGATATGGATTCTATAGGTTAAGAATAAGGTTTATAGAAGAAAGGTTAAGAATATGTCATTAGGAAGGATTCTTCAAGGAAGATGAAAGAAGATTTATGATGTTGGAAGTTTAAGTAGTTGAAAATATTTCCTTCCTCATGACCACTCTTAAGAGAAACATCAACTTGTTTTTAATGTGACTTTAATCTTATGAGAACACAAAATATTATCAGGGGGCACGAAAAGGAAAGGAAATAATGAGGCTAAAAAATAAGAAAATTAAAAACTAATATTATCACAACCTATTTAATCTGATAAAAATCACATTTACCCCCATTTTTCTAATGTGATTGTAACGCTAGAGTGGACACAAGAGCTATGACTAGATGATATAATTTTTTTTTAAACATTTAATTTTAATTGTAGATTGGAGGAGAAGATGACTTTTTGGATCTCAATATCTGATGTAGTTGCTTGCTTGGAAATCCATGAAATCGACCTTGAATATAAATACTAAAGTTAGTGAGCCATGAGTTGCATACCCAAGCAAGATACTTATTGATAGTCAATTTATAAGATGTGATTAGAGGCAGTGGAGGAAAAGACGGTGCCCTTTTTCCCATATTGCTTCCACGAGACAAGACAACAACCTCTCAAACACATGAAGTGATACTAGGAGGAAACATATAAATGTACCGATGAACAAGGAGTGAGATCTCTTGGGTACAAAGGCCTTTTGGCTCTGGGTTGGTTCTCTTCGGTTGGTTTTTGGGTTTGCTGGTTGTTTAGTTGGTTGATTTTCATGAGATTTCACTCTTGATTGTAGAGGACAAAATGGCATCTCAACTAGTATGCAAATCCATGAGTAAGAGTTATACCCCTCGAATCTTGGGCGAATACCTTGTGATCTATGTGTGAGGCCACTAGACTATGTTGTTTAAGTTATTGTGGTGAGCGAGCCGTTCAGTGCATGACTGAATCACTGTGGTGTTTGTTGTATAGCTGATAAACGACCTAGACAAGGAATTTTGAGCCACTATGGTTCTTGTTAAGTAGTTGATAAACAACTTGGAAAATGGACGTTAGATCCCTGTGGTTATTTCTTTGAAAATAAAAATTGATAAACCGGTTAGAAAATGAATTTCTACTCCTGAGACTAAGAAATACCCCATCTAAACCTTTGGTGAATCCTTGTAAATTAACTTGAAGGAAACAATGGTTCACTGTGGTGTTTACTGCTAGGAACAACTAATAATATACCCTAGTTCTTGTTGTAGGTGGAATTGATAAACCACCTCAATCGTTAGTATTAGAGGGAATGTGATAAATCACCTCGATAGTGGACTCCATATTCTTAACATTAAACCAAGCATTTGGTGCTAATTCCTTCAATGATGATTTTCTCAAATAATGGATCCAACACAAGGGTGGCAAACTGCAAGAAAATTGTTGTGTAGCTAGAATATGGTTGGGTGGAGAGGTGAAGCCCCTCCTTTAGTTTCTATCTAGTTCAAGATATATAGATACATATATCACACTTGCATATTTGAATCATGAACCATGATATTCAATGTTATGCTTATGACTAGTATGATATCTTGCCTCGCTGTGAATTTTTGTGAATTTCTCAACTATGTTGTTCAATATTTCGTTCATTATCTATATGAGAAACTCTACATTATGCTTTCTTAGATGATAACAATGGCTTTTGAATATATCAACTCAATATTTTTGTTAGAGGATTAACAATGTATGATAAATTGATAACGACTCTTCTTGTATTGTTATGAGTAACTGTATATCCGTGCTTAGTTAATTGACAATCATATTCCTATGGACAAGTTTAATTAGATTGCAAGATGTGTAAGTAATCGATCATGGTTTATCAAATGTTTCATTGAATTGAAAAAATAACTAGAATAATTGAATAATGTGTTTCTACATAAAATGTGATGAAGGGTATGCATGGGATTAATTAATAATCCTCTTAATTAAGATTCTTAATCAATGTTAAATCACAATTTTATTCCTACTCGCCCGCGAAGATGTAGACCCAGAGAAACATTTCCTACTTTGCACAAATGCATGCAAGGAAGGACAAGTAGGAATCTCAATGCAAGAAGGACATGTAATCTTCTATGAGTAAAGGAAACTAGAAAAGCATGAGGGTAACTACGTGACTCATGGATTGGAGCTAGAAGAAATTGTGCATGTGCTAAAGATGTGGAGGCACTACTTAATTAGGAGAAATTTTGTGTTGATGTAAGATCATGGAGAATTGAGATACTTGTTTGATCAAACTAAGTTCAATGTTAGACAAGCGATATGGTTGGCTTTGATTAGTGAACTCGATTTTTAAATCTAGCCTATTAAGTGCAAGTAAAAACCGATAGTAGATGCACTTAGTGGAAGAATACAAGTAGTTCACTTGCAAGCCACGAGCACTCATGAAATTCACAACAAAGAAAAACTTAAAGAAGCAAGGCTACATGATGAACATTTATAGTATGTGAAGGAATGATTACAGCAAAAGCCAGAGAAAACAATAAGCAATAATTACAAGCTAACTAGTGAAGGTATGTTATTTTTCAAAGATAGATGGTTTGTACCTTGTGTGATCAAATTGAAAATGTTCATAATGGATGAGTTTCATAAAATACCTTATTTAGATAATATTGGTTATCTGAAAATGATAAACATAAATAATTTATATTATTGGATAGGAATAAATAAGGAAATAGCTAATTTTATTACCATATGCCTCGAATGCCATTAAGTCAAAGTTGAATGCATACATCCAACATGATTATTACAGCTAATTCCAATCCCTCGATGGAAATCGTAAATCATAGCTACACGATTGTTGTGTAGCTGGAATATGGTTGGGTGGAGAGGTGAAGCCCCTCCTTTAGTTTCCATCTAGTTCAAGATATATAGATACATATATCACACTTGCATATTTGAATCATGAACCATGATATTCAATGTTATGCTTATGACTAGTATGAGATCTTTCCTCTGTGATTTTTTGTGAATTTCTAAACTACGTTGTTCAATATTTAGTTCATTATCTATATGAGAAACTCTACATTATGCTTTTTTAGTTGATAACAATGGCTTTTGAATATATCAACTCAATATTTTTGTTAGAGGATTAACAATGTATGATAAATGGATAACGACTCTTCTTGTATTGTTATCAGTACCTGTATATCCGTGCTTAGCTAATTGACAGTCATATTCCTATGGACAAGTTCAATTAGATTGCAAGATGTGTAAGTAATCGATCATGGTTTATCAAATGTTCCATTGAATTGACAAAATAACTAGAATAATTGAATAATGTGTTTCTACATAAAATGCGATGAAGGGTATGCATGGGATTAATTAATAATCCTATTAATTAAGATTCTTAATCAATGTTAAATCACATTTTTATTCCTACTAGCCCGCGAAGATGTAGACCCAGAGAAGCATATCCTAGTTTTCACAAATGCATGCAAGGAAGGACAAGTAGGAATCTCAATGCAAGAAGGACATGTAATCTTCTATGAGTAAAGGAAACTAGAAAAGCATAAGGGTAACTACGTGACTCATGGATTGGAGCTAGAAGCAATTTTGCATGCGCTAAAGATGTGGAGGAACTACTTAATTGGGAGAAATTTTGTGTTGACGTCAGATCATGGAGAATTGAGATACTTGTTTGATCAAAATAAGTTCAATGTTAGACAAGCGATATGGTTGGCTTTGATTAGTGAATTTGATTTTTAAATCTAGCCTATTAAGTGCAAGTAAAAATAGGTAGCAGATGCACTTAGTGGAAGAATACAAGTAGTTCACTTGCAAGCCTTGAGAACTCATTAAATTCACAACAAAGAAAAACTTAAAGAAGCAAGGATACAAGATGAAAATTTATAGTATGTGAAGGAATGATTACAACAAAAACTAGAGAAAACAATAAGCAATAATTACAAGCTAACTAGTGAAGGTATGTTATTGCTCAAAGATAGATGGTTTGTACCTTGTGTGATAAAATTGAAAATGTTCATAATGGATGAGTTTTCATAAAACACCTTATTTAGATAATATTGGTTATCTGAAAATGATAAACATAAATAATTTATATTATTGGATAGGAATAAATAAGGAAATAGCTAGTTTTATTATCAGATGCCTCAAATGCCATTAAGTCAAAGTTGAATGCATACATCCAACACAATTATTACAACTAATTCCAATCCCTCAGTGGAAATCATAAGTCATATCCATGGAATTCATCAAGGTATTTCCAAAGACATCCAAATAGAATGATGTCATTAAGGCGGTAGTGGAAATTTTGAATTTTGTATATGTTCAAGAGTTGCAACAATCTGTAAATACCTAGACAAAATGTTAAATCTACATCGTTGCATGAATAAAAAAATTAGAGTTGCAACAATATGATAAATAGAGTAATTACTGGAATAAGGAAATTCAAATAAAACTATAGCTACACTACAATGTATAAACACTTCCTAGCTAAGGAGGGGGGCATAACTCTTTCTAGGAGGTATTGGTTAAAGTAAAATAATTATGCTAGCCAATCAACACACCATCAATGGACATAAATGTGAATTTGCATTGAAAGAATTAAATTAGAACTACAAATTAGCTTTCATATTCAGAGTTATTGTTTCATTACTAGGTTCATCTCTTATTGTCCTCCTTATACAAGTGTTTGAGATATATTGAGATTTCGATGGGAAGTAATGAAATTTTGAATGTTCTATTTAGTTACTATGAATTTCCTTCAGAAGATAGAAATTCATGCATATTCTAGATCAATCAAATGTATGGCAAGTGGAATTTCGGTCACACTTTCCTTGTGGAGTGACTAATTTCCCTTGTCAATTTCTTGTGTTAGGATACTGGTTGGTTGATCGATCTAGGAAATTCATTGGTGAAAACTATGCAATTGATGTGATATGCTACAATAATTTTTTATAATTACATCGATAGCCACTTGAATAAGAGTTGCAAGAATACAATGGGGTGAGTTGCAACAAAGCCACGAAGGAGAGTTGTAGTAACAAGGAGTTACAATGCGAGTGTTAGAATATAGGAATTGCAACATGAGTGTCTCCAGTTAAGAGTTGTAGCATGCATGTCTTTTGTTGATGCCTAGAATAGAAATGTTGTTTGTGCAACCTATTTCTAATCCTTTATGGGCTAGACCATGAAATATGGGAACATAGCCCATAATTTATATCCTTATTTATATATATTACAACTTTTAAGTAAATACTTATTGTATGAATACACCTGGCACTAGTATTGTTGTCATCTTTACATGCATATACCAACCATAGATGTTGCAAGAAATCACAAAACAAAAGTATAAAAATGTCTACTTTCATACATATTCACAAATATGAATGATAAAAAATACATAGCATGTTGTTATGGTAAGTAGTTATAACCATATTAAATGAATTTTAACAACTATTACTCATTGTTAAGATATAAATTTATCAACATGACATACAATGTGTACAAAAAAAAGGGTTTGAAATTAAAAATGTTAAGAAAATAAATAATAAAAATAAGACACGTGATGAAAATATAAGGAAAACATCCTTAATTAAGAATATTTAAAAATTATTCATATATAATGAGCCGAAACTGAGCATATTATGAGTAATATATTGAAAGAATATTCTTTACAAATAAAATTTTTTATAAGCCGTGTGAGTCAAATGCATGTAGTAAGGACAAAAATATAGCCTTTCCTTGTTGTAGCTGGCTCAAATAAGACCTTTTGGACATTGATATGACTCTGCAAGTAATTCCAATTTTCAGTAATGACAAATAAACAACAGTGATAAGCATCATCAATCACCTAAGTGAAAGTATAAGTTAATCAACAAGACAACTTTCAAACCTCCATTCATTGCTACTTTAAAATAAATCCATACTTTATTTGAAGATAGCTTATTTTTTCCTTCTCCATATAGCCATTTTTAATTCAGATTTAATTGAGATGGTTATGAAATCATTTCATGATTTTACTTTTACTCAACTTTATTTATAAAAATGACTCGCAAATGGGTAAGAAGGAAAATAATTTAAATGTGAGATTATTAATAAACATGTGACTTATATGGCTCAAGAGGGAGAACCTAATTCCATAATATTACCAGATCATTATATTTCAAAATATTTTTTTTTTAAAATATCCACATCATGCACAATAACACCTTCTATCTCCCACATATTCATGTTGATCTGAATATGGGAAAACTTGTTATTACTATGCAAGCTCCCTCATCAGTATTAAAAAAGTGTTTAAGGATCGTCTCATCATAATCATTTGTGAAGGGGTTTGTGCGTATAGTTTCATGTGTCTTTGATGATCAAATTATTAGTTAATTAGCTTTTAAAAACTCATATAAAAAAAATGAAATGGAGAAAAAAGAACTCACAGCAATCACATAACACAATGGATGATAATGGACTTCACCCCTCCTGGGCTACATCTCCATGGACCTACTTTAACTCGCTAGGCCCTCTTGGTATTATCAGTAAAATGTATGATTACAAGTACTGTTATTGCTCTAATGGATTTTTTAATTGTTTCATTGGCTTCAGAACACTCAAATAACGCAAAAATGACTATTCAATCTTTGAATTTGATTCACAACTCCTCTAGGCTCGACCTCCATATTGGTGTCCATGGGATTATTTACTATCTAAAGTGAAAAAATCACCTTAATATGAGCTCCAATGCCTCTGAAAAATATACCATTGTGTTCATTGGATCAAATACATCAAAAATTGACTATTTATTCACTCTATTTGGCCTTTAGCTGATCTGTGCATGGCCTTCCACGTGTAGAATTACTCCATTTCCTCTGCAAGTTGTTCCGATGGATTCAGAGCATGCCAATCTGCTAGGAATAATACTCCTGAGTCAAAATTGGTCGAAAATTGACTAGTATAGGCCTCATTAAATTTTTCCCTAGATTCTACCTCTAAATCTGGAAAACTGCCAATTAGCTCCGACAAATTTGGAAGTGGCACCGGATTTGGAGATTCTGCCATATTTAACTACAGATTAATTATTGATAAGATGGAGGTAAGTGCATTATTAAAGTGCACTAACCCCATTTATTGTGGCACTTAAGTCCTGGGAAGATGGCGCAGTCATGTGGAGGAGGGATGGCCTGTAGGGTTGGGCCCCTCCGCTCCACCATCGGAAAATACTTGCATGAGGGTAAAGCACAGTTGGGCCAGTTGGTAAAGGTGCATGAGTTGCACGGGGGTGGTCAAGGGGTAGAACCTCGACCTCACCCCTCACACAATGTGTTTGCACCATGAAACTTCAGATTTCGGTTATAAAACTATTGAATATGCATCACATATGCATGCACCTTAATATTGCACTTCATCCAATATATATTACACCATTGGACCTTAACAATATGTCTCCACCGTATGGTACTAAACCCTTTCAAATGCTAACATAATAACATATGCCTCCAACCATAGAATTATAGGCCATAGTATATATGCCATAGAACCTTTGTAATATGGTTTTAATAAAAATCATGCCAACGTTAATGAAACCCACCACCACCGTAAGGTTTTTTAAAAAATTTTATATGTGGAATTTTATTAATAAGTTGGAATTATATATATATATATATATCTATATGATTTTTTAGAAACCATATAATAAATTAAATATATATTTATATATATAATATATTAATCCACCTTAATATATTAAAAATAATTCCAACACATGAAAATTCATGAACCCACATTCAACTTTGGAGGACATTGAGCAATTTTTTACCTTCACAAACCAAACTAGCGAATCTAACTGTGCCACTTGTCACTGTATCATTGGAAAAAAATTGAAGAATATTCCTTTCATGCTGGTTGGGCTGCCATGTCATCAACCTGTACCTGTTCTGCAATAATTTTTTTAAAATTTTGTGTGATCTGAACAACGATCAATAGACCATAACTTCCACATACAAACTCAGTTTAAAATGAAACAAGCTGTGTTAGATTCCTTCTAACGAGCCGGTCGTTTTCGTTCTAGTTTGGTGCAATTTCGTGCTCTTCCATTTTTGAGAAAAAATTTTCCCCTCATCCAGATTCTAATCAATCCTTCTGACTAACATGCTTTTGGATCCACAAAATCTCATTATCTCATAAGTACAAGAATCCCATTCATATGTACATGTACTTAAAGCTGAAATGAACAAATTTTGCTAGGAATGACTATTCCTGAGCCAAAATTAGTCAAAAATTAACCAAGATATGCCTCATTAAAGTTTTCATTAGATTCTGCCTCTAAATATGGAAAAATGATAGTTACCTCGAACAAATTTGGAAGTGGCGCTAGATTGGCGATTCTGCCATCTTTAACTGCAAATTAATTAGCGATAAGCTGGAGATATGTGCATAATTAAAGCACACTAATCCAGCTTAGTGGGGCACTTAAGTCCTAGACACATGGTGTAGTCATGTGGAGGAGGGCTGGCCCGTGAGGCTGGCCCCCTCTGATCCACCATCCAAAAACACGTGCATTCAATTATAAATTTGGAGGCTTATATTTCAAGTTTGAAGGTCGTGGCGTGTTGGCGAAGGCACGTGAGTGGAATGGGGGAGGTCAAGGGGTCGATAAGTGTTGGATACAAAGTCCAACACTTATCTACAAGATGACTTTGCTTATGGAAATGAGTGTAAAAAAATTTCCTCTTCTATGAAACATGGTTTTCTTTGTCTTTGGATTTCTGCCTCCTTTTCTCTAAAAGTTTACTATGCATGGCTATCTTCTTCCAACACCTTGAAACATTATGGTTAGCCAAACCACAGAAGGAACATGCGACTTTTCTCCAAATATTATGTGAGAATTTTCTGTGTTTATCATAATCAAAAGCAACTTGATTAAAAGCATATTTATACCTTGAACATTCACCTTTGTCGCCTTCTTGAGGAGGTGAATTTGATGAGGTAGTGGCTCTCTTCGGAATACCAAAAATGCATTCAAAAACTTTAGAGCTTTCAACATCCTCTTGTTCGCCATTCTCATTAGTTGCATGATTATGAGCACCTTTTTGCAAAGTGGGTGTAAAACTTTTACATTCCTCATGAACACAATCTTCACAAGCTTGAGGTAATGAACACAAAATGAAAGTCCTTCTTAGAACACCTTCATGTGCCTCCTTTTCTTTAGAGTTTTCTCCATGAACCTTCATGAACCCCGACCTCTTTGGCACGGAGTCTACAACTGTCATGCGCTGCAATGTCTCCTTCAGCCTCGGCTAACGCACAGGCTCTCTTTCTCTCTCCAGGTACCCTGGTAACTGAAGTTACTGCTCTAGATTCTGGCTTCCACTGAACTTCTAGAATTGAAAATTTGTTAAGATGTTTTCGAGGGAATTAAAACCCTGCTGTCTAGTTTTAAGACCTAACTCGGTCTAGAATGCATGATGTTTATTTTTATGAAATATTTAAGAATGTAACCTGCAAAGATTTTTCTTGGACTCTTACTATATATTTATGACGAAGTGTATCTTTCTTTATCTTAGGTTTTACCGGTTATACCATTCTCGATTCTGTCAGATTCTTGTAAAACCTTCTGGGTTTTTTTTATTATGTATCACAGTGATATACTGATTCTCATTTTAATGAAATAGTTCATCATTGTACCCATATTCTTCATCTCTATTATTCGTATTTTCTGCAAAAATGATTATGTTGCAGGTTATACTACTTCGCATAGGAATGTTTATCATTTCATTATTTCTCGTTCTCTAAAAGAAATTTCTAGTTTATTCTCTGTAATTTTGCTCAGGTATTTTGGAGTATTTATCAACTATCTATCAAAGCTTTTGTTTGGATATAGCATCTATCGATATTATCTTTGTCCCACTTCCTTATTACCTATAATAGGTTTATGTCTTTAAAATAAATCTAGAAGTGGGAATTTACATAGTTTTTAGTTATGTAATACTATAATCTTCCCTTGAATATATATTACTGCAGAATTTTTCAAATAAATTCTTTTAAGGTTTCCGTTTAATATTTTAGTACATTCGGTGTTTGGACCACTGCTTACCGAAGTCAGTGTATAGTATATAATAACAGAAAGAAAAACGTGTCTTAGGAAGGGTGTTGCCCAAAACCTAAGACTGACAGTTCTAATCTCTGCATAAATCTATTCAAAATTTATGCTCGACTTCATAAGTTTTTCTGATATACTTTTATTAGAGTTAGAATTAATAGTTTAAATATTCTTCCATAATTTCATATGATATTTATCCATAGAATTGTTTAATCTATGATATGACTGGAAAAACTGTATGCAAAGAACCATTATAGTAAATAGATGTTTGCCTCTTTTCAATAGTCACAGTTCTATCTTCTAAGTCCTTTTAAACATGTAAAAAAAGATAATACCTATTTATAAATAGACTCATAAACTATGAAATCAATTTTTTTTTACTTACAGTAGATTTACAAAATACTTGTGTATCATACATTTCCGGTTTACAAGTAGAATACGTTCATCTGTGTATTCAAATGATAGTTATTTATATATTTGCAGAGTACAAAATACCTGCAGAACTAGCATTCCTATTTTTTTTAACAAAATACAAAGACCTAAGTACTCAATTATTAAACACTTCATATAAACATAATGCATAAATACTAATGTACTTATATGTATTACTTTGTTTTAAGTTGTGGTCCCCCCAACCATCAAGTGAGGAGATTACGTCCTCTACTTTCCCCCTAGCTCCAGACTTGGATGAAACGGGTTAACTGATTCAATTTCTACTGTGACCTCAGGATAGCCAATCCAGTCAATTTTATAAATATAGTTTTTAGGTTTTTCTGAGCGACATTTCCACTGGTCTCTACCAGCTCTGGAAATTCCTCAACCTTTTTCCACTCTAGAACATAACCCCTACTCTTCACTGGGATCAATATATATCCTCAGAGAAGTAGGTAATTGTTTTCCAAGTGTCCCCAAACACTTACCAATTCCTGGAAACATTTTACCATCAAATTTTTACTTTCTTTAAGAAAACATTTCCATTAATTAATTATTCCTAATTATTTGAGTCTTTTCCTCACACAATAATAAAAAGAATTGTCTTTTAACTAGTTAACACTAGTTAACTTTAATGAAGTTGTCACATTCAGATGAAACCATACATACACTAATATGTGGACCTTTAAAGCTATGAAAAACAGACTATTGGAAACTAAAAAACCAAAAACATAATATCATTGAGATATTAGATAAAAAAAGGGTCTAAATTTGTTATAGTAGCTTGGATTGGCTCCTTGTTGCATGAGAAACTAGTAATAGGGGGATGCAACGTGCTTCCCAATGCACTCCAGTCCATGGTCATGTTGATGAAGGTGTTCCAAAGAGAGGAAAAGGGAAAAGGTCCTCTCTCTTTTAATGAAGATCTAGTAAAACTGTGAAGAGTAAAAATTTCATATATGCTAATACAGGTCCACCATGTGCAAAAAAATTTGCCTCTTATTGTTTCCTTCCCATTAGTGATTTATTCGTGAATAAGGAGTAGGGTGAGTTCCTAAAAGTGAGTTATTTTTTCCTCCACTCTAAATTGTGTCCTAGTGCTACCTTTACTGGCACACTCTCAATAGTACGTTGTGCCTTTCTGGACACAGGATCTCTAGTGTGGCATGGTTGCTACACGAGAAGGAAAGAAAGTCCAAAGAACAGGGAGGGATGGAGGTATTAGAGAAGAGACAAATATTAATAGGAGTAAAAGCGATATCATTAAAGCAAACTCAGGTACGTGCCCCAAACAAAGGTAAGTAGTCAAAGACGATCCAGATTATTTGAGATTGTGCCATCAAAGGATAAATCTAGTGGAAAAGAGATGCCTAAAGAACCAAAATCCAAGAGGGAGTGGGGCTTCCACGTGAGTGTCGGGTCATGGAAACTAAAAAATAAGAGTAGGAAGTTAAGGCAATTAACATCAATCTGTGGAGCTCACTTCTACACGTATGCTCTTCTTGGTATGGTCACTTGACCTACTAAACACCGGCCACGTTGCCCCTACCCCTCTCTAAAAGGTGTAATCATTAAAATGGGCTAGAGAAATAGCCAAGTTTTTGAATGAAAAGATGGTTTAGTGATGTAGTAACTACCTATACTGAAACTTCCATCAATGTGGCAAAGAAATACTCTGTGGAAGTTTTATAAAAATATTACACAAGAATTTATTGAAATCACAAGCCTAATAGGTAACCGCTGTAAAATGAAAATGCATTAACAAGTTTTTTTCAAACTGCTAAATTCATATATACAACACTATCACTCCCAAACCATTTAAATTTCACTAAATTACCACAGACCTATTTGAATTTGTATTTAACTGACCACTTGAATTTTGAATTTTGCTACATCCAAGGGGCTCATTTGAAATGTGTTTCTAATGCCTGGACCAAAGCGAGTTGAGTTGTCCATGGAAGTCTGTTACACTCATTTTAGGTCCACCCTTAATCCCATACTTCGTTTTGGTCAATTTTTTGTTGCAACAATCAGGAAAGGGAATGTGAGGGTTCCATCACAACGATAAACTTTATGAGTTGCCAAGTAACGAGTTGAGATAGATTAAATTTATTTTAATATTGTATGGCAGGTGGAATTTGAATTTGATTACCTGGAGCCTTCCTAAAAAAAGAGGAGATTGAAAATTAGTGTAAAATAAGATACACAGCCACTACCTCTCCTTCATGCTCTTAGAGTCTTTATATTTTCATGCCACTCTATGTAGTTATTGAATATGTAATTTCCTAATCTCTTGTTACACTCGCCAATATTTGGTTTAGGTTTGTTTCTAGGTAAGGCAACTACAAAACACCTTCTGATTTTTGTTTTTTTCCATCTGATCTTTCCCATGTTGCTCTGTCACTTCTCCTATGACTTCGACAATATTGTTGGATCCATAAAATTTCTATTATCAACCATGTATTCTGTCATAGCATGTGGATGTTTTTTTTATGACCTTTAATTATTAAAAATATAGTTTGCATGTGGATGTTTCTTAAATGAATTTTAATTGGTAATCCATATTTTAAATGAATTTTAGTTATTAAAAATATAGTTTGAGGTATATGAACCTACTTGATAATCTTATCTAAAACTTAAGGTTTTATGAAAAAATTTAAAATGTATTTATAACTTAATTACTTGTGCGAAGAGAATTAAAATCAACGATATGTGATTTTTAAATTAGAGGAATATTGTAATCTGTGTAGATTAAAAATTATTTGATAAGAAGCTTCAAGCTGCTTTAAATCATACAAAATTAAAAATAATTTTCTTTCAAACATTTACTTATATATAAATAATTTTTATATAATTTATTATTAATAATATTGTTTTTTTTTCCAAAATATTTTATATTTAAATTATTATTATATATAATAATTATTTTATTAAATTTTTTTCTTTCTAAATAATACAAATTCTATTTATAAAACATAATGATACAAAACTGCCATAGTTTTAACTATGGAAGCCTGAAAACTGGGCTTGATTTCCAAGCTTAACAAAAATGCTGAATTGCCCTGAGTGGGAAACCAGTTCTTTTGGAGAGAGTTTTGCCGCCCTTGAAAGGGAAACCGGCCCATTGTTCACATTGTTTAACATAGCATAAAAAACCAGACTAGAGAAACAATCAGCTGTTTCAGCTGAAGAGAAACAAGGAAAATAAAAAATTCTTCCAGAACGATTGAACAATTGTACCATGGTAGGCCAAGGGGAGCTGAATTCACTGCTCATGAGCTGGGGAGGGTGGTTCCTCCACAATTCTGCACCAGTACTCATCACTTGTAGCTTCGTCTCCTTCCTCTGGCTCGCTGCTCTTGCTGGGGACGTCCACCTGCATGGGTTCCTTGCCCAAGTTGGAGTGCACAAGTCTAGTGGGCACATCAGGGTTCAAGGCCTCGTTCTTAGATGGCATGCGATTAAGACCGGGTGAAGTAGGAATAGGGCTAGGTGCATGCAACTCTTCTCTCAGGATTACGGTTACAAAAGCAGTGATGATGGGCTGGTTAAGAGAGCATTCGAAGAGGAACTCCGCTCTCTGGGAGGATTGGCAGAGTGAGTGATTGACAAATGCATGGGAGGCATGGGAGACAGGTTTAGGAGGGTCGACAGGAGGAGGCGAGGAGGTCTGGGAAAAGCGAACATTGCCAAGGTGGCGAGCACGACCCCTTTGGCTCTGGGTGTCCGGATAGCGACCCCACGCGATGTCCTCAGAGGCGGTTTCAATGTTTGAGCTGGTGGAAGGCCGAGAGCAGGCCACCCGACCTCGACTTACTCTGCGTCGGCACCACATCCTTTTTTGAAGTCGTGGCATGGCCACAGAGGTGCGCTGGAAGTGCGTGTGGTGAGAAGAGAAGGTGGAAAGTGTTGGGAGCCAACAAAAGTTAGAAATATGAGCATGCAGATGGAAATTCGAACAGCAGAAGGCGCTCTGGGTGAAGTGAAAGCCTGGCAGCGTTTCTAAACAACTAAGGAGAGAGCAGCGTCGCCCTGTCTGGGTGCGAGTACTTTCCTCAGCACACACAGAAGGGCAGGCGCTCCACAAGGGAGGCAGAGAATTGCAAACAGCACAGAAACAATCTAAACTATCCAAGACAAACGCCATCGCTAACCAGTCGAGCGGCGCGGGATAATGAAGAAGCCGACCAGAATGAGTTAATGCAGAGCAAGCTTGTGAAGTTAATGCGACGATGGTGGAGCTGCAGAGGGCCATATGGCCACCCCACGTGAGCTCCATCGGGAGTAGTCCGGGGAGTTCCGTCCCATCAACCAAGACATTCATCCGCATCCGGAGAATTTATTAAAATTTTAAAAATAAAAGAGAATAGTTAATTTTTTTTTAAATTTATTTTTATATTTACAAAGTGTGAATATAAGCTCCGGAGATATGAATATCAAGAATATAATACTCGTAAGAATTTAAAATTTAGAAAAAATAAAATATAATATATTTTTTGAAATTAAAATTATATATACAATTTTCTTAATATTATAAAGATGATAATTTCTTATATCACACTTTATCTATTTTAAATATATAATTAATTTTTTTAATGAAATCAGTTGCAATAAATTTATATATTGTAAATTGAAAAAAATTGAAAATATTAAAAGTATCACAATGAAATGAATTAATATATTAATTCCATAAAAATTTATAATATTTTTAATGGCTTCAAATTTTTTATTTGAATAATAATCATACAACTTTATGTCACATGTTGATTATTAATTAAATGTTAATTTGGCCTTTTACATTCATATAATTAACTTAATTAATATTTTTATAATTCATATCATTAATAATTAGACATATATTTTTATTAAAAAATTAAAATATAATTAAAATAATTAATTAATAAAAAATATTTAGGACTAATTTTAAAACTTAATTTTTTATTTTAAAATTTCATAAAATATAAATATTTTTTTATATTTAATGATAACATATTTTAATTATTTAATTTATTAACAATTTTTTCCCTACACGAAATTGAGTCAAATTGGCTTCATGGATTTAGAACCATTAAAAAAAAATGAATTGGTTCCTACATGAAAGAATTATAGAACTAGGATGTAGGGAATCTCATTGATCCATTCATGAAGAGTGTGTATGCAACCCTATCACTTTAGATGTTGTTGGAGTGTTAAAAGGTGTATTCGAGCTAAACTATTAGTAATGGTAAAAGGCATGCAACATGAAACTCCATTGATGCGTGTGAAATTAGTAAAAGATGTTTCTAATAGTATGCTCAATGATCAACAAAATCACTAATGGTTTGTGGGATATGATATTTCAATTAATCATACATATCGTGAGAGAACAAGGAAAAAATAAAGTTGTTATTAAGAGTTATTATTATTAATCATATGGATATTATGTGTGTTATATGGTATTCTAAGTGTTATGTGCCTCTCACTATTTAATATTTATACGTGCGTTGAGGTATGGTATCCTAATTTTTATGTATGCTCTGTTTACCTTTTTATAATATATTTTTTACCTTTGGTCATCCATCGTTGATATTGCTATGGAATCATTGTTGCTGACTACGATCTCAGTGATGTGACATTGCCTCATTATGGACAGTGACATAATTGGTGCTTTTAAATCGGAAACATCATCAAATATAAGTATTGACATGTTAGGATTCCACACATGTTTTGGATCCAATTCTCTAGGCCTTTTACAGGAATTCCCTTTCTTGATGATATTCCCACCATAGTACTATGATCAAAATACATTTTTCTAGCATCTACAACCTGCACTACTGGCAAACTCTAAATTACAGATGATGACCAAGAAATCACATGCTTACACTATGCATGCCAAAACTAGTGAGGATAACATACATGTAGCTTGATACTTGCAATAGAAACATGATGTCACTACTGATCATGATGATCACTTACACTTTCCTGCTCTTCCTTTGCCTTCTTTCTTCAAATCACTCAGTATCCTCACTCTCCAAGAGTGCTCGAAGAAAAATCTAAGCATCTAAGAGTATGAGAGAGAGAGAGAGAATAATGAGAGAGCTCCAAAAGTGCACTGGCAAAATATTTTAGTCAAAAGCTTGCCAACTGATCCGCGGAAGCCTTTTTATCAATGAGGCCTCTATTTTCTTCATTTTCCATTAGTTTCCTTCATTTTCCTCACACACAAATGCAACATTTCACCTTCTTTTTCTCCTATTTTCCGTTATGTTCATAAATAAATGTGCCAAATATGCCATTTTTCCTTTCCAAATCCTTTTCCTTTGCCAATTTCCTTAGCCTTATTAACTAAAAGGAACACCCACTAGGATTTTTTTCCCAACATTCAAATTGGAATACATGTCCCAGCATCGTGGTCTTATATAATTTTACATGGATTTTTAACCAGGGTTGTTACATTGGAGGGTTGAGAGCCAAGGTGCATTGAAGGTGTGATGACATTACTGTATAATAGATGTCATCGACATTGAAACTTTGGCCAAGGCATTGTCAATCCTTTAGATTTGCAGTAGATACAAAAGGTAAGTCATCATTGCTTGTAAATTTAAAATACATGGAAGTAAACTGCCTTTGAGATCTCGTTGATGGTAATGAGTATTTACAATTGAGCGAGGATAAAATAGGTATTTGAAACCCATAAATTAGAGATTCGGGTATCATTTTGGTGTTCCAGAAATTATTATTTCATTCAATCAAACAAAGGAGATAAAATGTTGAGCAATTACTGATTGTCTAATCCCATAAGAAAACATTTCTTTTGAAGAAGTTAAGCTTCAACTTTAGAGAGTTTTAAGGATTAATGTATCTAAGTCTACTCTAGTTAAAATATAGTAATGTGGTTTAAAGCTCTAGAGCATGCAATGGACATGAAGCATAACGAGGCTAACTATATGTGATCAACTTTGACAAATCAAATTGTGGTATGTCTCATAATATGCCTATCTATTACTTCATCACTTCTAATCAACTAAACTATACCATGTGTCCTAACCTTCTTGGTCTATGAGGAGTGGCTAAATATCATGCATATCTATTGGTCTATAAGGAGTGGTTAAATATCATGCATATCATGCATATCTATTATACTATATAATGCACCTTATGTGTGTTATATGGTATCGTAAGTGTTATGTGCCTCTCACTATTTAATATTTATGCGTGCGTTGAGTTATGGTATCCTAGCTGTTATGTATGCTCTATTTACCTTTCCATAATATACTGTTTACCTTTGGTCGTCCGTGGTTGATATTGCTATGGCATCGTTGTTGCTGACTGGCATCTCAGTGACGTGACGTTGTCTCATTCTGGCCAGCGACATAATCGGTGCTTTTAATTCGGTAACATCATCGGATGTAACTCGTGACTTCCGAGGATTCCACACATGTTTTGGATTCGGTGCTCCAGGACAGACATTGTCCTGTTTCGATGACCTTCCCACCGGAGTATTATAATTAAAATGCATTTTTCTGGCCTTTGCAACCTGCACCAACCACAAATTCCATGTAATTTAAACAATAGTTGTGTTCAGATAACGGTCGATGTACACGGATTCAGAAACCGAAGAAGCTCCTGGAAGTAACTCTATGGTGAAATCAATGTCTCTCATTGGTGGTAAACCAGGAATATTTTCTGGAAAGAAATCCAGAAATTCCTATACCACTGGTATATCTTCCATCATGGGAAATTTTTCCTTTGAATCTGCATACCCTACCTGAATAGCATACAACTGACATCCCTTTCTTATACACTTACTCATTTGGGATGTTGTAATTGGGTGTATCTGCAATGGCTTTTTGATTCCTTGAATCTATTTACGTTTTCCATCTTGTATTCTGTAGTAAATAATCTTTTCCCTGCAGTCTATCAAGGTCCAATTCTTTTCTAACCAATCCATGCCTAGTAAAACATCATAGGATCCCAATGGCAGGCTCTTCAAATCTACTTGTAACTGCTGTTTTGAAATTTCCAACATACAATTTGCAATCTTGGAAGTTACTTTTCATTTTGTTTTGGTAACTAACTGTACCAGCCATGAACTTTTAAATTTCTGTTCTTTCAAATTACACATTTCCACTATTTTGGGACTAACATAGCTTAGACTTGCTCCAGGGTCTTCCAAAATATAAACAAGTTTAGTTAGTAATTTACCTTCTAGTTCAGTCATTGTGGGTTGATAATCAGCCTATCGGTCTTCCAAAGCTGCATTGATATAGGGTATGTTCCGTGCTACATCACCTACTATAGAAGCTTCTTGCAAATTTTCCATTGTATCATTTCTAATTCGCTGTGGACAGTTTTTGTAATAGTGTGCCTCACCGCACCCCCAACACTATAGAGGTGGTTTAGTAATCTGACCTTGCTCAAGCTTACTAGATGCTTCCATATGATTTTATTCTACTGGCCATCTGGTTCTCTGGTGATTCTTACCAAATTGTTTGCTAGCAGGATTTCGTGCAGTTTTTTTAAAGTTACCACTTTTGGTGCCTTTGAAATTGGAATTACTTTTCTGTCCTTTCTTTGGCTGCCAAATTTTACTAACCTCCCCTTTAGCCTTGGACTACTAACAACACATTCTTGCTTTACGAATGGCTTCATCCATGGTCCGGAGGTTTACAAACTCTATTCGCTCCTTCATGTGTGTTGTTAGACTACTCAGAAACCTCTACACCTTAGCCTTTTCCTCTCGAAGATATGGAACATATCGTAACAGGGAAGTGAACTTGGTGATATAATCATCCATGGTCATTTTTCCCAACCTTAAATCATGAAATTATTTAGCTTTTTCGTGATAGAATCTCCCTGTCAAGTACTTGTCTTTAAAGTACTGCTGGAATGATTCCTAGGTGATATTTTGTTCTTCGATACTATGCACATTCTTTACTTCTTCTCACCACAGGGTGTCTTTTTCTCTTAGCTGATATATAGCTAACCTAGCCTTCAGGTTGCTGTTATATTCATATACCTGAAAGTACTAATTCATGTTAATTAGCCATGCTTCGACCACCTCCTCAACCTCATGATCAAATGTTGGTGGTTTAATTTTTCTAAATTCCCCCTGAAGTTCTACTTTATGTTTCTTAATCTCTTGATGATCTGTCAAATAGCCAAATTATGCCTCATTGAAATTTTTATTCTTACTTCACTGAGATGGGATTTTTTCCACTCTGTCTGTGGTGTTATTTCTCGTTTGTTGTTCATCACCTTCTTGTATGCCTCTATCATCACTTTGATGTTCCATATCCTGATTTTGTTTGTTTGACAGACTCTTTAATATTTTCTCCTGATCTTGCAAGAATCGCTCATTATATTTTTAGACACGTATCATTTCCTCCTGCAATTGTTGCATAGTATTCAATAGGAAACTGGTTTGGTGTTGTTGTTCCTCAAGCAGCCGACTAGTTTGTTGATGCTATTCGACACTTAACTGAACCCACATTTCTGGGTTCATCTCCGGTTGTGCTTGGGTTTCCCCAACATCTTGCGGTGGTTTTGATGCTGATCCTCTTCTCATTTTCTTTCTCTGTGCATTAGTCACATACACAACTTTATTGTTAGTCTACCCTTAGGTTCCCAGCATAGAAACGCTGCTTTGATACCACTTTTAACAATTTAACCTTTATAAAAACTACACAGTAAAAAAAAACAATTTAATTCTTCTTTTATCCACCGCAATAGAAAATTACTACAGGCTACATAACCATATTGTTGATAAGATTTAAATATATAATACATGGTCATCGACCCATATATATATATATATATATATATAGTTAATCTGCAAAACACAACAATATCAAGATTGATTTTTCATAACATCAATATACATATAATTATGGGAATAACATAATAGTTATATGATTAAGGTTTGGGTAATATTCTTATTTGGTCCTCAAAACATACACCATAACGCTAATTAATCTCTACGTTAACTCCACCGTGATCTTTTCAATTGGAGGTTAGTTGGCATGTAAAATCCATTAATTGCCATGGTACATGGCCTTTAACTCCTTTGACAGTTACCGTATTTCATTCGAAACTTTTGCGCCTTTCAATGGTACTCCATTGTATCCTCAGTGTCGATCTTTAATCTAATCTACAGTTGCATTTTTTCGGTGGGAGATTTGACGTAACGCTTTCTAAACCCTAACTTTTACTTGGGAATTTCTGCTTTTCAGCTCATTTAGCTCTGCATGTTCGGCTCTTAAGCTTATGGCACCTCCAGGTGCAAGTGTTTGTATGAGGTTAAGTCTTCGATCTTCAGGAAATTTTTTGCTCGATTTTTCACTGAGCTGTGGATCTAGCTCACCACCGGTGAAAACATGCTTCAGTCCTCAAACGCTTTAGAAGCGAACTTGCTGATAATCATAAGCTTAGACTCTTGTCTACCTACTATGATATCTTCTCAATGGGATTTCCTCCCTTTAGTCGCTCGCCATCCGGTGAGATTAACACTGTAATTTATCCAGTTTATTCATTCGTTTGTTTTTATGGTGATGAGAGAGGTTCGATTACACTTGTAAGCACTAAGTATTGAATGTTACTTGTATTCTGTAGGTTGTCCACTTGGGAATCTTCTTCCTACAAGTAATATTTCAATATCGTTTTTCCACAAATTCCTATTTCATGGTTTTCCCATTTTTTTAAAGTCTTGCAAAGGAGTCTTACAATAATATTTCGATATTTCTTGATAGGTCAGTACTCCAACCCCGACCTCTTTGGCACGGAGTCTAAAAATGTCATGCGCTGCAATGTCTCCTTCAGCCTCGGCTAACGCACAGGCTCTCTTTCTTTCTCCAGGTACCCTGGTAACTGAAGTTACTGCTCTAGATTCTGGCTTCCACTGAACTTCTAGAATTGAAAATTTGTTAAGAAGTTTTCGAGGGAATTAAAACCCTGCTGTCTAGTTTTAAGACCTAACTCGGTCTAGAATGCATGATGTTTATTTTTATGAAATATTTAAGAATGTAACCTGCAAAGATTTCACTTGGACTCTTACTATATTTTTATGACGAAGTGTATCTTTCTTTATCTTAGGTTTTACCGGTTATACCATTCTCGATTCTGTCAGATTCTTGTAAAACCTTCTGGGTTTTTTTTATTATGTATCACAGTGATATACTGATTCTCATTTTAATTAAATAGTTCATCATTGTACGCATATTATTCATCTCTATTATTCGTCTTTTCTGCAAAAATGATTATGTTGCAGGTTATACTACTTCGCATAGGAATGTTTATCATTTCATTATTTCTCGTTCTCTAAAAGAAATTTCTGGTTTATTCTCTGTAATTTTGCTCAGGTATTTTGGATTATTTATCAGCTATCTATCAAATATTTTGTTTGGATATAGCATCTATCGATATTATCTTTGTCCCACTTCCTTATTACCTATAATAGGTTTATGTCTTTAAAAGAAATCTAGAAGTGGGAATTTACATAGTTTTTAGTTATGTAATACTATAATCTTCCCTTGAATATATATTACTGCAGAATTTTTCAAATAAATTCTTTTAAGGTTTCCGTTTAATATTTTAGTACATTCGGTGTTTGGACCACCGCTTACCGAAGTCAGTGTATAGTATATAATAACAGAAAGAAAAACGTGTCTTAGGAAGGGCGTTGCCCAAAACCTAAGACTGACGGTTCTAATCTCTGCATAAATCTATTCAAAATTTATGCTCGACTTCATAAGTTTTTCTGATATACTTTTATTAGAGTTAGAATTAATAGTTTAAATATTCTTCCATAATTTCATATGATATTTATCCATAGAATTGTTTAATCTATGATATGACTGAAAAAACTGTATGCAAAGAACCATTATAGTAAATAGATGTTTGCCTCTTTTCAATAGTCACAGTTCTATCTTCTAAGTCCTTTTAAGCATGTAAAAAAATATAATACCTATTTATAAATATACTCATAAACTGTGAAATCAAATTTTTTTTACTTACAGTAGATTTACAAAATACTTGTGTATCATACATTTCATGTTTACAAGTAGAATATGTTCATCTGTGTATTCAAATGATAGTTATTTATATATTTGCAGAGTAAAAAATACCTGCAGAACTAGCATTCCTATTTTTTTTTAACAAAATACAAAGACCTATGTACTCAATTATTAAACACTTCATATAAACATAATGCATAAATACTAATGTACTTATATGTATTACTTTTTCTTAAAGTTGTGGTCGTCCCAACCATCAAGTGAGGAGATTACGTCCTCTACTTTCCCCCTAGCTCCAGACTTGGATGAAACGGGTTAACAGTTGATTCACTTTCTGCTATGACCTCAGGATAGCCAATCGAGTCAATTTTAGAAATCTAGTTTTTAGGTTTTTCTGAGCGACATTTCCACTGGTCTCTACCAGCTCTAGAAATTCCTCAACCTTTTTCCACTCTAGAACAGAACCCCTACTCTTCACTGGGATCAATATCTATCCTCAGAGAAGTAGGTAACTGTTTTCCAAGTGTCCCCAAACACTTACCAATTCTTGGAAACATTTTACCATCAAATTTTTACTTTCTTTAAGAAAATATTTCCATTAATTAATTATTCCTAATTATTTGAGTCTTTTCCTGACACAATAATAAAAATAATTGTCTTTTAACTAGTTAACACTAGTTAACTTTAATGAAGTTGTCACATTCAGATGAAACCATACATACACTAATATGTGGACCTTTAAATCTATGAAAAACAGACTATTGGAAACTAAAAAACCAAAAACATAATATCATTGAGATATTAGAGAAAAAAAGGGTCTAAATTTGTTATAGCAGCTTGGATTGGCTCCTTGTTGCATGAGAAACTAGTAATAGGGGGATGCAACGTGCTTCCCAACGCACTCCAGTCCATGGTCATGTTGATGAAGGTGTTCCAAAGAGAGGAAAAGGGAAAAGGTCCTCTCTCTTTTCATGCAGATCTAGTAAAACCGTGAAGAGTAAAAATTTCATATATGCTAATACAGGTCCACCATGTGCAAAAAAAGTTGCCTCTTATTGTTTCCTTCCCATTAGTGATTTATTCGTGAATAAGGAGTAGGGTGAGTTCCTAAAAGTGAGTTATTTTTTCCTCTACTCTAAATTGTGTCCTAGTGCTACCTCGACTGGCACACTCTCAATAGTACGTTGTGCCTTTCTAGACACAGGATCTCTAGTGTGGCATGGTTGCTACACGAGAAGCAAAGAAAGTCCAAAGAACAGGGAGGGAGGGAGGTATTAGAGAAGAGACAAATATTAATAGGAGTAAAAGCGATATCATTAAAGCAAACTCAGGTACGTGCCCCAAACAAAGGTAAGTAGTCAAAGACGATCCAGATTATTTGAGATTGTGCCATCAAAGGATAAATCTAGTGGAAAAGAGATGCCTAAAGAACCAAAATCCAAGAGGGAGTGGGGCTTCCACGTGAGTGTCGGGGCATGGAAACTAACAAATAAGAGTAGGAAGTTAAGGCAACTAACATCAATCTGTGGAGCTCACTTCTACACGTATGCTCTACTTGGTATGGTCACTTGACCTACTAAACACCGGCCACGTTGCCCCTACCCCTCTCTAAAAGGTGTAATCATTAAAATGGGCTAGAGAAAGAGCCAAGTTTTTGAATGAAAAGATGGTTTGGTGATGTAGTAACTACCTAGACTGAAACTTCCATCAATGTGGCAAAGCAATACTCAACACATTGATTGAAAAGATAGATGGGATTCCAGGGATTAAATTTGCGAGACTTTTTAGAATTTGATGGGAAGTTAGAATGGATGAATAGTCATACAAACCATTGATAGTTCCATGACTATCTGGGTTTTCGGGCGGATGTACACTTCTAGCCGATTTCTTCAACTCTAACTTACACATTGAAAATCTCACTAATTTATTTTGTGAGTTGTTTTTATAAAAAAAAATTGGAATTTAACAATTTATTTTGTTTTGTTGATTGGTTTTAATGAGATTTTTTGGAAGTTATTTTTTTGAATTTTTCTGTGGAAGTTTTATAAAAATATTACACAAGAATTTATTGAAATCACAAGCCTAATAGGTAACCGCTGTAAAATGAAAATGCATTAACAAGTTTTTTTCAAAGTGCTAAATTCATATATACAACACTATCACTCCCAAACCATTTAAATTTCACTAAATTACCACAGACCTATTTGAATTTGTATTTAACTGACCACTTGAATTTTGAATTTTGCTGCATCCAAGGGGCTCATTTGAAATGTGTTTCTAATTCCTGGACCAAAGTGAGTTGAGTTGTCCATGGAAGTCTGTTACACTCATTTTAGGCCCAGCGTTAATCCCATACTTCGTTTTGGTCAATTTTTTGTTGCAACAATCAGGAAAGGGAATGTGAGGGTTCCATCACAACGATAAACTTTATGAGTTTCCAAGTAACAAGTTGAGATAGATTAAATTTATTTTAATATTGTATGGCAGGTGGAATTTGAATTTGATTGCCTGGAGCCTTCCTAAAAAAAGAGGAGATTGAAAATTAGTGTAAAATAAGATACACAGCCACTACCTCTCCTTCATGCTCTTAGAGTCTTTATATTTTCATGCCACTCTATGTAGTTATTGAATTTGTAATTTACTAATCGCTTGTTACACTCGCCAATATTAGGTTTAGGTTTGTTTCTAGGTAAGGCAACTACAAAACACCTTCTGATTTTTGTGTTTTTCCATCCGATCTTTCCCATGTTGCTCTGTCACTTCTCCTATGACTTCGACAATATTGTTGGATCCATAAAATTTGTATTATCAACCATGTATTCTGTCATAGCATGTGGATGTTTTTATTATGACCTTTAATTATTAAAAATATAGTTTGCATGTGGATGTTTCTTAAATGAATTTTAATTGGTAATCCATATTTTAAATGAATTTTAGTTATTAAAAATATAGTTTGAGGTAGATGAACCTACTTGATAATCTTATCTAAAACTTAAGGTTTTATGAAAAAATTTAAAATGTATTTATAACTTAATTACTTGTGCGAAGAGAATTAAAATCAACGATATGTGATTTTTAAATTAGAGGAATATTGTCGTCTGTGTAGATTAAAAATTATTTTATAAGAAGCTTCAAGCTGCTTTAAATCATACAAAATTAAAAATAATTTTCTTTCAAACATTTACTTATATATAAATATTTTTTATATAATTTATTATTAATAATACTGTTTTTTTTTCAAAATATTTTATATTTAAATTATTATTATATGTAATAATTATTTTATTAATTTTTTTTTATTTTTTTTCTAAATAATACTAATTCTATTTATAAAACATAATGATACAAAATTGCCACAGTTTCAGCTATGGAAGCCTGAAAACTGGGCTTGATGTCCAAGCTTAACAAAAATGTTGAATTGCCCTAAGTGGGAAACCAATTCTTTTGGAGAGAGTTTTTCCGCCCTTGAAAGGGAAACCGGCCCATTGTTCACATTGTTTAACATAGCATAAAAAACTAGACTAGAGAAACAATCAGCTGTTTCAGCTGAAGAGAAACAAGGAAAATAAAAAATTCTTCCAGAACGATTGAACAATTGTACCATGGTAGGCCAAGGGGAGCTGAATTCACTGCTCATGAGCTGGGGAGGGTGGTTCCTCCACAATTCTGCACCAGTACTCATCCCTTGTAGCTTCGTCTCCTTCCTCTGGCTCGCTGCTCTTGCTGGGGACGTCCACCTGCATGGGTTCCTTGCCCAAGTTGGAGTGCACAAGTCTAGTGGGCACATCAGGGTTCAAGGCCTCGTTCTTAGATGGCATGGGATTAAGACCGGGCGAAGTAGGAATAGGGCCAAGTGGAGGAAACTCTTCTCTCAGGGTTACGGTTACAAAAGCAGTGATGATGGGCTGGTTAAGAGAGCATTCGAAGCGGAACTCCGCTCTCTGGGAGGATTGGCGGAGGGAGTGATTGACAGATGCATGGGAGGCAGGGGAGATAGGTCTAGGAGGGTCGACAGGAGGAGGCGAGGAGGTCTGGGCAAAGCGAACATTGCCAAGGTGGCGAGCACGACCCCTTTGGCTCCGGGTGTCCAGATAGCGATCCCACGTGATGTCCTCAGAGGCGGTTTCAGTTTCTGATCTAGTGGAAGGCCGAGAGCAGGCCACTCAACCTCGACTTACTCTGCGTCGGCACCACATCCTTTGTTGAAGCCGTGGCATGGCCACAGAGGTGCGCTGGAAGTGTGTGCGGTGAGAAGAGCAGGTGGAAAGTGTTGGGAGCCAACAGGAGTTAGCAATCTGAGCATGCAGATGGAAATTCGAACAACAGAAGGCACTCTGGGTGAAGTGAAATCGTGGCAGCGTTTCTAAACAACTAAGGAGAGAGCAGCGTCGCCCTGTCTGGGTGCGAGTACTTGCCTCAGCACACGCAGAAGGGCAGGCGCTCCACAAGGGAGGCAGAGAATTGCAAACAGCACAGAAAAAATCTAAACTATCCAAGACAAACTCCATCGCTAACCAGTCGAGTGGCGCGGGATAATGAAGAAGCCGACCGGAATGAGTTAATGCAGAGCAAGTTGGCGAAGTTAATGCGACGATGGTGGAGCTGCAGAGGGCCATATGGCCACCCCACGCGAGCTCCATCGGGAGTCGTCCGGGGACTACCGTCCCATCAACCAAGACATTCATCCGGATCCAGAGAATTTATTAAAATTTTAAAAATAAAAGAGAATAGTTAATTTTTTTTTTCATTTTTTTTTATATTTACAAAGTGTGAATATAAGCTTCGGAGATATGAATATCAAGAATATAATACTCGTAAGAATTTAAAATTTAGAAAAAATAAAATATAATATATTTTTTGAAATTAAAATTATATATACAATTTTCTTAATATTATAAAGATGATAATTTCTTATATCACACTTTATCTATTTTAAATATATAATTAATTTTTTTAATGAAATCAGTTGCGATAAATTTATATATTGTAAATTGAAAAAAATTGAAAAAATTAAAAGTATCACAATGAAATGAATTAATATATTAATTCCATAAAAAGTTATAATATTTTTAATGGCTTCAAATTTTTTATTTGAATAATAATCATACAACTTTATGTCACATGCTGATTATTAATTAAATGTTAATTTGGCCTTTTACATTCATATAATTAACTTAATTAATATTTTTATAATTCATATCATTAATAATACATATATTATTATTAAAAAAATTAAAATAATTAATTAATAAAAAATATTTAGGACTAATTTTAAAACTTAATTTTTTTATTTTAAAATTTCATAAAATATAAATATTTTTTTATATTTAATGATAACATATTTTAATTATTTAATTTATTAACAATTTTTTCCCTACACAAAATTGAGTCAAATTGGCTTCATGGATTTAGAACCATTAAAAAAAAATGAATTGGTTCCTACATGAAAGAATTATAGAACTAGGATGTAGGGAATCTCATTGATCCATTCATGAAGAGTGTGTATGCAACCCTATCACTTTAGATGTTGTTGGAGTGTTAAAAGGTGTATTCGAGCTGAACTATTAGTAATGGTAAAAGGCATGCAACATGAAACTCCATTGATGCATGTGAAATTAGTAAAAGATGTTTCTAGCAGTATGCTCAATGATCAACAAAATCACTAATGGTTTGTCGGATATGATATTTCAATTAATCATACATATCGTGAGAGAACAAGGAAAAAATAAAGTTGTTATTAAGAGTTATTATTATTAATCATATGGATATTATGTGTGTTATATGGTATTCTAAGTGTTATGTGCCTCTCACTATTTAATATTTATACGTGCGTTGAGGTATGGTATCCTAATTTTTATGTATGCTCTGTTTACCTTTTTATAATATATTGTTTGCCTTTGGTTATCCGTCGTTGATATTGCTATGGAATCATTGTTGCTGACTAGGATCTCAGTGATGTGACATTGCCTCATTATGGACAGTGACATAATCGGTGCTTTTAATTTGGAAACATCATCAAATATAAGTATTGATTTGTTAGGATTCCACACATGTTTTGGATGCAATTCTCTAGGCCTTTTATAGGCATTCCCTTTCTTGATGATATTCCCACCAGAGTACTATGATCAAAATACATTTTTCTAGCATCTACAACCTGCACCACCGGCAAACTCTAAATTACAGATGCTGACCAAGAAATCACATGCTTACACTATGCATGCCAAAACTAGTGAGGAAAACATACATGTAGCTTGATACTTGCAATAAAAACCTGATATCGCTACTGATCATGATGATTCCTTACACTTTCCTGCTCTTCCTTTGCCTTCTTGCTTCAAATCACTCAGTATCCTCACTCTCTAGGAGTGCTCCAAGAAAACTCTAAGCATCTAAGAGTATGAGAGAGAGAGAGAGAATAATGAGAGAGCTCCAAAAGTGCACTGGAAAAATATTTTAGTCAAAAGCTTGCCAACTGATCCGCGGAAGCCTTTTTATCAATGAGGCCTCTATTTTCTTCATTTTCCATTAGTTTCCTTCATTTTCCTCACACACAAATGCAACATTTCACCTTCTTTTTCTCCTATTTTCCGTTATTTTCATAAATAAATGTGCCAAATATGCCATTTTTCCTTTCCAAATCCTTTGCCTTTTCCAATTTCCTTAGCCTTATTAACTAAAAGGAACACCCACTAGAATTTTTTTCCCAACATTCAAATTGGAATACATGTCCCATCATCGTGGTCTTATATAATTTTACATGGATTTTTAACCAGGGTTGTTACATTGGAGGGTTGAGAGCCATGGTGCATTGAAGGTGTGATGACATTACTGTATAATAGATGTCATCGACATTGAACTTTTGGCCAAGGCATGGTCAATCCTTGAGATTTGCAGTAGATACAAAAGGTAAGTCGTCATTGCTTGTAAATTTAAAATACATGGAAGTAAACTGCCTTTGAGATCTCGTTGATGGTAATGAGTATTTACAATTGAGCAAGGATAAAATAGGTATTTGAAACCCATAAATTAGAGATTCGGGTATCATTTTGGTGTTCCAGAAATTAATATTTCATTCAATCAAACAAAGGAGATAAAATGTTGAGCAATTACTGATTGTCTAATCCCATAAGAAAACATTTCTTTTGAAGAAGTTAAGCTTCAACTTTGGAGAGTTTTAAGGATTAATGTATCTCAGTCTACTCTAGTTAAAATATAGTAATGTGGTTTAAAGCTCTAGAGCATGCAATGGACATCAAGCACAACGAGGCTAACTATATGTGATCAACTTTGACAAATCAAATTGTGGTATGTCTCATCATATGCCTATCTATTACGTCATCACTTCTAATCAACTAAACTATACCATGTGTCCTAACCTTCTTGGTCTATGAGGAGTGGCTAAATATCATGCATATCTATTGGTCTATAAGGAGTGGTTAAATATCATGCATATCTATTATACTATATAATGCACCTTACGTGTGTTATATGGTATCGTAAGTGTTATGTGCCTCTCACTATTTAATATTTATGCGTGCGTTGAGTTATGGTATCCTAGCTGTTATGTATGCTCTATTTACCTTTCCATAATATACTGTTTACCTTTGGTCGTCCGTGGTTGATATTGCTATGGCATCGTTGTTGCTGACTGGCATCTCAGTGACGTGACGTTGTCTCATTCTGGCCAGCGACATAATCGGTGCTTTTAATTCGGTAACATCATCGGATGTATGTCGTGACTTCCGAGGATTCCACACATGTTTTGGATTCGGTGCTCCAGGACAGACATTGCCCCGTTTCGATGACCTTCCCACCGGAGTATTATAATTAAAATGCATTTTTCTGGCCTTCGCAACCTGCACCAACCACAAATTCCATGTAATTTAAACAATAGTTGTGTTCAGATAACGGTCGATGTACACGGATTCTATTGGTGTCAGCAGAGAACAAACGTCTAAAACTTAAATTCAAAATGTCTGATCCTGAATTAGAAATTGTCAAGAGCCCAAAGTACTTACCGCTTCTCCGACCGTAGTTGAAATTCCAGAGAGTGGTTCGAGTTCAGCGTGACGCAGATTCAATAAAATCTGTACCTGTTGTGTTGTAAAACAAACACATTATTTCCAAAATACAGCAAAAAAAATCCAGAAAACTGAGGGCCAATCTGTTCATGTTGTGTTGTAAAACAAATACATTATTTTCAAAATAGCCTCCAAAAATGCATGTGGAAACATACCAAGACATCAAACGGCAGAACCAAGTCAGGTATTGTCTCTTTGGTAGCAACACTATCAACTGGGAAGGCTTTCACTGGAGCAATGCGCAATTCGTTGTGGGCAGTCTTTTCTGGTGACTTGGTATCAGAATTCGGCAACCAAAATTGAATCCGATTCTCCTTCTCCATCCGCATTTTTTCCTACAAAACTAAGTTACAAAATGTTACCTATTCCTGCTTTAGAAAGAAACATATAAAGGAAAGAAACCACACCTGGGCTGCCTTCTTCTTCTAGTGTTCCAATGCCGCCTCCGTCGTCTAGTGCCTTGGAAACGAGTCGTGGTCTCCTTCAGGAATTGGTGAATTCAGGCGTTTGAATGATTGTTATCAGTGAAAAATATAAGGTGACGTTATATATAACCAAAACCCAGAATCAAGCGGTCCCACAAAGCCTGTCAAGATAGGTAAGCGGGATTAGAACTGTGTGGACCCAGAAACGAAGCGGTCCCATAAACCCTAAAACAGTTTTTGCTTCAAATAAACGATGAACAAATGGATTCATCCGCTACTTTTAGTTGCAGCACCGCCCATCCACTTCCTTCTGGTTTCTTCCCGTGAAGTCACATTGCCGGATAGGAGGGCCGGTGCCCTCGTCCACTCTGTGGCCTACTGGACAGGTGTTGCCGACGTGTGTATTAGAATGACGGGCCCACCATGACGCGTATTGTATTACGTGGCCGACATTTGACTCGTCTGTGATGACTTGAATGAAACATTTTGCTTGGCATATTGCAGGCTTTAAGACACAAAACAACGTCAAGTACGGTAGTTAATATTGGCCACAAACGGAGATTTTCTCATTACTTGATGATGCAAATTACTTCTATGATAAGGCAAAATAAAAAAGATTAAGGGAGTTTTTGATGAATGTTAACCATTATTTAAAATTTTATGTTAATCCTGTGCTATATATATATATATATATTCATATGATACTCGTTAAAGAATTTACTAGTCATTACAAAAAGATTAGTAAAGCATATTTTCATAAATCATCTTTAAACATATCTAAGATGATTGATAAATCATATTGCTGTCAAAATAATTTTATTTGGATATTTGTGAGATTTGGGTGTTATATATGCATATCTCATTTATAAAATCTAAGTTTAGTAGAGGGTTCTATGATATGGATCCTAAGGTCTATAGAAGAAAGGTTAAGAATAAGGTTTATAGAAGAGAGGTTAAGAATATGTCATTCGAAAGGATTCTTCAAGGAAGATGAAAGAAGATTTATGATGTTGGAAGTTTAAGTAGTTGAAAATATTTCCTTACTCATGATCACTCTTAAGAGAAACATCAACTTGTTTTTAATGTGACATTAATCTTATGAGAACACAAAATATTATCACGGGGCACGAAAAGGAAAGGAAATAATGAGGCTAAAAAATAAGAAAATTAAAAACTAATATTATCACAACCTATTTAATGTGATAAAAATCACATTTACCCGCATTTTTCTAATGTGATTGTAATGCTAGAGTGGGCACAAGAGCCATGACTAATGATATAATTTGTTTTTAAACATTTAATTTTAATTGCAGATTGGAGGAGAAGATGACTTTTTGGATCTCAATATCTGATGGAGTTGCTTGCTTGGAAATCCATGAAATCGACCTTGAATATAAATACTAAATTTAGTGAGCCATCAATTGCATACCCAAGAAAGATACTTATTGATACTCAATTTATAAGATGTGATTAGAGGCAGTGGAGGAAAAGACGGTGCCCTCTTTCCCATATTGCTTCCAGGAGACAAGACAACAACCTCTCAAATACATGAAGTGATACTAGGAGGAAACATATAAATGTACGACTGAACAAAGAGTGAGATCTCTTGGGTACAAAGGCCTTTTGGCTCTGGGTTGGCTCTCTTTGGTTGGTTCGTGGGTTTCCTGGTTGTTTAGTTGGTTGATTTTCATGAGATTTCACTTTTGATTGTAGAGGACAAAATGGCATCTCAACTAGTATGCAAATCCATAAGTACGAGTTATACCCCTCGAATCTTGGGCGAATACCTTGTGATCTATGTGTGAGGCCACTAGACTATGTTGTTTAAGTTATTGTGGTTAGCAAGCCGTTCAGTGCATGACCGAATCACTGTGGCGTTTGTTGTATAGTTGATAAACGACCTAGACAAGGAATTCTAAGTCACTATGTTTCTTGTTAAGTAGTTGATAAACAACTTGGAAAATGGATGTTAGATCCATGTGGTGCTTTCTTTGAAAATAAAAACTGATAAACTAGTTAGAAAATGGATTTCTACTCCTGAGACTAAAGAATACCCCATCTAAACCTTGGGTGAATCCCTGTAAATTAACTTGAAGGAAACAATGGGTCACTATGGTGTTTACTGCTAGGAACAACTGATAATACACCCTAGTTCTTGTTGTAGGTGGAATTGATAAACCACCTCAATCCTTAGTATTAGAGGGAATTTGATAAATCACCTTGATAGTGGACTCCATATTCTTAATTTTAAACCAAGCATTTGGTGCTAATTGCTTCAATGATGATTTCCTCAAATAATGGATCCAACACAAGGGTGGCCAACTGCAAGAAAATTGTTGTGTAGCTGGAATATGGTTGGGTGGAGAGGTGAAGCCCCTCCTTTAGTTTCTAACTAGTTCAAGATATATAGATACATATATCACACTTGTATATTTGAATCGTGAACCATGATATTCAATGTTATGCTTATGACTAGTATGAGATCTTGCCTCTCTGTGATTTTTTGTGAATTTCTCAACTATGTTGTTCAATATTTAGTTCATTATCTATATGAGAAACTCTACATTATGCTTTCTTAGTTGATAACAATGGATTTTGAGTATATCAACTCAATATTTTTCTTAGAGGATTAACAATGTATGATAAATGGATAACGACTCTTCTTGTATTGTTATGAGTACCTGTATATCCGTGCTTAGTTAATTGACAGTCATATTCCTATGGACAAGTTCAACTAGATTGCAAGATGTGTAAGTAATCGACCATGGTTTATCAAATGTTTCATTGAATTGACAAAATAACTAGAATAATTGAATAATGTGTTTCTACATAAAATGTGATGAAGGGTATGCATGGGATTAATTAATAATCCTCTTAATTAAGATTCTTAATCAATGTTAAATCACAATTTTATTCCTACTAGCTCGCGAAGATGTAGACCCAGAGAAGCATTTCCTAGTTTGCACAAATGCATGCAAGGAAGGACAAGTAGGAATCTCAATGCAAGAAGGAGATGTAATCTTCTATGAGTAAAGGAAACTACAAAAGCATGAGGGTAACTACGTGACTCATGGATTGGAGCTAGAAGAAATTGTGCATGCGCTAAATATGTGGAGGCACTACTTAATTGGGAGAAATTTTGTGTTGATGTAAGATCATGGAGAATTTAGATACTTGTTTGATCAAACTAAGTTCAATGTTAGACAAGCGATATGGTTGGCTTTGATTAGTGAAATCGATTTTTAAATCTAGCCTATTAAGTGCAAGTAAAAACAGGTAGCAGATGCACTTAGTGGAAGAATACAAGTAGTTCAGTTGCAAGTCATGAGCACTCATGAAATTCACAATAGAGAAAAACTTAAAGAAGCAAGGCTACATGATGAACATTTATAGTATGTGAAGGAATGATTACAACAAAAACCAGAGAAAACATTAAGCAATAATTACAAGCTAACTAGTGAAGGTATGTTACTGTTCAAAGATAAATGGTTTGTACCTTGTGTGATCAAATTGAAAATGTTCATAATGGATGAGTTTCATAAAATACCTATTTAGATAATATTGGTTATCTGAAAATGATAAACATAAATAATTTATATTATTGGATAGGAATAAATAAGGAAATAACTAATTTTATTATCAGATGCCTCGAATGCCATTAAGTCAAAGTTGAATGCATACATCCAACATGATTATTACAACTGATTCCAATCCCTCAGTGGAAATCGTAAGTCATATCCATGGAATTCATCAAGGTATTTCCAAAGACATCCAAATAAAATGATGTCATTATGGCGGTAGTGGAAATTTTGAATTTTGTATATGTTCAAGAGTTGCAACAATCTGTAAATACCAAGAGAAAATGTTAAAATTGCATTGTTGCATGAATAAAAAAATTAGAGTTGGAACAATGTGATAAATAGAGTAATTACTGGAATAAGAAAATTCATATAAAAATATAGCTACACTGCAATGTATAAACACTTACTAGCTAAGGAGGGGGGCATAACTCTTTAGAGGAGGTATTGGTTAAAGTAAAATAATTATGCTAGCCAATCAACACACCATCAAGAAATACATAGATAAAAGTGAAAAAAATTATAATCGCTAGGGTTTATGCAGCTGCTCTGCATCGCCAGGGTTTTTGAAGTTTCTCTGCATCGCTGATCTGTAGCATTCCCACACCAGCAACTATTGTCTTCATTCTCAGGTCCTCTGACTGCACGCATCTTAATGAATACCGTGGATGGAGGGGCGGGTGCGCCCCCCCCCTCCTCCCAATGGTCCTTCCGCTGACTCTTCTGCAAATGCAGATTCCTCTGCCAAACACGAATCTAAACCCCAGACGGTAAACCAAACTCATCAGGTCAACAGCATTCCTAAAGCAACAGACAAAATCGAAACTCCTGTTGACAGCTCCACGGCCACTAAAGACAACGCCTCTAACCAGCATGCTTCTGCAACATAGACAAAGGCGTCCTCATCTACTTGCATTCCAAGAACCACAGAAAGGACCAAAATCGATCTTCCTAGCCATCGTATCAATGAAAAAATCCAGTTTATGAAAGATCATGCGCTCATCGGAAAGTTCTTAGGTTTCTGGCCTACTGAAAAGGCCCTGCAAGGATGGATCATATCCAAATGGAGGCCAAAAGGACAGGTAACTCTGCAGCTAGGCCCTAAAGGATTATTTACGGCTATTTTTAACTGCTTGGAGGATCGAACACGTATCTTCGAAGGAGGCCCGTATTTTTTCAACTCAGCAGGCCTGTACCTTCATGACTGGATAGAGAGATTCAATCCAGACAAAGAGGATTTCACCTGGGCTCCAGTCTGGATTCGCATGTACTCTCTACCTCTGGAATATTGGGATGAGGAGACCCTTAGGGATATTGGTAATGGATTGGGAGTCTTCATCAAAGCGGCAGAAGAAACAAGACTCCGCAGATATACATCTTATGCCAGAATATGTGTTCAAATGCACTTGTCAAAAGCTCTCACGGATTCGGTAAGTTTATTCCATGATGATTTTGAATGGATCCAAACTTTAGACTACGAGCATATTCCCTTTCGTTGCAGGAAATGCCATGAACATGGCCATTTATTCAGGGATTGCCCCTTGAATAGCCAAACAAAAACTCCAGACTCCGAGGCCAACAAAGATGCAGATGGTTTCACCAAGGTCTCTAGCCGAAGAAAGCTTGCAAAAAAATCCCCAGTTGATCATGATCCTCCAAGCCAACCATCCACTCACAATAGCTTTGGAATCCTGTCCCCTCAAATCGATCTGGTAAGCATTCCCTCTCAACCTTCTTCATCAGATCAGCCTTCCACTTCCATCTCTCCCCCTCCTGATTCTTCTACTCCAGTCTCTGCTTCCGATCTTGTCAAGATCCCAGTCTCCCCTCCCTTGGATGACACTATTCCAGATCCGGGTCCAAAAGTCACTTCTATGGATTTCGATGCTGCTTCTTCACTCATTATCCATCAACAACAAAGTACTACCGACCAGAATCCCCCAATCGATATGGAAGAAGAACCAGAGAGCATAGAGTTGGGGGATTTGGACATCCTCGGTTTAGAAGCTACTTGCCGACAGAGAAATTACAATACAATACTTCCCAGACAGATTGATAGTCTTGAAGTGGTCTTAGCTAGAGCTCAGCAACACAGATATCTTGGTATTCAAGCAGGAAGCCCCTGGGATGGTAAAAAAATACTTAAGGAATAAAAAAAGAGAGGGCGCAAAACCGATTTGCAAAGAACCATTATACTAGGAGAAATGCTTGTGGACTCTGGAAGATTCCCCAAGCTGACAAAATTTTACAAAACCCTCCCCCACAGTTCCTCATGAAACTCATTTCCTGGAACGTGCGAGGGCTCAATAGTCTTGCAAAACATAGATTCCTAAAAAACATGATACAGCAAGATAGACCTTCTCTGGTTTTTCTTCAAGAAACTAAATGCAACAGTACTGTCTTGGAAAGAATTTTAAACAAAGTTTGGTCAGGATGTCGCTCTGTCTCGGTGGATGCGTCAGGCACTTCAGGTGGGTTAGCCATCATATGGAATCCCCAAGCTCTCGACCTTTATGATTTTCATGCCTCTCACTTCGTTATTCAGTCCACTTTCCACCTAATAGGGACAAATATCCACGGACATCTCTCTAATGTCTACTTCCCACAGAATATTCAAAATAAATTGGATCTTCTGGAGTCTATTACTGTTCTTAACTCTGAAAGATGCTTCCCTCTAGGGATCTATGGCGGAGATTTTAACATCATTACAGCTTTGGAGGAAAAGATAGGAGGAAGGACGAGGCTGGACAGTGATAGCATCAGCTTTAAAGACTTCATACATAGAAATCAGCTAATGGACATGCGCACGTCAAATGGTCTGTACACTTGGACTAACAAAAGGAGAGGACCTCAGCACATCGCTTCCAGGTTGGATCGGTTCTTATTGACGGACAACGCCATCCACCTGGGAGGGGACTTCAATGCCTCAATCCTGCCCCAAGCAGGATCCGACCATTGGCCTATTATGCTTCATTGGACGCGACCAGGATCCAAGTGCAATAGACCTTTTCGCTTTGAAGAGTTTTGGCTTTCTCATCCCAATTTCAAAGACATTGTCAAAGATGCCTGGAAATCCTTCATCCCTCCGGAAGGAGCCAAGATGTACAAATTCCAACAAAAACTAAAACATCTCAAACAGGCTCTCAAATATTGGAACCATACCCACTTTGGCAACATCTTTGATCACCAGAAAGAGCTGGAACAGCAAATGAAGTCCCTACAACAGAGCATTATCTCAGGAGGCAGGACGGAAGAATTCGCTCAACAGGAGCAGGACCACCTTTCCAAGCTTGAGGCCAGGCGGCATCAGGAAGAAATATTATGGCGTCAAAAATCAAGGATTAAATGGCTCAAGAAAGGGGAAAAGAATACCAAATTCTTCCATAGATCCACCGTGAAAAGACGCATGCACAACAATATTGCCTTCATCAATAATCGGCAAGGGGAGCGATTGGAACAGCATGGAGATATGGAAAAGGAACTAAAAGGGCACTTTCAGAACATCCTAAAAGAACCTCAGGGCTGCAGAAATCAAGCCATTCGTTCTATCATGCAGCACATCCCGAAAATTATAACTGACGATCATAACAGCAAACTTCTTCAGCCAGTTTCTATGCAGGAAGTGGAAGATGCTATGACGCAATTTAAAGATGGTAAAGCCCTGGGTCCGGATGGATTTACTGCCAATTTATTTCATGTTTTTTGGGAGATGGTTAAAACAGAGGTCTGGGAGCTTGTGGAGGAATCACGCTCGATGCACTGGCTACTCCCTTCTCTGAATGCGACCTTCATAGCTCTCGTTCCAAAAACGGAGGACTCTAGCACTCCTGACAGCTTCAGGCCCATTGCGCTCTGCAACGTTATTTACAAGCTAATTTCAAAAGTCATAGCCAATAGGCTGAAACCTCTACTCCCTCTCCTGATCTTGCCGGAGCAGACTGGCTATGTAGAAGGGCGCCAAATTTTGGATGGTATCATTCTCTCTCACGAAGTGATACACTCACTCAAAATTCTCAAAAAACCAGGTATGATTCTAAAGTTAGATCTTTCAAAGGCTTTTGATAAACTCAGTTGGTCCTACATTAATCAAATGCTATTAGCATTTGGTTTTCATGCTACCTGGACTCGTTGGCTTATGAACCTTATTACCTCTCCAAGCTTCTCCATCCTGCTCAATGGGTCTCCTTCTTCAACCTTTCGCCCCTCCCGTGGCATATGACAAGGAGACCCACTCTCCCCTTTCCTTTTTGTCCTCATGGTCGAGGGCCTTAGCCGCCTCCTTCATGTTGCCGTCTCCTCCCACACCCTCAAAGGCATTTCCTTCATGACCAGCCTCCTATCTCCCATCAGCAATTCGTCGATGAAAACATGCTGTTCGGACACCCGCGAGTCCAAGAAGCCACTGCCTTTAAATCCCTACTCAATCTCTTTTCAGCAGCCTCGGGTACAGCCGTCAATGAGGCTAAATCCCAGCTCTTCTTTTTCCATACTCCTATCTTCACTCAGCGTAATATAGCCAGAATTTTGGGCTTTCCAATAGCAGGTCTCCCTTCAAAGTATCTTGGAGCTCCCCTTGTTGGCTCTGCCATCAAACATGCTACCTGGCGCACTATGCTTGACAAATTAGATTCCAGGCTTTCCTCTTGGACCTATCGGTCGCTCAACATTGCCAGCAGAATTATCCTCATCAAATCAGTCCTCCAAGCTATGCCTATATACTTATTCTCTATACTGGCAACCCCTAAATGGGTTCTGAAAAAAATTCGCACTCTTCAAAGAAATTTCCTATGGGGTTCCTCAGGACTCAACAAAAAATGGGCCCTGGTCAAATGGACAGATGTCTGCCTTCCTAAGGCTGCTGGAGGGCTTGGATTACGGGACCCCCTACACAGTAATAACACAATGGGAGCTCGCATCTGGTGGAAATGGGTCTCTAACCCTCATCCTCCCTGGGCTCGCCTCTGGCAGGCCAAATATGCTTCAGGTAGTTCACAAGCAGCTCTAATTCGGTTCAGCTCGACCGTCTCCAGCTCCTTAATTTGGAATGCAGCAAGACAACACAGTGCTTTTATACAAGAGCATAGTTTTTGGGAAATCCATTCAGGTACCTTGGCAAGATTTTGGGATGACTCCTGGCAGCAAACTCCCAAACTTGCCTCTCTCTTTCATAAACCTAAGTGGCAATCTTCCATGAGAGAAAATGATCAAACTTTTGTTCATCAATTCTGGCAACAAAACTCCTCACATGGTCATCAAATCTGGAGCCCAGCTGAAACTTGGCATGCCAACTGGCAGGAGGAAACGTTTGGAGAAATAGATCAGGAACTTAAACTCAGAAAAATCAAAATCTCTGATCAACAAGATAGAGTGTGTTGGGGATACACCCCCAAAGGTATGTTCACGACAAAGGAGGCTTATCAACTACTGTTTCTACCCAGGAAAACTATCAGGGACCAGCTTTGGGATCAGATTTGGCAACCAGGAATATGGTCCAAGGTTTCGACCTTCCTTTGGCTCTTAAGTAAAAAGAGAATCCTCACTTGGGACAACCTTCAAAAGCGAGGTTTCATAGGACCTTCAAGTTTTCCAAACTGCAAACTCCAAACGGAGACAATTACTCATCTCATGGATCTCTGTCCCCTTGCAGATCAGCTTTGGGAGAGAACAACTCTTTGCAATTGCAGAACAGGTAGAAGAAAAGGAGATATAGTTAACACGATCCAGAATTGGCCTAGGCATCCTTTCCAAAGTCCTTTTCTCAACTCCCTATGGCTTCTGCTACGGGGATTTATTTACTGGATTCTCTGGAAAGAGCGCAACAATCGGATCTTCAAGGATCAATGCAGATCTCCTGATGCTTTATGGACTCTCCTCAAACAATCCATTCAAGAGACTTTGGCCCTCAGATCTTGGCAGGATTCGGATATGCCGGCTTCCCCTCAGGAACGCCTCATCTTGAGGAATTGGAATTCATCTCTGTCCCCTCTAGTCCGGGACATTGCCTCCTCCTCTAACCAGCCGGACTCTCCCCTGTCCTGGACTCCCCCTGCCTGTCACTCATCCCTACAAACTTAATTTTGATGGAGCTGCCAAGGGTAACCCAGGTCCTGCAGGGTATGGAGGAATTTTCAGAGATGCAGCTGGCTCAGCTCAGTACATTTACCATGGTTCATTAGGCAATGCTGCCGAACTTGAAGGTATGTGGCAAGGTATGTGCATTGCGGTTCAAGAAAATTTTCTCCCCCTTGAGATCGAAGGGGACTCCAGAATCCTAATTGAAGCAGCGATTCGCATCTAATCTGGGACCTCTGCTGCCAATATTGCTTCCAGTTGGAGGCTTCTAAACAGACTGGAGCAAATTGAAGAATGGCTCAGAATCCCCCGAAGCATTATCTTCAAGCACGTTCGTCGAATAGCTAACAAGGTAGCTGACAGACTAGCTAATCAAGGAGTGGATTAGGATCTACCATTCTTCTCTGGCCCTCTCAGCAGTTCAAATGATTTACAACTTCAACATGATTGCACTCTCCTGGTGCACAAAGATCTCTCACTCCTGGATGCGGGTGGGCTTTGTGATTAATGGTGAGAAGATGGTCAGGTGGGTTGGCGCATGGCTCACCACCACCGCCACCCATCCTCGCATGCTCTTGTTCTTAAATGCCACTGTCTGGCTCTTCAGTGCAGATTTATGGGAGCTCTCTCCCGGATACCAGCTCATTTCTACTTCAGTGATGGCGAGCTCTGGAAATTTCCTATGTGTTACTCCCCTCCGCGTTTGTTGCACCCCTGCTGCTGCTGAGCGCAGCTCACGCACCAACACACGGTCTCGTTGCATTTTAAACTGTTGTATTGATATACTGCCACGCCTCCATTTCTCCAATTGCGCCTCCTGTAACCTTCCGCACCCATTCTTTTCTGATTCCAGTCGCCAGCAAGTTTATCCCGCTCTTGCTGTTCCCCCTGTCCATCAAACCATGCCCCGCTTACGCCCGAGAATGCGTTGCAGGCGTGGTGGTGCCATTGGGCGTGCCATCAGCAGATCCTCTCCCTCCAACTCCGATTCTTCGTCTTATTCTTCTGAATTCGGACCTGTCCATCTTCCTGCTTCGTGAAGAGGTCGAGGAAGGGGTTGTAATCGTTTTAATCCCGCTGGGCACTTTTGCTTGTCTTCCAGGGCGCATTCTCACCATGCCTGTTTTCATTTCCCCTGCAGCGTTAACAACACCTCTCTCCTTGCAACGGTTACCATTGACCTTCGGGAAACCCCTTCTGAACAGGTTTCTTCGGACCAGGTTGGCGCCACCACGGATGCTTCTCTGGAGCCCATAGCGGAGGCAGAGCACAGAAATCCTCAGGCGGATATCCGGCAGAATGTTTCTTCTAGCAAGGTAGCCAACTTGGGCTTTCAGGCAAATCCTTCAGCTCCAAATGATGGCGGTCCTGAGCGCTAGGATGATCCTCCTCCTGAAGATGAGGATCCTTACAAATTCGGCTGCCTCATTGTCGAGGAAGATCCTCCCTCTGCTCAGTAACGTGTTTCCAGGTTTGCGCTCCCGAGTTTTGGTTTTTGTCGGCCTGAAGGTGTTCATCTACAGTATTATGCATCTGCTTAATTCTGCTACTATTCTTATGGTTTCTCTTTTGCTTCATGGACGTTCTCCCCTGTGTGGGAGTTATATTCTGCTATATGTCCAAGTTCATGCTTTAGTCACAGGTTCTCGAACTGTCACTTTTGATTTTGTTATGGTACGAAATTGTAAAAATCTTGCCACTCTGGCTTACTCTATAGGAGTCATACTGTCAAGGTCTGTTCAATTTCCAGTCATAGATGTCAGTCACTTCTTAGGAACAGACAGTATCACTGCTCTTCAAAGCTCTCATGGTCTACCTCCTAAATGTTCTGATGATCAATTACCAGCTTGCAAAGTAAGAATGCCTCAGCAATGGGCTGGAACTCTTGAGGCTTCGGTCTCTATGTAACACTATTTTTGTATCAATATAGAAGTAGCCATATTCAGAAAAAAAAAAATCAACACACCATCGATGGACATGAATGTGAATTTGCATTGAAAGAATTAAATTACAACTACAAATTAGCTTTCATATTCAGAGTTATTGTTTCATTACTAGGTTCATCTCTTATTGTCCTCCTTATACAAGTGTTTCAGCTATATTAAGATTTCGATGGGAAGTAATGAAATTATGAATGTTCTATTTAGTTACTATGAATTTCTTTCAGAAGATATAAATTCATGCATATGCTAGATCAATCAAATTTATGGCAAGTGGAATTTCGGTCACACTTTCCTTGTGGAGTGACTAATTTCCCTTGTTAATTTCTTGTGTTAGGATATTGGTTGGTTGATCAATCTAGGAAATTCATTGGTGAAAACTATGCAATTGACATGATATGCTACAATAATTTTTCATAATTACATCGATCGCCACTTGACTAAAAGTTGCAAGAATACAATGGGGTGAGTTGCAACAAAGCCATGAAGGAGAGTTGTAGTAACAAGGAGTTACAATGCGAGTGTTAGAATATAGGAATTGCAACATGAGTGTCTTTAGTTAAGAGTTGTAGCATGCATGTCTTTTTTTGATGTCTGGAATAGAAATTTTGTTTGTGCAACCTCTTTCTAATCCTTTATGGGCTAGACCATGAAATATGGGAACATAGCCCATAATTTATATCCTTATTTATATACATTACAACTTTTAAGTAACTACTTATTGTATGAATACACCTGGCACTAGTATTGATGTCATATTTACATGCATATACCAACCATAGATGTTGCGAGAAATCACAAAACAAAAGTATAAAAATGTCAACTTTCATACATATTCACAAATATGAATGATAAAAAATACATAGCATGTTGTTATGTTAAGTAGTTATAACCATATTAAATGAATTTTAACAATTATTACTCATAGTTAAGATATAAATTTATCAACATGACATACAATGTGTACAAAAAAAAAGGGTCTGCAATTAAAATGTTAAGAAAATAAATAATAAAAATAAGACACGTGATGAAAATATAAGGAAAAATCCTTAATTAAGAATATTTAAAAAATATTCATATATAATGAGATGAAACTTAACATATTATGAGTAATATATTGAAATAATCTTCTTTACAAATAACAATGTTTATAAACTCTGTGAGTCAAATGCATGTAGTAAGCAAAAAAATATAGCCTTTTCCTTGTTGTAGCTAGCTCAAATAAGACCTTTTGGACATTGATATAACTCTGCAAGTAATTCCAATTTTCAATAATGACAAATAAACAACAGTGATAAGTATTATCAATCACCTAAGTGAAAGTATAAGTTAATTAATAAGACAAATTTCAAACCTCCTTTCATTGCTACTTTAAAATAAGTCCATACTTTATGTGAAGATAGCTCATTTTTTCCTTCTCCATATAGCAATTTGTAATTCAGATTTAATTGAGATGGTTATGAAATCATTTCATGCTTTTACTTTTACTCAACTTTATTTATAAAAATGACTCACAAATGGGTAAGAAGGAAAATAATTTAAATGTGAGACTCTTAATAAACATGTGACTTATATGGCTCAAGAGGGAGGACCTAATTCCATAATATTAGCAAATCATTATATTTCAATTTTATTTTTTTTAAATATCCACATCACGCACAATAACACCTTATGTATCCCACATATTCATGCTGATCTGAATACGGGAAAACTTGTTATTGTTATGCAAGGTCCCTCATCAGTATTAAAAATCTGTTTAAGGATTGTCTCATCATAATCATTTGTGAAGGGGTTTGTGTGTATAGTTTCATGTGTCTTTGATGATCAAATTATTAGTTAATTAGCCTTTAAAAACTCATATGCAACAAATGAAATGCACAAAAACGAACTTGCAACAATCACATAACACAATGGATGATAATGGACTTCACCCCTCCTGGGCTACATCTCCATGGACCTACTTTAACTTGCTAGGCCCTATTGGTATTATGAGTAAAATGTATGATTACAAGTACCGTTATTACTCCAATGGATTTTTTAATTGTTTCATTGGCTTCAGAGAACTCAAATATGTCAAAAATGACTATTCAATCTCTGAATTTGATTCACAGCGCCTCTACGCTTGACCTCCATATTGGTGGCCATGGGATTCTTTACTATACAAAGTGACACAATCACCTTCATATGAGCTCCAATGCCTCTAAAAAATATACCATTGTGTTCAGAGCATCAAATAAATCAAAAATTGACTATTTATTCACTATATTTGGCCTTCAGTTGATCTGGGCATGGCCTTCCACATGTAGAATTGCTCCATTTCCTCTGCAAGTTGTTCCAATGGATTCAGAGTATGAGAAAAACTTAAATAAGCAAGGCTACATGATGAAAATTTATAGTATGTGAAGGAATGATTACAACAAAAACCAGAGAAAACATTAAGCAATAATTACAAGCTAACTAGTGAAGGTATGTTAGTGTTCAAAGATAGATGGTTTGTACCTTGTGTGATCAAATTGAAAATGTTCATAATGGATGAGTTTCATAAAATACCTTATTTAGATAATATTGGTTATCTAAAAATGATAAACATAAATAATTTATATTATTGGATAGGAATAAATAAGGAAATAACTAATTTTATTATCAGATGCCTCGAATGCCATTAAGTCAAAGTTGAATGCATACATCCAACACGATTATTACAACTAATTCAAATCCCTCAGTGGAAATCGTAAGTCATATCCATGGAATTCATCAAGGTATTTCCAAAGACATCCAAATAAAATGATGTCATTATGGCAGTAGTGGAAATTTTGAATTTTTTATATGTTCAAGAGTTGCAACAATCTGTAAATACCAAGAAAAAATGTTAAAATTGCATTGTTGCATGAATAAAAAAATTAGAGTTGGAACAATATGATAAATAGAGTAATTACTGGAATAAGGAAATTCATATAAAAATATAGCTAGACTACAATGTATAAACACTTCCTAGCTAAGGAGGGGGGCATAACTCTTTAGAGGAGGTATTGGTTAAAGTAAAATAATTATGCTAGCCAATCAACACACCATTGACGGACATGAATGTGAATTTGCATTGAAAGAATTAAATTACAACTACAAATTAGCTTTCATATTTAGAGTTATTGTTTCATTACTAGGTTCATCTCTTATTGTCCTCCTTATACAAGTGTTTCAGCTATATTAAGATTTCGATGGGAAGTAATGAAATTATGAATGTTCTATTTAGTTACTATGAATTTATTTCATAAGATAGAAATTCATGCATATGCTAGATCAATCAAATGTATGGCAAGTGGAATTTTGGTCACACTTTCCTTGTGGAGTGACTAATTTCCCTTGTCAATTTCTTGTGTTAGGATATTGGTTGGTTGATCGATCTAGGAAATTCATTGGTGAAAACTATGCAATTGACATGATATGCTACAATAATTTTTCATAATTACATCGATCGCCACTTGACTAAAAGTTGCAAGAATACAATGGGGTGAGTTGCAACAAAGCCATGAAGGAGAGTTGTAGTAACAAGGAGTTACAATGCGAGTGTTAGAATATAGGAATTGCAACATGAGTGTCTTTAGTTAAGAGTTGTAGCATGCATGTCTTTTGTTGATGCCTGGAATAGAAATTTTGTTTGTGCAACCTCTTTCTAATCCTTTATGGGCTAGACCATGAAATATGGGAACATAACCCATAATTTATATCCTTATTTATATACATTACAACTTTTAAGTAACTACTTATTGTATGAATACACCTAGCACTAGTATTGATGTCATATTTACATAGATATACCAACCATAGATGTTGCGAGAAATCACAAAACAAAAGTACAAAAAAATCAACTTTCATACATATTCACAAATATGAATGATAAAAAATACATAGCATGTTGTTATGTTAAGTAGTTATAACCATATTAAATGAATTTTAACAATTATTACTCATTGTTAAGATATAAATTTATCAACATGACATACAATGTGTACAAAAAAAAAGGGTCTGCAGCTAAAAATGTTAAGAAAAAAAAATAATAAAAATAAGACACATGATGAAAATATAAGGAAAAATCCTTAATTAAGAATATTTAAAAAATATTCATATATAATGAGATGAAACTTAAAATATTATGAGTAATATATTGAAATAATCTTCTTTACAAATAACAATGTTTATAAACTGTGTGAGTCAAATGCATGTAGTAAGGAAAAAAATATAGCCCTTTCCTTGTTGTAGCTAGCTCAAATAAGACCTTTTGGACATTGATATAACTCTGCAAGTAATTCAAATTTTCAATAATTACAAATAAACAACAGTGATAAGTATTATCAATCACCAACGTGAAAGTATAAGTTAATCAACAAGACAACTTTCAAACCTCCATTCATTGCTACTTTAAAATAAGTCCATACTTTATTTGAAGATAGCTCATTTTTCCCTTCTCCATATAGCCATTTGTAATTCAGATTTAATTGAGATGGTTATGAAATCATTTTATGCTTTTACTTTTACTCAAATTTATTTATAAAAATGACTCACAAATGGGTAAGAAGGAAAATAAATTAAATGTGAGACTCTTAATAAACATGTGACTTATATGGCTCAAGAGGGAGGACCTAATTCCATAATATTAGCAGATCATTATATTTCAATTTTTTTTTGTTTTTAAATATCCAATTCACGCACAATAACACCTTATGTATCCCACATATTCATGCTGATCTGAATACGAGAAAACTTGTGATTGTTATGCAAGCTCCCTCATCGGTATTAAAAATCTGTTTAAGGATCATCTCATCATAATCATTTGTGAAGGGGTTTTTGTGTATAGTTTCATGTGTCTTTGATGATCAAATTAATAGTTAATTAGCCTTTAAAAACTCATATGCAACAAATGAAATGCAGAAAAATAAACTCGCAACAATCACATAACACAATGGATGATAATGGACTTCACCCCTCCTGGGCTACATCTCCATGGACCTACTTTAACTTGTTAGGCCCTCTTGGTATTATGAGTAAAATGTATGATTACAAGTACTGTTATTACTCCAATGGATTTGTTAGTTGTTTCATTGGCTTCAGAGCTCCCAAATACCCCAAAAATGACTATTCAATCTCTGAATTTGATTCACAGCTCCTCTACGCTTGACCTCCATATTGGTGGCCATGGGATTCTTTACTATCCAAAGTGACACAATCACCTTCATATGAGCTCCAATGCCTCTAAAAAATATACCATTGTGTTCAGAGCATCAAATAAATAAAAAATTGACTATTTATTCACTATATTTGGCCTTCAGTTGATCTGGGCATGACCTTCCACATGTAGAATTGCTCCATTTCCTCTGCAAGTTGTTCCAATGGATTCAGAGTATTCCAATTTGCTAGGAACGATTACTCCTAAGTCAAAATTGGTCAAAAATTGACTAGTATAGGCCTCATTAATTTTTTCCCTAGATTTTGCCTCTAAATCTGGAAAACTGCCAATTAGCTCCGACAAATTTGGAAGTGGCGTCAGATTTGGAGATTCTGCCATATTTAACTGTAGATTAATTATTGATAAGATGGAGGTAAGTGCATGATTAAAGTGCACTAACCCCATTTATTGGGGCACTTAAGTCCTGGGAAGATGGTGCAGTCACGTGGAGGAGGGATTGTCCACAGGGTTGGCCCCCTCCGCTCCACCATCGGAAAACACTTGCATTCAAACATAAATTCAGAGCCTTTCATTTCAATTTTGAAGGTCATGGCTAGTTGGTGAAGGTGCATGAGTTACACGGGGGAGGGGAAGGGGTAGAAACTTGACCTCACCGCTCACACAACGTGTTTGCACCATGAAACTTCAGATTTGGGTTGTAAAACCGTTGAATATGCATCACAGGGGCTTCACTATGGGAGAAATACCATAACACGTGGGTTCATATTGGGGGATATCTAATGAGGAAAAAATGACACAATATATTGGTGGATATATAGGAGGTAAAGGGTTTTTAAATTGGAAGATATAAAAAATGGAGCTCATAGTTAATGGAAAAATATAAAGGGGTATAAAAAAATGTTAATGAAAAAATGGATACCCACAATACATAGTGAAAGTAGGGGATTTTTAAATTGGGAAGGTGTATTGGGTTTATATTGGTAGGGGGTTAAATAATGTGATTTTTAGAATTATTTTCCAATATGTACTCAAATTAAGGGTATTGTTTAATATGATATGATCGCAGGTGATATATTAGAGGTTTATTGAGTAAAGCCCCCGTGATATGCATGCACCTTAATATTGCACTCCATCCAATATATATTACACCATTGGACCTTAACAATATGTCTCCACCGTATGGTATTAAGAACTTTCAAATGCCAACATAATAACATATGCCTCCAACCATAGAATTATAGGCCATAGCATATATGCCATAAAACCTTTGTAATATGTTTTTAATAAAAATCATGCCAACGTTAATCAAAACAACCACCACCGTAAGGTTTTTTAAAATGTTTATATGTGTAATTTTATTAATAAGTTGGAATTATATATATATATATATATATATATATATATATATATTAATCCACGTTAATATATTAAAAATAATTGCAACACATGAAAATTCATGAACCCACATTCAACTTTGGAGGACATTGAGTGATTTTTTACCTTCACAAACCAAACTAGCGAATCCAACTATGCCACTTGTCACAATACCATTGGAAAAAAATTGAAGAATATTCCTTTCATGCTGACTGGGCTGCCATGTCATCAACCCATACCTATTCTGCAATAATTTTTTTAAAATTTTGTGTGATCTCAACGACGATCAATTGACCATAACTTCCACATACGAACTCAGTTTTCAATGAAACGAGTTGTGTTAGATTCCTTCCAATGAGCCGATCATTGTCGTTCTAGTTTGGTGCAATTTCAACCTCTTCCATTTTTGAGAAAATTTTTTCCCTTGATCCAGATTCTGATCATTGCTTCCCACTAACATGATTTTGGATCCACAAAAGCTCATTATCTCATAAGTACTAGAATCCCATTCATATGTACATGTACTTCAAGCTGAAATGAACAAAGTTTTCTAGGAATGACTATTCCTGAGCCAAAATTGGTTGAAAATTAACCAAGATATGCCTCATTAAATTTTTCATTAGATTCTGCCTCTAAATATGGAAAACTAACAGTTACCTCGGAAAAATTTGGAAGTGGTGCCAGATTGGAGATTCCGCCATCTTTAACTGCAGATTAATTAGTGATAAGATGGAAATAAGTGCATAATTAAAGCACACTAATCTAACTTAGTGGGGCACTTAAGTCCTCAACACATGGTGCAGTCATGTGGAGGAGGGCTGACCCACAGGGCTGGCCCCCTCTGCTCCACCATCCATAAACATGTGCATTGAAATATAAATTTGGAGGCTTATATTTCAAGTTCAAAGGTCGTGGTATGTTGGCGAAGGCGTGTGAGTGGAATGGGGGAGGTCAAGGGGTCGAACCCCAACCTCACCCATCACACAACATTTTTTCACCATGAAAATTCAAACTTGGGTTACAAAACCGTTGAATACGCATGCACCTTTACATTGCAACCCATCCAATATATATTACACCATCGTACCTTAATAATATGTCTCCACCGTATGGTATTAAACCCTTTCAAATTACAACATAATAACATATGCCTCCAACCGTAGAATTATATGCCATAGCATATATTCCATAAAACCTTTGTAATATGATTTTTTTTTAAACCATAAAATATCTATATATATATATATATATATATATATATATATAATACATTAATCCACCTTAATTTATTAAAAATAATTCCAGCACATGAAAATTCATGAACCCACATTTAACTTTGGAGGACATTGGACGATTTTTTACCTTCACAAACCAAACTGGCGAATCCAATTGTGCCACTTGTCACAAGACCATTGGCCAAAAACTTAAGATGATTCCTTGCATGCTGATTGGTCTTCCATGTCATCAACCTCTACTTGTTCTGCAATAATTGTTTAAAAATTTTATCTGTTCTGAACGGTGATCAGCGAAGCATAAATTCCTCATACGAACTCGGTTTTCAACAAAACGAGTTACATTGGATTCCTTGCAACAGGCCTCTCACTGTAGTTCTAGTTTGGTGTAATTTTGACAACTTTAATTTTTGAGCAAATTTTCGCCCCTGATCCAGATTCTGATCACTCCTTCCCACTGACATGCTTTTGGACCCACAAAACCTGGTTATCTCATGAGTGTTGAACACTATTTTGTTTCCCAAGTTATATCATCTTGATTCTACTTGGAAAAATTGCTATGACAACCACTTGGTCATTGTCATGCCTTCCCTTGCCTTGCAAATGGCTTCGCTCTTCAACCATTGTTATCCTTTTGTTGTTTACCCAATCCAACACTTGTTGGATGATATAACAATTTTTCTGTACCAAATCGATTCCTTAGTGCCTTCCCACTGAGAATCATGTTACTCCTTTGCACAATGAGTGAGCTACATCAATGATCCAACATCAGTAATAACAAGAAAATAAATGACCATTATTTTACCTCCACAGTTCCAAGTTCCACATCTGGAAGAATGCATTCACCATTTCCTTCTCTTCTCAGTGTCAACACATCAAATGGTCTACAATAGATGCAAAATTTTTTCTTTGACATCTTGTCACAAACACACATGCAAGAAAAATAACTTGACGACATATCCTCTTGCTCCTTCAAAGAAACTAATTTCACATCATGTGAATATCACCATGTAATCTCACATTTTGATGTTAATATTCATCGACCAAACACAAGTTGAAAAAAAATGCCTCTTCAAATAACTGACTCTCAATTCAAGAATAAGCATGTGTAATAACTTGATGATTCTTTTCCTAAAACAAAAAGAATTTTACATCACATGAAACACTTTTTCAACATCTCCTTTTCATATTTGGAGAAAAAATCAACTCTTCCAAGTCGATATGACATGCATGCAACACACAATCGACCAGCACATGTTGATACTCATGCATGTGCTAATGATCAAAACTCTCAAGTTGACAACATATATGTTAAACAAAGCAATCGACCAACACAAGTTGATTAATCATGCATGTTCAAGCAATAAGAAACCATCAAAATTCCACTATTCATACACACAAACTCTCATCCATGTATACAATTCCTTGACTCTCTCAAAAGTACAATCATAATTACAAGAATCCCATTCATATGTACATGTACTTAAAGCTGAAATGAACAAATTTGCTGCAATAAAGTGAGTCAACATACTCCATTTTCAATTACCTTCTTGGTGTAAACATGCAACATGCATTCCATTGGCAAAGAAATGCATCAACATCAAAAAACATGCTTTATCTTTGGTTTTACTGGTTATACCGTTCTCGATTCTGTCGAATTCTTGTAAAACCTTCTGCTTTTTTTTTGTTCTGTATCATAGTGATATACTGATTCTCCTTTTAATGAAATAGTTTGTCATTGTACGCATATTCCTCATCTCTATTATTCGTCTTTTCCACAAAAAGGATTATGTTGCAGGTTATACTACTCTGCATAGGAATGTTTATCATTTCTTTATTTCTCATTCTCTAAAAGAAATTTCTGGTTTATTCTCTGTAATCTTTCTCAGGTATTTCAGATTATTTATTGGCTATCTATCAAATATTTTGTTTGAATATAGAATCTATAGATATTATCTTTGTCCCATTTCCTTATTACCTGTATTCAGTTTCCGTTTTTAAAAAAAATCTAGAAGTGGGAATTTACAAAGTTTTTAGTTATGTAATACTATACTCATCCCTCGAATATATATTACCGCAGAACTGTTCAGATAAATTATTTTAAAGTTTCTGTTTAATATTTTAGTACATTCAGTGTCCGGACCACCGCTTACCGAAGTCTGTGCATAGTATATAATAACAGAAAGAACAATGTGTCTTAGGTAGGGCGTTGCCCAAAAACTAAGACCTACAGTTCTAATCTCTGCATAAATCTGTTTAAAATTTATGCTAGACTTCATAAGTTTTTCTGGTATAAATTTTATCAGAGTTAGAGTTAATAGTTGAAATATTCTTTCGTAATTTCATATGATATTTATCCATAGCATTGTTTAATCTATGATATGATTGAAAAAACTGTATGCAAAGAACCATTATAGTAAATAAACGTTTGAATCTTTTTAATAGTCACAGATTTATATTTTAAGTCCTTTTAAACATCTAAAAAAAGATAATACATGTTTATAAATAGACTCATAAACTGTGAAATCAAATGTTGCTTACTTATAGCAGATTTACATAATACTTTCATATCATAAATTTCCTATCTACAAGTACAATACGTTCAACCGTGTATTCAAATGATAGTTATTTATATATTTGCAGAATACAAAATACCTGCAGAACCAACATTCCTATTTTTTTTAACAGAATACAAACACCTGTGTACTCAACTATTAAACACTTCATATAAACATAATGCATAAATAATAATGTACTTATCTATATTACATTGTTTTAAGCTATGGTCCTCCCAACCATCAAGTGAGGCGATTACATCCTCTACTTTCCCCCTAGCTCCAGACTTTGATGACACGGGTTAACAGTGGATTCACTTTCTGTTGTGACCTCAGGATAGCCAATCCAGTCAATTTCAGAAATCTAGTTTTCAGGTTTTTCTGAGCGACTTTTCCACTGGTCTCTACCAGCCTCATTCGGTCCAAAATGCTTCAATTGCACTTTAACTTGGACAACTACTCATTTGCGGAGTACGATTTCCCTTCGGTCAAGTATGCGTTGCGGCTCAACCAGGAACTCGTCGTCCGGTTCTACTTGAAAAACAACAATGTCTCAAATCAATTCTCACAAAATATATATGTATCTCAAGTTAGGATTTTTATTCCTATCCTACCTATATATTTTTCCAATGTATTACGTGCTTTGCATCATGCACATAATGCTTCAGTACAGACACATGAAACACATTGTGTACTTGAATGTGGCTGGGTAAAGCTAGCCGATAAGCTACAGGTCCTACCCTTTCCAAAACTTGGAAAGGTCCACAGAACCTAGGAGATAATTTGGCACAAGAGGTCCACCTTAAGGTACTCCTCTTGGGTTTAATTCTCACATATACATGGTCTCCCACCTCGAATTCTCGATAAGACCTCTTTTTATCTACATAGATCTTTTTCCGATCTTGTGTAGCCTTCAGATTTTGTCTTATTTTCTTTACCTCTATTTCCATTTTAGCAACCATCTCAGGTCCCAACATTAATTTTGTCTTGGGGCTGCTCCAATTTATAGGCGTTCGAAACTGCCTCCCATATAATGCCTTGAAAGGGCTCATTTTCAGAGATTCCTGATAACCGTTTTTGTAAGAAAATTCAAACCAAATGTAGATAATCCTCCCATTTAGTTGGTTGTTGCATTACATACATGTGCAGCATGTCTTCCAATATTTGGTTCACTCGCTCCATTTGACCGTCAGTCTGGGGATGATAAGTTGTGTTGAAGTTTATTTGAGTTCCAAGGATGGTAAAGAAATTTTTCCAAAATGCAGATGTGAACTTGACATCTCGGTTTGAAATAACGGTTTTTGGAATTCCATGCAACCTAAAAATTTCCTTCATAAATATGTCGGCCATCTGTACTGTCTTGTAGGTGGACTGCACAGGTATAAAATGTTCAGATTTACTCAATCTATCCACCACCACCATGAAAAAATCATTTTGTCTTTTTGTTCACGGTAAACCCATAATGAAGTCCAAGGATATGATCTCCCACTTCCATTCAGGTATTGATATGGGCTGCAACAATCCTGCAGGATGTTGATGCTCCACTTTTACTTGTTGACATTGTAAGCATTTTCTTAAATATTTAGCAATATTCTTATGCATACCAGACCAAAAACATACCTTCCTTATTGCAGTCAACATTTTCTGCTATCCTGGATGACCCGCATAATTGCTACGATGGAATTCATCCATTATCAGCTCCTCCAGAGCCATGCGATTAGGCACATACACTTTTCCTTGGAAGGTCAACGTCTGATCCTCGTTCATTCCGTACTCAGATGTACATCCTTGCTTCATGTTTTCTTCCATCTGTTCCCATAAAAATTGGTATTCCGGATCTTTTTGTGCCTCTTCCTTTAATTGTTCCAAAAATTTATTTTCTAGCTGATTATAATACATCTCATATATACCATGTAATTTTATGCTTAAAGCATCAGCTACTCTTTTTTATTTTCCCTTTACATGTTGAATGTCCATATCAAACTCACTTAGGAAGGCATTCCATGTCGCCTATCTGGAGTTTAAATCAGCTTGCTTGAAGTAACTAGTCAAGTTGCTATGATCTGTTTTAAGTACAAACTTTTTGCCCAACAAGTAATGCCTCCACACCCGGAGTGCATGTACTACTATTTTTAGTTCTAGATCATATGTAGAATATATTTGTTCATGGTCTTTTAGCTTCCTTGATTTGTATGCCACCACTTTGCCTTCCTGGGATAAAACTGCCCCAACACCTTCTTTACTTGCATCTGTACATACCTCAAACTCTTCGTTAGGATCAGATACCATTAGTACATGCGCAATGGTCAAAAGCTGTTTCATATTTTCAAAGCTATTCTAACATTCCATTGTCCATTTAAAAAATTTTCCTTTCCTGTGCAAGGAGGTGATAGGAAATGCAATTCTAGAAAATCCTTCAATAAATCTTCGGTAATAACCAGCTAAACCCATAAAATATCTAATGTCTACCACGTTCTGGGGTACTCGTCATTCCATAATGGTTTTGATCTTCTCAGGATCAACAACAATTCCTTCTGCTGAAATAACATTGCCTAGATACTGGATTTCTATTTTAAAGAAATCACATTTACTGTACTTAGCATACAACTGGTGTTTTCTTAACATTTCCAGAACAAGCCTCAAATGTTCCTTATGCTCTTCCTGATTTTTAGAATATACCAAAATATCATCTATAAATATAAGTACGAAATTATCGAAGAAAGGATGGAAGATTCCATGCATTAACCTCATAAAGGTTGCTGGCGCATTCGTCAATCCAAAGGGTAACACCACAAATTCATAGTGTCCATACCTGGTACAGAATGCTCTCTTATAAATGTCTTCATCCTTAATTCGAATCTGGTGATATCCAGATCTTAAATCTATCTTGGAAAACACTGTGGCCCCTTTTACTTGATCAAACAAATCATCAATTCTTGGTAGCGGGTACTTGTTTCTTACTGTTAACTTATTGAGTTGCATGTACTCCATGCACATTCGCATGGTCCCATCTTTCTTTTTCATGAAAAGAACTAGTGCTCCCCATGGGGACACACTTGGACAAATATAGCCTTTATCCAATAGTTCTTGTAACTATATTTTCAGCTTAGTTAACTCTGGCACACCCATTCTGTAGGGAGCCCTTGACATCGAAGAAGCTCCTGGAAATAACTCTATGGTGAAATCAATGTCTCTCCTTGGTGGTAAACCAGGAATATTTTCTGGAAAGACATCTAGAAATTCCTGTACCACTGGTATATCTTCTATCATGGGTGATTTTTCCTTTGAATCTGCATACCCTACCTGAATAGCATACAAATGACATCCCTCTCTTATACACTTACTCATTTGGGATGCTGTAATTGGGCGTATCTGCAATGGCTTTTTGATTCCTTGAATCTCTTTACGTGTTCCATCTTTCATTCTGTAATAAATAATCTTTTCCCTATAGTCTACCAAGGTCCAATGCTTTTCTAACCAATCCATGCCTAGCAAAACACCATAGGATCCCAATGGTAGGGTGTTCAGATCTACTTGTAACTGTTGTTCTGAAATTTCCAACATACAATTTGGAATCTTGGAAGTTACTTTTCGTTTTGTTTCGGTAGCTAACTATACCAGCCATGAACTTTTAAATTTCTATTCTTTCAAATTACACATTTCCACTATTTTGGGACTAATATAGCTTAGAATTGCTCCAGGGTCTTCCAAAATAGAAATAGGTTTAGTTAGTAATTTCCCTTCTAGTTTAGTCATTGTGGGTTGATAATCAGCCTGTCGGTCTTCCAAAGCTGCATTGATATAGGGTATGTTCCGCACTACATCACCTACTGTAGAAGCTTCTTGTAAATTTTCCATTGTATCATTTCTGATTCGCTGTGGACAGTTTTTGTAATAGTGTGCCTCACCGCACCCCCAACACTGTAGAGGTGGCTTAGTAATCTGACCTTGCTCAGGCTTACTAGATGCTTCCATAGGCTTTTCTTCTGCTAGCCATCTAGTTCTCTAGTGATTCTTACCAAATTGTTTGCTAGCAGGATTTCGTGCAGAACTTTTAAGTTACCACTTTGTGTGCCTTTGAAATTGGAATTACTTTTCTGTCCTTTCTTTGGCTGCCAAATTTTACCAACCTCCCCTTTAGCCTTGGACTGCTGATAACACATTCGTGCTTTACGAATGGCTTCATCCATGGTCCGGGGGTTTACAAACTCTATTCGCTCCTTCATGTGTGTTGTTAGACTACTCAGAAACCTCTGCACCTTAGCCTTTTCCTCTCGAAGATATGGAACATATCGTAACAAGCAGGTGAACTTGGTGATATAATCATCCATGGTGATTCGTCCCAACCTTAAATCATGAAATTATTTAGCTTTTTCATGATAGAATCTTTCTGTCAAATACTTGTCTTTAAAGTACTAATGGAATGATTCCTAGGTGACATTTTGTTCTTCGATACTACGCACATTCTTTACTTCTTCACACCATAGTGTGGCTTTTTCTCTTAGCTGATATATAGCTAATCTGGCCTTCAGTTTGCTGTTATATTCATACACCTGAAAGTACTTATTCATGTTAATTAGCCATGCTTCGGCCACCTGCTCAGCCTCATGATCAAACGTTGGTGGTTTAATTTTTCTAAATCCCCCCTGAAGTTCTACTTTCTGTTTCTTAATCTCTTGCTGATCTGACAAATTTCCAGATTCTGCCTCATTGAAATTTTTATTCTTACTTCGCTGAGATGGGATTTTTTCCACTCTGTCTATGGTGTTATTTCTCGTTTGTTGTTCATCACCTTCTTGTATGCCTCTATCAGTACTTTGATGTTCCATCTCCTAATTTTGTTTGTCTAACACTCTTTAATATTTTCTCCTGATCTTGCAGGAATTGCTCATTATCTTTTCGGACACGTACCATTTCCTCCTGCAATTGCTGCATAGTATTCAACATGAAACTGGATTAGTGTTGCTGTTCCTCAAGCAACGGACTAGTTTGTTGATGCTATTCGACACTTAACTGAAGCCACATTTCTGGGTTCATCGCCGGTTGTGCTTGGGTTTCCCCAACATCTTGCGGTGGTTGGGATGTTGATCCTCTTCTCATTTTCTTTCTCTGTGCATTAGTCACATACACAAATTTATCGTTAGTCTACCCTTAGGGTCCTAGCATAGAAACACTGCTTTGATACCACTTGTAACAATTTAACCTTTATAAAAACTACACAGTAAAAAAAACGATTTAATTCTTCTTTTATCCACCACAATAGAAAATTACTATGGGTTACATATCCATATTGTTGATAAGATTTAAATATATAATACATGGTCATCGACCCATATATATATATATATATATATATATATATATATATATATATAGTTAATCTGCAAAACACAACAATATAAAGATTGATTTTTCATAACATCAATATACATATAATTATGGGAATCACATAATAGTTATATGATTAAGATTTGGGTAATATTCTTATTTGTTTCTCAAAACATACACCATAACGCTAATTAATCTCTACGTTAACTCCACATTGATCTTTTCAATTGGAGGTTAGTTGGCATGTCAAATCCATTAATTGCCATGGTACATGGCCTTTAACTCCCTTGATAGTTACCGGATTGCATTCAGAACTTTCGCGCCTTTCAATGGCACTCCATTGAGTCCTCACCATCGATCTTTAATCTAATCTACGGTTGCATTTTTTCGACGGGAGATCTGACTTAACGCTTTCTAAACCCTAACTCTTACTTGGGAATTTCTGCTTTTCAACTCATTTAGCTCTGCCTATTCAGCTCTTAAGCTTATGGGACCTCCAGGTGCAAGCGTTTGTATGAGGTTAAGTCTACAATCTTCAGGAAATTCGATGCTTGAGTCTTTACTGAGCTGTGGGTCTAGCTAACCACTGGTCAAAGCATGCTTCAGTCCTCAAAAATTTTAGAAGGGAACTTGCTGATAAGCATAAGCTCAGACTCTTGTCCGCCCGCTATGATATCTTCTCAATGGGATTTCCTCCCTTCAGTTGCTTGCCATCTAGTGAGATTAACACTGTAATTTATCTGGTTTATTCATTCATTTGTTTTTCTGTTGATGAGAGAGGTTCGATTACACTTGTAAGCGTTAAGTATTGAATGTTACTTGTATTCTGCAGGTTGTCCGCTTGGGAATATTTTTCCTACAAGTAAGATTTCAATATCGTTTTTCCACAGATTCCTACATGGTTTTCCCATTTTTTTAAAGTCTTGCGAAGGAGTCTTACAATAATCTTTCGATATTTCTCGACAGGTTAGTACTCCAACCCTGAACTCTTTGGCACAAAGTCTACAACTGTCATGTGCTGCAATGTCTCCTTCGGCCTCAGTGAACGCACAGGATCTCTTTCTCTCTTCAGGTACCCTGGTAACTGAAGTTACTGCTCTAGATTCTGGCTTCCACTGAACTTCTAGAATTGAAAATTTGTTAAGATGTTTTCGAGGGAATTAAAACCCTGCTGTCCAGGATTAAGACCTGACTCGGTCTAGAATGCATAATGTGTATTTTTATTAAATATTTAAGAATGTAACCTGCAAATATTTTGCCTGGACTTTTACTATATTTTTATGAGGAAGTGTATCTTTCTTTATCTTAGGTTTTACCGGTTATACCGTTCTCGATTCTATCGGATTCTTGTAAAACTTTCTGGGTTTTTTTTGTTATGTATCACAGTGATGTACTGATTCTCCTTTTAATGAAATAGCTTGTCACTGTATGCATATTATTCATCTCTATTATTCATTTTTTTCCGCAAAAATGATTATGTTGCAGGTTATACTACTCCACATAGGAATGTTTATCATTTCTTTATTTCTCATTCTCTAAAAGAAATTTCTAGTTTATTCTCTGTAATTTTGCTCAGGTATTTCGGATTATTTATCGGCTATCTATCAAAGCTTTTGTTTGGATATAGCATATATCGATATTATCTTTGTCCCATTTCCTTATTACCTATATTTGGTTTCTGTCTTTAAAAGAAATCTAGAAATGGGAATTTACACAGTTTTTAGTTATGTAATACTATCCTCTTCCCTCGAATATATATTACTGCAGAATTGTTCAGATAAATTCTTTTAAGGTTTCCGTTTAATATTTTAGTACATTTGGTGTCTAGACCACTGCTTACCGAAGTCTGTGTATAGTATATAATACAGAAAGAACAATGTGTCTTAGGAAGGGCGTTGCCCAAAACCTAAGACCAAAAGTTCTAATCTCTGCATAAATCTATTTAAAATTTATGCTAGACTTCATGTTGTTTTTTTGGTATAATTTTATTAGAGTTAGAATTAATAGTTGAAATATTCTTTCATAATTTTATATGATATTTATCCATATAATTGTTTAATCTATGATATGACTGAAAAAACTGTATGCAAAGAACCATTATAGTAAATAGATGTTTGCCTCTTTTCAATAGTCACATTTTTATCTTCTAAGTCCTTTTAAACATGTAAAAAAATATAATACCTGTTTATAAATAGACTCATAAACTGTGAAATCAAATGATGTTTACTTATAGTAGATTTACAAAATACTTGTGTATAATACATTTCCTGTTTACAAGTAGAATACGTTCATCTGTGTATTCAAATGATAGTTATTTATATATTTGCAGAGTACAAAATACTTGCAGAAACAACATTCCTATTTTTTTTAACAGAATACAAAGACTTGGGTACTCAACTATTAAACACTTCATATAAACAGAATGCATAAATAATAATGTACTTATATGTATTACTTTGTTTTAAGTTGTGGTCCTCCCAACCATCAAGTGAGGAGATTACGTCCTCTACTTGCCCCCTAGCTCCAGACTTGGATGAAACGGGTTAAAAGTTGATTCACTTTCTGCTGTGACCTCAGGATAGCCAATCCAGTCAATTTTAGAAATCTAGTTTTCAGTTTTTTCTGAGCGACATTTCCACTGGTCTCTACCAGCTCTGGAAATTCCTCAACCTTTATCCACTCTAGAACAGAACCCCTACTCTTCACTGGGATCAATATTTATCCTCAGAGAAGTAGGTAACTGTTTTCCAAGTGTCCCCAAACACTTACCAATTCTTGGAAACATTTTACCATCAAATTTTTACTTTCTTTAAGAAATTATTTCCATTAATTAATTATTCCTAATTAATTACTTAGAAAACAAATAACTTTGAGACAATAGTAATTATTTGAGTCTTTTCCTGACACAATAATAAAAAGAATTGTCTTTTAACTAGTTAACACTAGTTAACTTTAATGAAGTTGTCACATTCAGCTGAAACCATAGATACACTAATATGTGGACCTTTAAAGCAATGAGAAACAGACTATTAGAAACTAAAAAACCAAAAACATAATAGCAGTGAGATATTAGAAAAATAAGGGTCTAAATTTGTTAAAGCAACTTGGATTGGCTCCTTGTTGCGTGAGAAACTAGTAATAGGGGGATGCCACATACTTCCCAATGCACTCCAGTCCATGGTCATGTTGATGAAGGTGTTCCAAAGAGAGGAAAAGGGAAAAGGTCATCTCTCTTTTCATGCAGATCTAGTAAAACCGTGAAGAGTAAAAATCTCATATATGCTAATATAGGTCCACCATGTGCAAAAAAAGTTTCCTCTTGTTGTTTCCTTCCCATTAGTGATTTCTTCGTGAATAAGGTGTGGGGTGAGCTCCTAAAAGTGAGTTATTTTTTCCTCCACTCTAAATTGTGTCCTAGTGCTACCTCGACTAGCACACTCTCAATAGTACGTTGTGCCTTTCTAAACACAGGATCTCTAGTGTGGCATGGTTGCTACATCAGAAGGAGAGAAGGTCCAAAGAACAGGGAGGGAGGGAGGTATTAGAGAAGAGACAAATAGGAACAGAAGTAAAAGAGATATCATTAAAGCAAACTCAGGTACGTGCCCCAAACAAAGGTAAGTAGTCAAAGACGATCTAGATTATTTGAGATTGTGCCATCAAAGGATAAATCCAGTGGAAAAGAGATGCCTGAAGAACCAAAATCCAAGAGGGAGTGGGGCTTCCACGTGAGTGTCAGGGCATGGAAACTAAAAAATAAGAGTAGGAAGTTAAGGCAACTAAAATCAATCTGTGGAGCTCACTTCTACATGTATGCTCTTCTTGGTATGGTCACTTGACCTACTAAACACCAGCCACGTTGCCCCTACCCCTCTCAAAAAGGTGTAATCATTAAAATGGGCCAGAGCAAGAGGCAAGTTTTTGAATGAAAAGATGGTTTGGTGATGTAGTAACTACCTAGACTAAAACTTCCATCAATGTGGCAAAGCAATACTTAACACATTGATTGAAAAGATAGATAAGATTCCAGGGATTAAATTTGCGATAATTTTTAGAATTTGATGGGAAGTTAGAATGGATGAATAGTCATACATACCATTGATAGTTCCATGACTATCTGGGTTTTCAGGCGGATGTACAATTCTAGCCATTTCTTCAGCTCTGACTTACACATTGAATGTCTCACTAATTTATTTTGTGAGTTGTTTTTATAAAAAAAAATTGGAAGTTAACAATTTATTTTATTTTGTTAATTGTTTCTAATGAGATTTTTTGGAAGTTATTTTTTTGAATTTTTCTGTGGAAGTTTTATAAAAATATAACACAAGAATTTATTGAAATCACAAGCTTGATAGGTAACCCCTATAAAATGAAAATTCATTAACAAGTTTTTTCAAAGTGCTAAATTCATATATACAACACTATCACTCCCAAACCATTTAAATTTGACTAAATTACCGCAGACCTATTTGAATTTGTATTTAACTGGCCACTTGAATTTTGAATTTTGCTACATCTGGGGGGCTCATTTGAAATGTGTTTCTAATGCCTGGACCAAAGCGAGTTGAGCTGTCCATGGAAGTCTGTTACACTCATTTTAGGCCCAGCGTTAATCCCATACTTCGTTTTGGTCAATTTTTTTGTTGCAATAATCAAGAAAGGGAATGTGAGGGTTCCATCACAACGATAAACTTTATGAGTTTCCAAGTAATGAGTTGAGATAGATTAAATTTATTTTAATATTGTATGGCAGGTGGAATTTGAATTTGATTGCCTGGAGCCTTCCTAAAAAAAGAGGAGATTGAAAATTACTATAAAATGAGATAGACATCTACTACCTCTCCTTCATGCTCTTAGAGTCTTTATATTTTCGCGCCACTCTATGTAGTTATTGAATATGTAAATTACTAATCTCTTGTTACACTAGCCAATATTCGGTTTAGGTTTGTTTCTAGGTAAGGCAACTACAAAACACCTTCTGATTTTTGTTTTTTTCCATCCGATCTTTCCCATGTTGCTCTGTCACTTCTCCTATGACTTGGACAACATTGTTGGATCCATAAAATTTGTATTATCAACCATGTATTCTGTCATAGCATGTGGATGTTTTTTTTTATGACCTTTAATTATTAAAAATATAGTTTGCATGTGGATGTTTCTTAAATGAATTTAAATTGGTAATCCATATTTTAAATGAATTCTAGTTATTAAAAATATAGTTTGAGGCAGATTAACCTACTCGATAATCTTATCTAAAACTTAAGGTTTTATGAAAAAATTTAAAACGTATTTATAACTTAATTACTTGTGCGAAGAGAATTAAAATCAACGATATGTGATTTTTAAATTAGAGGAATATTGTTGTCTGTGTAGATTAAAAATTATTTTATAAGAAGCTTCAAGCTTCTTTAAATCATACAAAATTAAAAATAATTTTCTTTCAAACATTTACTTATATATAAATAATTTTTATATAATTTATTATTAATAATATTGTTTTTTTTTTAAAATATTTTATATTTAAATTATTATTATATATAATAATTAATTTATTAAAATTTTATTTTTATATTTACAAAGTGTGAATATAAGCTTCGTAGATATGAGTATCAAGAATATAATACTCGTAAGAATTTAAAATTTAGAAAAAATAAAATATAATATATTTTTTGAAATTAAAATTATATATACAATTTTCTTAATATTATAAAGATGATAATTTCTTATATCACATTTTATCTATTTTAAATATATAATTAATTTTTTTTAATAAAATGAGTTGCAATAAATTTATATATTGTAAATTGAAAAAAATTGAAAAGATTAAAAGTATCACAATGAAATGAATTAATATATTAATTCCATAAAAAGTTATAATATTTTTAATGGCTTCAAATTTTTTATTTGAATAATAATCATACAGCTTTATGTCACATGCTGATTATTAATTAAATGTTAATTTTGTCTTTTACATTCATATAATTAACTTAATTAATATTTTTATAATTCATATCGTTAATAATTAGAAATATATTTTTATTAAAAAATTAAAATACAATTAAAATAATTAATTAATAAAAAATATTTAGGACTGATTTTAAAACTTAATTTTTTATTTTAAAATTTCATAAAATATAAATATTTTTTTATATTTAATGATAACATATTTTAATTATTTAATTTATTAACAATTTTTTTCCTACACAAAATTGAGTCAAATTGGCTTCATGGATTTAGAACCATTAAAAAAAAATGAATTGGTTCCTACATGAAAGAATTATAGAACTAGGATGTAGGGAATCTCATTGATGCATTGGTGAAGAGTGTGCATGCAACCCTATCACTTTAGATGTTGTTTTTGAGTGTTAAAAGGTGTATTCTAGCTGAACTATTAGTAATGGTAAAAGGCATGCAACATGAAACTATTGGAGTTAATGCTTACATTCCATATTTGAGAAATTGGTTTGTGATGGTTGAGAAATTCTCTCAACCTCTCTCTCTAAATTAGGAATAAGTTGGATCTCAAAAACTCTATTTAATAGAGTAATCTGAATGTAAATATGCATGTGTGTGAGTGTGTTTACACATACGCCATTTGTGTATAATATATATGAGTGTGTTTAATATATGTGTGATTTTCAGTGGTTTTTACATGGTATCAGAGCCTATCTAAAACTAACCTCTTATGGGAAAGCTAAAGGGCAGAGACTGTAAAATTTTTTGATGTTAGAGTAGGTGTTGTCTGAAGCGATGTCTGCGTGGTAATTTTTATCATAATCGTGCCGTAGCGAATTTGGGTGTCTCACAATGACAGATTCATATTCTTTCTAAAAGACAGCAGTGAAACAGGATGAATCAATTGTTCTCCAAAATGCGTTCTATGCTCATAGATCAAATCGCCAAGAGTGACAAAACTATCATTGTAGCGGAGACTATAAATTACATTCACCATCTCCAGTAGCGTCTCCGCACTGGCGGTAGGAAAAACGCAGGCCAGTCCTTAGTTGGTACCACTGCATTATTGCCAGAGATATCATTGAAAAGCCATGCAAGAAAAGACCACTTCCTCACGGTAAAGTGTGCGCATCAGAACAACCTGTTGCCTTCAATCATAGCACTAGTAGAGGGACAGAATTCACAAGTGATGGATGCTTTAGTGATGGATGCTTTAAGCACCTACTTGCCGCCACGGTTCTTGCAGATTATGTAGAAAGAAGAACCTTTGAGCACATACCGGTATTAGAATCATAATCATGCTTTGAATGAATGTGGCGGTCCAGATTTATGCTTGGAATGCTTCGACTATGACACCTTGCTGTTGAAATCGAGTTCATCTGCTACAAAAGTGGAGAGAGCAGGTTCTGTGAATTTTGTTATACATTTTGCGTTCGATACATAAATATTTAGTTTAGTTTTTAGTAAGCTACAAGGAACTCAGTGATCCCCATCAGAAAAAAACATAATTACAATGTGGGATATCAAAAAGTGTGTGAGAATGGGGAGGAGAATGGTTGGGCGTATTGTAATATTTCGGGTGTGCAACAGATCAACATAGAAATGCATTGTGGCAGTCACTGTTAGTGTGACTATACAGGTTTTTTGGAGTCTACAAACTTTATTATATATTCATTTTCTCAATTGCATGAACAAGTACATTTACTCTGCTGCGGATAGTGATGGGTGGAATTTTGCAAGTTTGAAAATGAGTTTAATTTGTTTTTATGTATTAGTATATTTGTTTTAAAAATTAAGTGATGAAGAATTTCAAAATCAGATAAAAATGTCATTTTGTAACACTGATTCTAGATACATTCTGTATCTAGACGGCTTTTCGAGATAACTGGCAAGTACAGCAGTTGGCACCCATGTATCTCGGTGGATGGCAGCTTGTCCATAGAATGACTAGGAGTTTAGCAATTGCAAAATGTAATCAATTGTTCTTGAAGAGATCAAGTGGCAGTAAGGCTCAATATGGATGGTTGTCTAGATAATATGGTAGTTGCGGATCTAGGGAAGGATCCCTTGTTAGTGGTAGATGTGGAAGTGGTCTCCTAATGAGGTTATGCGACAGATTGGGATGCTGTCCAGTAATTGACTTCGGGAGGTCCTTGATTCGGGAGTTGAGGAAGCAAACTTTGGAATCCAACTTGCCAACTACACATTTCTGAGGGTTATGAGGCAACTTGATGGAGCATCTACTGATAAGCTTGATTATTTTGTTATTTATGAGTGAATTCAATAAATTCATGTAATGTAATCATTAAGGGGGGATGTTGGAGTTAATGCTTACATTCCATATTTGAGAAATTGGTTTGTGATGGTTGAGAAATTCTCTCAATTTCTCTCTCTAACTTAGGAATAAGTTGGATCTCAAAAACTCTATTTAATAGAGTAATCTGAATGTAAATCTGTGTGTGTGAGTGTGTTTACACACACACCATTTGTGTATAATATATATGAGTGTGTTTAATATATGTGTGATTTCCAGTGGTTTTAACAGAAACTCCATTGATGTGTGTGAAATTAGTAAAAGATGTTTCTAGCAGTATGCTCAATGATCAACAAAATCACAAATGGTTTGGTGAGAGAACAAGGAAAAAATAAAGAAGTTGTTATTAAGAGTTATTATTATTAATCATATGGATATTATGTGTGTTATATGGTATTCTAAGTGTTATGTGCCTCTCACTTTTTAATATTTATACGTGCGTTGAGGTATGGTATCCTAATTTTTATGTATGATCTGTTTACTTTTTAATAATATATTTTTTACCTTTGGTCATCCGTCATTGATATTGCTATGGAATCATTGTTGCTAACTAGGATCTCACTGATGTGACATTGCCTCATTATGGACAGTGACATAATCGGTGCTTTTAATTCGGTAACATCATCAAATATGAGTATTGACTTGTTAGGATTCCACACATGTTTTGGATCCAATTCTCTAGGCCTTTTACAGGAATTCCCTTTCTTGATGATCTTCCCACCAGAGTACTATGATCAAAATACATTTTTCTAGCATCTACAACCTGCACCATCGGAAAACTGTAAATTACAGATGATGACCAAGAAATCACATGATTACACTATGCATGCCAAAACTATTGAGGAAAACATACATGTAGCTTGATACCGACAATAAAAACCTGATGTCGCTACTGATCATGATGATCGCTTACACTTTCCTGCTCTTCCTTTGCCTTCTTGCTTCAAATCACTACGTATCCTCACTCTCCAAGAGTTCTCCAAGAAAACTCTAAGCATCCAAGAGTATGAGAGAGAGAAAGAGAGAGAATAATGAGAGAGCTCCAAAAGTGCACTGGAAAAATATTTTAGTCAAAAGCTTGCCAACTGATCCGCGGAAGCCTTTTTATCAATGAGGCCTCTATTTTCATCATTTTCCATTATTTTCCTTCATTTTCCTCACACACAACTGCAACATTTCACCTTCTTTTTCTCCTATTTTCCGTTATTTTCATAAATAAATGTGCCAAATATGCCATTTTTCCTTTCCAAATCCTTTGCCTTTGCCAATTTCCTTAGCCTTATTAACTAAAAGGAACACCCACTAGGATGTTTTTCCCAACATTCAAATTGGAATAAATGTGCCATCATCGTGGTCTTATATAATTTTACATGGATTTTTAACCAGGGTTGTTACATTGGAGGGTTGAGAGCCAAGGTGCATTGAAGGTGTGATGACATTACTGTATAATAGATGTCATTGGCGTTGAACCTTTGGCCAAGGCATGGTCAATCCTTGAGATTTGCAGTAGATACAAAAGGTAAGTCGTCATTGCCTGTAAATTTAAAATACATGGAAGCAAACTGCCTTTGAGATCTCGTTGGTGGTAATGAGTATTTACAATTGAGCAAGGATAAAATAGGTATTTGAAACCCATAAATTAGAGATTCGGGTATCATTTTGGTGTTCCACAAATTAATATTTCATTCAATCAAACAAAGGAGATAAAATGTTGAGCAATTACTGATTGTCTAATCCCATAAGAAAACATTTCTTTTGAAGAAGTTAAGCTTCAACTTTGGAGAGTTTTAAGGATTAATGTATCTCAGTCTACTCTAGTTAAAATATAGTAATGTGGTTTAAATCTCTAGAGCATGCAATGGACATCGAGCATGCAATGGACATCAAGCATAACGAGGCTAACTATATGTGATCAACTTTGACCAATTAAATTGTGGTATGTCTCTTCATATGCCTATATATTACGTCATCACTTCTAATCAATTAAACTGTACCATGTGTCCTAACCTTCTTGGTCTATGAGGAGTGGTTAAATATCATGCATATCTATTTGTGATCATGGATATTTTTCCAAAAGCTACACATTGTTTAACCTTATTAAGTAGTGCACAAATTTGTGTACTTGTAGTTTTTGATTAACTTTACAATGGAGGATCTTCCCTCAACAATGCTATTATACTATATAATGCACCTTATGTGTGTTATATGTTATCGTAAGTGTTATGTGCCTCTCACTATTTCATATTTATGCGTGCGTTGAGTTATGGTATCCTCGCTGTTATGTATGCTCTATTTACCTTTCCATAATATATTGTTTACCTTTGGTCGTCCGTGGTTGATATTGCTATGGCATCGTTGTTGCTGACTAGCATCTCAGTGACGTGACGTTGTCTCATTCTGGCCAGCGACATAATCGGTTCTTTTAATTCGGCAACATCATCGAATGTAAGTCGTGACTTCCGAGGATTCCACACATGTTTTGGATTCAGTGCTCCAGGACAGACATTGCCCCGTTTCGATGACCTTCCCACCGGAGTATTATAATCAAAATGCATTTTCCTGGCCTTCGCAACCTGCACCAACCACAAATTCCATGTAATTTAAACAATAGTTGTGTTCAGATAACAGTCGATGTACACGGATTCTATTGGTGTCCACAGAGAACAAATGTCTAAAAGTTAAATTCAAAATGTCTGATCTTGAATTAGAAATTGTCAAGAGCCCAAAGTCCTTACCACTTCTCCGACCGTAGTTGAAATTCCAGAGAGTGGTTCGAGTTCAGCGTGACGCAGATTCAATAAAATATGTACCTATTGTGTTGTAAAACAAACACATTATTTCCGAAATACAACAAAAAAAATCCAGAAAACTGTTGGAATATTGCAAATTCCAGAATTAAAAATGGAGAAATTAAAACTTCCCCTCCACAACACAGAGAAATAAATATAATCTCAGAAAATAGAGTTTTCAACTTAATAAAACAAATTTTTATTCCAAAAAAGTTGTTACAAGTTCTTCCTCTACACAGAGGGAATTACAAACTGTTGACTGCTCCTAACACAGTGCATACATAAAATCTATGTCCTTACAAAAAAAAAATTCCTGTCTCTCTCTGTAAAAAAAATAAACAGCTCTCTGTCTATTAAAAAACAACTCACTGTGTTTTTATAAAATATATACTGTTGTGTGTTATTTTAAATTCTTCTCTCACTATCTTTTTCAACAATTGACACACTGTTGTGCTCTCAACAACATCAATACATTGCTCTCTGTGTGTAATATAAATATTACAACTCTCTGTTTTATATATTAAAACAAAATATCTCAATTTCCATTTAATGTCATTCGTTGACAAAATTGCAAAATTATCACTGCTTGGAAAAATATTTATGGTGCCATAAATTCTGTCAGCACCTTTTCAAAAAAAAATTATGTCAAATTTTTTATTTGGTGGCAGCAGTGAATTTTCCGCGGTGGTGGCGGAACGGTGGTGTGCGGTGGTGGAGCGTTGGTGGAGCCACCTTCCCTGCTGGTTACGGGGGGTATGGTTCTTCCCGTACACATCAAATGTGTGACCCCCCCGTAATAAACCACAGCCGTTGATCGGCTGGTCAACCCAGATCATCGGGTCAACTGCGGGGGTGGCTTCCCGTTAACCGTTGCGCTGTTTGACCCTCCCGCACATGGTCGATCTCTGTCAACATGCCGCCGCGATAACTCTCTGTGCCATAAACCTGTTGCCATCCAGATTTGTTGCCGCCTGCAACTCCTTCGCACAGTTGGAAATTACATTCGAACACTCCCCCTTAATTTCAACTGCTGGGTTTTCCTGCATACCCATGCATTTTCTGAAATGTTCAAAGATTTTCTGCTGAAGTGGCTTTGTGAGGATATCGGCAAATTGATCCTCTGTTCTACAATGCTGCAAAACAATCTCGCCATTGCTAACCAATTCACGTATGAAATGAAACTTGGTGTCAATGTGCTTTGTCCTCTTATGAAAAACATAATTTTTAGACAATGCAATAGCTGAGCTATTGTCACAAAAGATCACTGTCCCTTTTACCTGTTCTTGACATAAACTTCTCAACATTTTCCGCATCCAAACTGCTTGACACGCTGCTGCTGTAGCTGCCACATATTTCGCCTCTGCTGTAGACAATGCTACAATGGGTTGTTTCTTAGAAGCCCATGAAATGGCTCCTGAACCCATATGAAAAACATAACCGGAAGTGCTCTTCCGATCATCAACACTTCCAACCCAATCGTTTTCAGTGTATCCAACTAAATCTGAACATTCTGAAGTAGTATAAAAAATACCAAACCTTTTAGTACCTTTAACATACCTCAAAATTCTTTTTGTTGCTTGCCAATGTGCATCCTTTGGCTTTTCCATGAACCTGGAGATCAAACTAACAGCATGCATTATGTCCGGCCTAGTTGCAGTCAAATACATAAGGCTGCCAACTATGCTCTTGTATAAACTAGGATCAAAATCCTTGCTGCTGTCCTCTCTGCTGAGTTTTAATCCAATTACTGTGGGAGTGATTGCTGCTTTGCTTTCCTGCATGTTAAATCTTTCAAGTACCTCATTAACATACTTTTCCTGTGAGATGAAAATCCCACTTTCATCTTGTTCTACTTCTATTCCAAAGAAGTATCTCAACAAACCCATATCAGTCATCTCAAATTCTTCTTTCATGACTATTTTAAAATGTTCTATAAGGCAATCATCATTACCTGTAAAAATAACATCATCAACATATAAGACTACAATCAAGATTTTACCGTCTTTTTCTTTGATTTAGAGGGTGGGTTCTCCCTCACACTTCTCAAAACCATTTTCCAGTAGATATGAATCTATCCTACTGTACCATGCTCTTGGCGCTTGCTTCAGCCCATAAAGAGCTTTCTTCAGTTTGCATACCTTGTGCTCTTGGCCTTTCTTTTCATAACCGAGAGGTTGGTCAATGTAAACCTCTTCCATTAACAATCCATTCAGAAATGCTGACTTCACGTCCATTTGGTAAAATTTCCATTTGTTTTGTGCTGCTATGGACAACATTGCTCTCACGGTTTCCATTCTTGCAACCGGTGTGAAAGTTTCCTCATAATCTATCCCATGCTTCTGCTTATAGCCTTTGACGACAAGCCTTGCCTTGTGTCTCTCTATTTTGCCTTTAGCATTACTCTTGGTCTTGTAGACCCATTTAACTCCTATGACATCTTTACCTTTTGGGAGTTCAACCAAATCCCAAGTTTTGTTTCTTTCTATGGCATTTATTTCTTCATCCATAGCTTCTATCCATTTCTCATCCTTGATGGCTTCTTCGAAATGAACAGGATCATCAACTTGACAATATATAGCAAACAAAGAATTGATACCTTCATTAGCTATATCTTGTTCATAAATTTCTTTCAAACTTTTGAATTTCTTACCTCTTGCAGTAGGTGTACAAATGCTTGAAGAAGCACTTGAATTTCCTCCTTGTGGTGTGCTTGGAGAAGCACTTTCATTTCTCCTCAAGGGTGTGCTTTGCTGCTCTCTTGTTGGTGTTGCTGTTTGGGGATTTATTTCAGCCAACTCATCATCATTTTCATCATGAGATAAACAGTGTTTAACATTCACTGTTTTCTCTATGCTTCCATCCCAAGCTTCCTCTTCAATGAACTGAACGTCCCTGCTCACAATAAACTTCTTGGTAGATGGGTTATATAACCTGTATGCCTTGGATTCCTCAATGTATCCAATGAAAATACATTTCTCCCCCTTGCTGTCCAACTTCTTCCTTAGCTGATCCGGAATGTGTGCATAAGCCACACATCCAAAAACCTTCATGTGTGTGACACCTTGCTTTGTGCCACTCCATGCCTCTTCCGGCACTTTGTTCATAACTGCTTTTGTAGGACACCTGTTCAAGATGTACGCTACACAATGTACAGCTTCAGCCCAATAATCATTAGGCAAATGATTTTCCTTTAACATACTCCTCGCCATGTCCATTATGGTTCGGTTCTTCCTTTCGGCTACTCCATTTTTCTGCGGAGTATATCTAGTTGTAAAATGCTTTTTAATACCATTTTCTCTACAAAAATGTAGAAAATATTTAGAGATATACTCACCTCCTCTATCAGTCCTTAAGACTTTGATATGCAGCCCACTTTGTTTCTCAACAAGTGCTTTAAAATTAAAAAAAATTTCAAACACTTCACTTTTGTTTTTCAAAAAGTAAACCCAAGTTTTTCTTGTAAAATAATCTAAAAATGTTAAAATATAGTGGTTGTTAGCAAGTGATGGAGTTTGCATCGGTCCACATACATCTGAGTGGACAATCTCTAAGGGTGCTTTTGCCCTTATGCTTTTCCCGGAAGGAAAACTTTCTCTGTGTTGTTTCCCAAGAATGCAACCTTCACAAAGGCTGTCCGGTTTCTCTATCAATGGTAAACCACTTACCATTCCTTTTCTATTCAATAAATTAAGACCTCCAAAGTTGAGATGACCAAATCTCAAGTGCCATAACCAATTATCATCTTTTGGTTTGCTTTGGTAAGTCTCCTATGCAACTACTGCTTTCTCTTCACCATTCTTCAAATCTGCTCTCATTCTGAGAGAGAACATCTTGTTCCTTGTCATCTTCACTTCAGCAATACACTGATTGCTGGGTGGTTTGTCCATAATGGTACAAACATCATCCTCAAAGAAAACATTATACCCCTTATGGACAAGCTGTCCAATACTTAAGAGATTACACTTCATTCCTGGAACATAATAAACATATGCTATGGATTTCTTTGCACCTAATCTTGTTAAAACATTCACATCTCCTTTTCCCATAACAGAAACTTTGCTATCAGTTCCTAGTGTGACTTGTGACTGCACACTTTCATCTAACATAGAAAACATGGCTATGTTTCCTGTCATATGGTTATTACAACCGGAGTCTAGAAACCATAAATCCTCATTCTTTTCTTCAGCCATATTACAAGCTAAAAACAAATTGTTTTGGCTGCTATTTTCTCTAGTGAAATTTGCACTAGTTTTACTTCTCATATCTTGCTTCTTCGTTCTACATTCATTAGCATAATGACCATATTTTTTACAATTGTAACATTGGACATTGGATTTGTCATACCTTTGTCCTTGATCATTCTGTTGTCCACTTTGTTGGCTGCCTTGGCCGTGGCTGTGATTTTGACTGTTGCACCTTCCATGTGAATGTGAAGGGCTATTCCTTCCACCTTTGTTCTGGATTCTGCCTCTTCCTCTTCCTTTGCCTTGCCCTCTTCCTTTTTCGAAATACATCTGGGTCTTAAAATCATGTTCAAGAGATGAGTTTTCACTCCTACCCAATCTCTATTCATGGGTCATCAGTGATGCATGTAGCTCATCCACTGAAAACTTTGTGAGATCTTTAGTCTCCTCTATGGTGGTGACAATCACATCAAACCTTGAGGGTAAACTTCTCAAGAGTTTTTCAACAATCCTCTTGTCCTCAAGAGTCTCTCCATGAGATCTTATTTGTGTGACCATTCCAATCACATGAGTGAAGAATGAGTCAATAGTGTCTGACTCTTTCATACAGAGAGTCTCGAAGTCTCTCCTCAGCAACTGAAGTTTTGCTATCTTCACTTTCTCCATGCCCTGGTAAGCTATCTTGAGAGTTTCCCATGCTTCTTTGGATCTGTTAGCTGCTGCTATCCTCGGAAACACACTCTCATGCACTGCTTGATACAAAAAGAAAAGAGCCTTGGCATCTCTCTTCTTATTGCTCTTCAGCTGTTCTTTTCCTGCTTGAGTTAACACATAAAACTCTGCTTCATTTGCTGGCTCTTCAAAGCCATCCTCAACTAATTCCCATAACTCTTGTAGGGTAAATAAAGCTCTCATAGTTATTGACCAGTAGTCATAATTTTTCCCATTAAATTGTGGGAGATGGATATTTCCCAAACCCATACCAGTGCTGGCTCTAGCCATTCTGCACTCTTAACTATGAATCAAAAACACTTGACTGTGTGTTTAAATTAACTAACTGTACTGCAACAGTAACACAAAACTGTATAGAGAAATTACCTTTGAATTCTTCTTGTCTGAACCTTCACTCTGCTGGAGAGGCTTCTATAATAACGAACTCCTTTTCTTCAGCTTATTTGACCTTCAAATAGCCTGAATTTGCTCCGATACCATGTTGGAATATTGCAAATTCCAGAATTAAAAATGGAGAAATTAAAAATTCCCCTCCACAACACAGAGAAATAAATATAATCTCAAAAAACAGAGTTTTCAACTTAATAAAACAAATTTTTATTCCAAAAAATTGTTACAAGTTCTTCCTCTACACAGAGGGAATTACAAACTGTTGACTGCTCCTAACACAGTGCATACATAAAATCTCTGTCTCAAAAAAAAAAATTTCCTGTCTCTCTCTGTAAAAAAAATAAACAACTCTCTGTCTATTAAAAAAAAGCTCACTGTGTTTTTATAAAATATACACTGCTGTGTATTATTTTAAATTCTGCTCTCACTGTCTTTTTCAACAATTGACGCACTGCTGTGCTCTCAACAACATCAATACACTGCTCTCTGTGTGTAATATAAATATTACAACTCTCTGTTTTATATATTAAAACAAAATATCTCAATTTCCATTTAATGTCATTCGTTGACAAAATTGCAAAATTTTCACCGCTTGGAAAAATATTTATGGTGCCATAAATTCTGTCAGCACCGTTTCAAAAAACATTTATGTCAAATTTTTGATTTGGTGGTGGTGGAACGGTGGTGCGCGGTGGTGGAGCGTTGGCAGAGCCACCTTCCCTGGTGGTTATAGGGGGTATGGTTCTGCCCGTACACATCAAATGGGTGACCCCCCCGTAATAAACCACAGCCGTTGATCGGCTGGTCAACCCAGATCATCGGGTCAACTGCGGGGGTGGCTTCCCGTTAACCGCTGCGCTGTTTGACCCCCCCGCACACGGTCGATCTATGTCAACATGCCGCCGCGATAACTCTCTGCGCCATCAACCTGTTGTCGTCCAGATTTTTTTCCGCCTGCAACTCCTTCGCGTAGTTGGAAATTACATTCCAACAAAAACTGAGGGCCAATATGTTCCTGTTGTGTTGTAAAACAAATACATTATTTTCGAAATAGCCTCCAAAAATGCATGTGGAAACATACCAAGACATCTAACGGCAGAACCAAGTCAGGTATTGTCTCTTTGGTAGCAACACTATCAACTGGGAAGGCTTTCACTGGAGCAATGCACAATTCGTCATGGGCAGTATTTTCTGGTGACTTTGTATCAGAATTCGGCAACCAAAATTGAATCCGATTCTCCTTCTCCATCCGCATTTTTTCCTACAAAACTAAGTTACAAAATGTTACCTACTCCTGCTTTAGAAAGAAACATATAAAGGAAAGAAAACACACCTAGGTTGCCTTCTTCTTCTAGTGTTCCAATGCCGCCTCCGTCGTCTAGTGCCTTGAAAACAAGTCGTGGTCTCCTTCAGGAAATGGTGAATTCAGGCGTTTGAATGATAGTTATCAGTGAAAAATATAAGGTGACGTTATATATAACCAAAACCTAGGTAACTTTTGTGGACCCAGAATCAAGCGGTCCCACAAACCTTGTCAAGATAGGTAGACGGGATTAGAACACTGTGGACCCAGAAATGAAGCGGTCCCATAAACCCTAAAACAGTTTTTGCCCACATGACTGCTTTATTTGACTTCAAATAAACGATGAAGAAATGGATTCATCCGCTACTTTTAGTTGCAGCACCGCCCATCCACTTCCTTTTTGTTTCTTCCCGTGAAGTCACATTGCTGGATCGGAGGGCCGGTGCCCTCGTCCACTCTGTGGCCTACTGGACAGGTGTTGCCGACGTGTGTATTAGAATGACGGGCCCACCATGACGTGTATTGTATTACGTGGCCGACATCTGACTTGTCTGTGATTTATGAAAGCATATTTTCATAAATCATCTTTAAACATATCTAAGATGATTGATAAATCATATTGGTGTCAAAATAATTTTATTTGGATATTTGTGTGATGTGGGTGTTATATATGCATATCTCATTTATAAAAATCTAAGTTCACTAGAGGGTTCTATGATATGGATCCTAAGGTCTATAGAAGAAAGGTTAAGAATAAGGTTTAGAGAAGAAAGGTTAAGAATATGTCATTAGGAAGGATTCTTCAAGGAAGATGAAAGAAGATTTATGATGTTGGAAGTTTAAGTAGTTGAAAATATTTCCTTCCTCATGATCACTCTTAAGAGAAACATCAACTTGTTTTTAATGTGACTTTAATCTTATGAGAACACAAAATATTATCAGGGGGAATGAAAAGGAAAGGAAATAATGAGGCTAAAAAATAAGAAAATTAAAAACTAATATTATCACAACCTATTTAATGTGATAAAAATCAAATTTACCCCCATTTTTCTAATGTGATTGTAACGCTAGAGTGGACACAAGAGCTATGACTAGATGATATAATTTGTTTTTAAACATTTAATTTTAATTGTAGATTGGAGGAGAAGATGACTTTTTGGATCTCAATATCTGATGGAGTTGCTTGCTTGGAAATCCATGAAATCGACCTTGAATATAAATACTAAAGTTAGTGAGCCATGAGTTGCATACCCAAGAAAGATACTTATTGATAGTCAATTTATAAGATGTGATTAGAGGCAGTGGAGGAAAAGATGGTGCCCTTTTTCCCATATTGCTTCCACGAGACAAGACAACAACCTCTCAAACACATGAAGTGATACTAGGAGTAAACATATAAATGTACCGCTGAACAAGGAGTGAGATCTCTTGGGTACAAAGGCCTTTTGGCTCTGGGTTGGTTCTCTTCAGTTGGTTCGTGGGTTTGCTGGTTTTTTAGTTGGTTGATTTTCATGAGATTTCACTTTTGATTGTAGAGGACAAAATGGCATCTCAACTAGTATGCAAATCCATAAGTAAGAGTTATACCCCTCGAATCTTGGGTGAATACCTTGTGATCTATGTGTGAGGCCACTAGACTATGTTGTTTAAGTTATTGTGGTGAGCGAGCCGTTCAGTGCATGACTGAATCACTGTGGTGTTTGTTGTATAGCTGATAAACGACCTAGACAAGGAATTCTGAGCCACTATGGTTCTTGTTAAGTAGTTGATAAACAACTTGGAAAATGGACGTTAGATCCCCATGGTTATTTATTTGAAAATAAAAATTGATAAACCAGTTAGAAAATGAATTTCTACTCCTGAGACTAAGAAATACCCCATCTAAACCTTTGGTGAATCCTTGTAAATTAACTTGAAGGAAACAATGGTTCACTGTGGTGTTTATTGCTAGGAACAACTGATAATATACCCTAGTTCTTGTTGTAGGTGGAATTGATAAACCACCTCAATCGTTAGTATTAGAGGGAATGTGATAAATCACCTCAATAGTGGACTCCATATTCTTAACATTAAACCAAGCATTTGGTGCTAATTCCTTCAATGATGATTTCCTCAAATAATGGATCCAACACAAGGGTGGCCAATTGCAAGAAAATTGTTGTGTAGCTAGAATATGGTTGGGTGGAGAGGTGAAGCCCCTCGTTTAGTTTCTACCTAGTTCAAGATATATAGATACATATATTACACTTGCATATTTGAATCATGAACCATGATATTCAATGTTATGCTTATGACTAGTATGAGATCTTGCCTCTTTGTGAATTTTTGTTAATTTCTCAACTATGTTGTTCAATATTTAGTTCATTATCTATATGAGAAACTCTACATTATGCTTTCTTAGTTGATAACAATGGCTTTTGAATATATCAACTCAATATTTTTCTTAGAGGATTAACAATGTATGATAAATGGATAACGACAAAGTCTCCAGTTAATCTTCTATGAGTAAAGGAAACTACAAAAGCATGAGGGTAACTACGTGACTCATGGATTGGAGCTAGATTAACTATCATGAGTGTCTCCAGTTAAGAGTTGTAGCATGCATGTCTTTTGTTGATGCCTAGAATAGAAATGTTGTTTGTGCAACCTATTTCTAATCCTTTATGGGCTAGACCATGAAATATGGGAACATAGCCCATAATTTATATCCTTATTTATATATATTACAACTTTTAAGTAAATACTTATTGTATGAATACACCTGGCACTAGTATTTTTGTCATCTTTACATGCATATACCAACCATAGATGTTGCAAGAAATCACAAAACAAAAGTATAAAAATGTCTACTTTCATACATATTCACAAATATGAATGATAAAAAATACATAGCATGTTGTTATGGTAAGTAGTTATAACCATATTAAATGAATTTTAACAATTATTACTCATTGTTAAGATATAAATTTATCAACATGACATACAATGTGTACAAAAAAAAGGGTTTGAAATTAAAAATGTTAAGAAAATAAATAATAAAAATAAGACACGTGATGAAAATATAAGGAAAACATCCTTAATTAAGAATATTTAAAAATTATTCATATATAATGAGCCGAAACTGAGCATATTATGAGTAATATATTGAAAGAATATTCTTTACAAATAAAAATTTTTATAAGCCGTGTGAGTCAAATGCATGTAGTAAGGACAAAAATATAGCCTTTCCTTGTTGTAGTTGGCTCAAATAAGACGTTTTGGACATTGATATGACTCTGCAAGTAATTCCAATTTTCAGTAATGACAAATAAACAACAATGATAAGCATCATCAATCACCTAAGTGAAAGTATAAGTTAATCAACAAGACAACTTTCAAACCTCCATTCATTGCTACTTTAAAATAAGTCCATACTTTATTTGAAGATAGCTTATTTTTTCCTTCTCCATAATGCCATTAGTAATTCAGATTTAATTGAGATGGTTATGAAATCATTTCATGCTTTTACTTTTACTCAACTTTATTTATAAAAATGACTCACAAATGGGTAAGAAGGAAAATAATTTAAATGTGAGATTCTTAATAAACATGTGACTTATATGGCTCAAGAGGGAGGACCTAATTCCATAATATTAGCAGATCATTATATTTCAAAATATTTTTTTTTTTAAATATCCACATCATGCACAATAACACCTTCTGTCTCCCACATATTCATGTTGATCTGAATATGGGAAAACTTGTCATTACTATGCAAGCTCCCTCATCAGTATTAAAAAAGTGTTTAAGGATCGTCTCATCATAATCATTTGTGAAGGGGTTTGTGCGTATAGTTTCATGTGTCTTTGATGATCAAATTATTAGTTAATTAGCTTTTAAAAACTCATATAAAAAAAATGAAATGCAGAAAAAAGAACTCGCAGCAATCACATAACACAATGGATGATAATGGACTTCACCCCTCCTGGGCTACATCTCCATGGACCTACTTTAACTCGCTAGGCCCTCTTGGTATTATGAGTAAAATGTATGATTACAAGTACCGTTATTGCTCTAATGGATTTGTTAATTGTTTCATTAGCTTCAGAACACTCAAATACCGCAAAAATGACTATTCAATCTTTGAATTTGATTCACAGCTCCTCTAGGCTCGACCTCCATATTGGTGGCCATGGGATTATTTACTATCCAAAGTGAAAAATTCACCTTCATATGAGCTCCAATGCCTCTGAAAAATATACCATTGTGTTCAGAGGATCAAATACATCAAAATTGACTATTTATTCACTCTATTTGGCCTTTAGCTGATCTGTGCATGGCCTTCCATGTGTAGAATTACTCCATTTCCTCTGCAAGTTGTTCCGATGGATTCAGAGCATGCCAATCTGCTAGGAATAATACTCCTGAGTCAAAATTGGTCGAAAATTGACTAGTATAGGCCTCATTAATTTTTTCCCTAGATTCTACCTCTAAATCTGGAAAACTTCCAATTAGCTCCGACAAATTTGGAAGTGGCGCCAGATTTGGAGATTCTGCCATATTTAACTGCAGATTAATTATTGATAAGATGGAGGTAAGTGCATTATTAAAGTGCACTAACCCCATTTATTGTGGCACTTAAGTCCTGGGAAGATGGCGCAGTCATGTGGAGGAGGGATGTCCTGTAGGGTTGGCCCCCTCCGCTCCACCATCGGATAATACTTGCATTTAAATATAAATTCAGAGCTTTCTATTTCAAGTTTGAAGGCTGTGGCCAGTTTGTAAAGGTGCATGAGTTTCACAAGGGAGGTCAAGGGGTAGAACCTCAACCTCACCCCTCACACAATGTGTTTGCACCATGAAACTTCAGATTTCGGTTATAAAACTGTTGAATATGCATCACATATGCATGCACCTTAATATTGCACTTCATCCAATATATATTACACCATCGGACCTTAACAATATGTCTCCACCATATGGTACTAAACCCTTTCAAATGCCAACATAATAACATATGCCTCCAACCATAGAATTATAGGCCATAGTATATATGCCAGAGAACCTTTGTAATATGGTTTTAATAAAAATCATGCCAACGTTAATGAAACCCACCACCACCGTAAGGTTTTTAAAAAAAAATTATATGTGGAATTTTATTAATAAGTTGGAATTATATATATATATATATCTATATGATTTTTTAAAAACCATATAATAAATTAAATATATATTTATATATATAATATATTAATCCACCTTAATATATTAAAAATAATTCCAACACATGAAAATTCATGAACCCACATTCAACTTTGGAGGACATTGAGCAATTTTTTACCTTCACAAACCAAACTAGCGAATCTAACTGTGCCAATTGTCACTGTACCATTGGAAAAAATTGAAGAATATTCCTTTCATGCTGGCTGGGCTGCCATGTCATCAACCTGTACCTATTCTGCAATAATTTTTTTAAAATTTTGTGTGATCTGAACAACAATCAATAGACCATAACTTCCACATACAAACTCAGTTTTCAATGAAACAAGCTGTGTTAGATTCCTTCTAGCGAGCCGGTCGTTTTCGTTCTAGTTTGGTGCAATTTCGTGCTCTTCCATTTTTGAGAAAAAAATTTCCCCTCATCCAGATTCTAATCAATCCTTCTGACTAACATGCTTTTGGATCCACAAAATCTCATTATCTCATAAGTACAAGAATCCCATTCATATGTACATGTAATTAAAGCTGAAATGAACAAATTTTGCTAGGAATGACTATTCCTTAGCCAAAATTAGTCAAAAATTAACCAAGATATGCCTCATTAAAGTTTTCATTAGATTCTGCCTCTAAATGTGGAAAAATGATAGTTACCTCGAACAAATTTGGAAGTGGCGCTAGATTGGAGATTCGGCCATCTTTAACTGCATATTAATTAGCGATAAGCTAGAGATATGTGCATAATTAAAGCGCACTAATCCAGCTTAGTGGGGCACTTAAGTCCTAGACACATGGTGCAGTCATGTGGAGGAGGGCTGGCCTGCGAGGCTGGCCCCCTCTGATCCACCATCCAAAAACACGTGCATTTAAATATAAATTCGGAGGCTTATATTTCAATTTTGAAGGTCGTGGCGTGTTGGCGAAGGCGCGTGAGTGGAATGGGGGAGGTCAAGGGGTCGATAAGTGTTGGATACAAAGTCCAACACTTATCTACAAGATGACCTTGCTTATGGAAATGAGTGTAAAACAATTTCCTCTTCTATGAAACATGGTTTTCTTTGTCTTTGGATTTCTGCCTCCTTTTCTCTAAAAGTTTCCTATGCATGGCTATCTTCTTCCAACACCTTGAAACATTATGGTTAGCCAAACCACAGAAGGAACATGCGACTTTTCTCCAAATCTTATGTGATAATTTTCTGTGTTTATCATAATCAAAAGCAACTTGATTAAAAGCATATTTATACCTTGAACATTCACCTTTGTTGCCTTCTTGAGGAGGTGAATTTGATGAGGTAGTGGCTCTCTTCGGAATACCAAAAATGCATTCAAAAACTTTAGAGCTTTCAACATCCTCTTGTTCACCATTCTCATTAGTTGCATGATTATGAGCACCTTTTTGCAAAGTGGGTGTAAAAATTTTACATTCCTCATGAACACAATCTTCACAAGCTTGAGGTAATGAACACAAAATGAAAGTCCTTCTTAGAACACCTTCATGTGCCTCCTTGTCTTTAGAGTTTTCTCCATCATGTTGTCCATAACCAAGACTCAAATACTTATGCCTTTCCTCAACAACAATTGGCTCAACTATGCCTTGTGCATTTTTTCCTAATCCTTTACCTTCATAGCCCATCTTCATCAATAATTTGGACCCTATTCCTCTAGTGTCTTTCAAAAGAACCTACACATTAATTTTGAGGGGAAATTAAAGATAAACTTGAATCACATACCTATTTTTCAATAACATGCTTGGCTAAGCTTCCTTGACATCATGGAGCTGAGTCTCCATCTCATGCATCTTTTCAAGAAGCTCTTGCTTCTTCTCCTTCAGGGCAATCAACTGCTCTTGAAGTTTAATGCTCCCCCTCTTATATTCATACTTCTCTTGCATCCTATCAATCATGATGTAGATTTTCTGCAACATCTCTTTATCAAAGAGTTTTTCAAAGGAAGATTGACTAGAAACATCACTTAATCAAGCTATTATCACACCTGCAATATATACAAAGCTTCTTTGTTGTGTTTTGAGAATTCAGATCTCAATTTTGAGCTTATCCTTCAAACAAAAAATTGCACATGATTAAATTCTCCTTACACAAATTCAAAAACCAATAGCTGTAGAAAAATTTATCTAACCTTGGATACAATGAGCTAAAATTTTGCTCTGATACCAACTTGATCTGAATATAGGAAAACCTTTTATTGCTATGCAAGCTCCCTCATCAGTATTAAAAATTGGTTTAAGGATCATCTCATCATAACCATTTGTGAATGGGTTTATGTGTGTAGTTTCATGTGTCTTTGATGATAAAATTACGAGTTAATTAAATTTTAAAAAATAATACACAACAAATGAAATTTAGAAACATAACTCACAACAATCACATAACACAATGGATGATAATGGAGTTCACCCCTCCTGGGCTACATCTCCATGGACCTGCTTTAACTAGCTAAGACCTCTTGGGATTATGAGTAAAATGTCTGATTAAAAGCACCAGTATCAATTCAATGGATTTTTTACTATTCCATTGGCTTCAGAACACTCAAATACCTCAAAAATGACTATTCAATCTCTGAATTTGGATCACATCTCCTCTAGGCTTCACCTCTTTGGCATGGAGTCTACAACTGTCATGCGCTACAATGTCTCCTTCAGCCTTGGCTAACACACAGGCTCTCTTTCTCTCTCCAGGTAAACTGATAACTGAAGTTACTTCTCTAGATTCTGGCTTCCACTGAACTTCTAGAATTGAAAATTTGTTAAGATGTTTTCGAGGGAATTAAAACCCTGCTGTCCAGTTTTAAGACCTGACTCGGTCTAGAACGCATGATGTTTATTTTTATGAAATATTTAAGAATGTAACCTACAAATATTTCGCCTAGAATCTTACTATATTTTTATGAGGAAGTGTATCTTTCTTTATATTAGGTTTTACCGGTTATACCGTTCTCGATTATGTCGGATTCTTGTAAAACCTTTTGGGTTTTTATTATTATGTATCACAGTGATATACTGATTCTCCTTTTAATGAAATAGTTCATCATTGTACGCATATTATTCATCTCTATTATTCGTCTTTTCTGCAAAAATGATTATGTTGCAGGTTATACTACTTCGCATAGGAATGTTTATCATTTCATTATTTCTCGTTCTCTAAAAGAAATTTCTGGTTTAGTCTCTGTAATTTTGCTCAGGTATTTCGGATTATTTATCAGCTATCTATCAAAGCTATTTTTTGGATACAACATCTATCGATATTATCTTTGTCCCACTTCCTTATTACATGTATTAGGTTTCTGTCTTTAAAAGAAATCTAGAAGTGGGAATTTACACAATTTTTAGTTATGTAATACTATAATCTTCCCTTGAATATATATTACTGCAGAATTTTTCAGATAAATTCTTTTAAGGTTTCCGTTTAATATTTTAGTACATTCAGTGTCTGGACCACCGCTTACCGAAGTCAGTGTATAGTATATAATAACAGAAAGAAAAATGTGTCTTAGGAAGGGCGTTGCCCAAAACCTAAGACCGACAGTTCTAATCTCTGCACAAATCTATTTAAAATTTATGCTAGACTTCATAAGTTTTTCTGATATACTTTTATTAGAGTTAGAATTAATAGTTTAAATATTCTTCCATAATTTCATATGATATTTATCCATAGAATTGTTTAATCTATGATATGACTAAAAAAACTGCATGCAAAGAACCATTATAGTAAATAGACGTTTGCCTCTTTTCAATAGTCACAGTTCTATCTTCTAAGTCCTTTTAAACATGTAAAAAAAGATAATACCTATTTATAAATAGACTCATAAACTGTGAAATCAATTTTTTTTTACTTACAGTAGATTTACAAAATACTTGTGTATCATACATTTCCTGTTTACAAGTAGAATACGTTCATTTGTGTATTCAAATGATAGTTATTTATATATTTGCAGAGTACAAAATACCTGCAGAACTAGCATTCCTATTTTTTTTAACAAAATACAAAGACCTATGTACTCAATTATTAAACACTTCATATAAACATAATGCAAAAATACTAATGTACTTATATGTATTACTTTGTTTTAAGTTGTGGTCCTCCCAACCATCAAGTGAGGAGATTACGTCCTCTACTTGTCCCCTAGCTCTAGACTTGGATGAAACGGGTTAACAGTTGATTCACTTTCTGCTGTGACCTCAGGATAGCCAATCCAGTCAATTTTAGAAATATAGTTTTCAGGTTTTTCTGAGTGACATTTCCACTGGTCTCTACCAGCTCTGGAAATTCCTCAACCTTTTTCCACTCTAGAACAAAACCCCTACTCTTCACTGGGATCAATATTTATCCTCAGAGAAGTAGGTAACTGTTTTCCTAGTGTCCCCAAACACTTACCAATTCTTGGAAACATTTTACTATCAAATTTTTACTTTCTTTAAGAAAATATTTCTATTAATTAATTATTCCTAATTATTTGAGTCTTTTCCTCACACAATAATAAAAAGAATTGTCTTTTAACTACTTAACACTAGTTAAATTTAATGACGTTGTCACATTCAGATGAAACCATACATACACTAATATGTGGACCTTTAAAGCTATGAAAAAAAGACTATTGGAAACTAAAAAACCAAAAACATAATATCATTGAGATATTAGAGAAAAAAAGGGTCTAAATTTGTTATCGCAGCTTGGATTAGCTCCTTGTGGCATGAGAAACTAGTAATAGGGGGATGCAATGTGCTTCCCAATTCACTCCAGTCCATGGTCATGTTGATGAAGGTGTTCCAAAGAGAGGAAAAGGGAAAAGGTCCTCTCTCTTTTCATGCAGATCTAGTAAAACCGTGAAGAGTAAAAATTTCATATATGCTAATACAGGTCCACCATGTGCAAAAAAAGTTGCCTCTTATTGTTTCCTTCCCATTAGTGATTTATTTGTGAATAAGGAGTAGGGTGAGTTCCTAAAAGTGAGTTATTTTTTCCTTCACTGTAAATTGTGTCCTAGTGCTACCTTGACTGGCAAACTCTCAATAGTACGTTGTGCCTTTCTAGACAGAGGATCTCTAGTGTGGCATGGTTGCTACACGAGAAGGAAAGAAAGTCCAAAGAACAGGGAGGGAGGGAGGTATTAGAGAAGAGACAAATATTAATAGGAGTAAAAGCGATATCATTAAAGCAAACTCAGGTACGTGCCCCAAACAAAGGTAAGTAGTCAAAGACAATCCAAATTATTTGAGATTGTGCCATCAAAGGATAAATCTAGTGGAAAAGAGATGCCTAAAGAACCAAAATCCAAGAGGGAGTGGGGCTTCCACGTGAGTGTCGGGGTATGGAAACTAACAAATAAGAGTAGGAAGCTAAGGCAACTAACATCAATCTGTGGAGCTCACTTCTACACGTATGCTCTTCTTGGTATGGTCACTTGACCTACTAAACACCGACCACGTTGCCCCTACCCCTCTCTAAAAGGTGTACAATCATGAAAATGGGCTAGAGAAACAGCCAAGTTTTTGAATGAAAAGATGGTTTGGTGATGTAGTAACTACCTAGACTGAAACTTCCATCAATGTGGCAAAGCAATATTCAACACATTGATTGAAAAGATAGATGGGATTTCAAGGATTAAATTTGCGAGACTTTTTAGAATTTGATGGGAATTTAGAATGGATGAATAGTCATACATACCATTGATAGTTCCATGACTATCTGGGTTTTCGGGCGAATGTACAATTCTAGCCGATTTCTTCAGCTCTGACTTACACATTGAAAATCTCACTAATTTGTTTTGTGAGTTGTTTTTATAAAAAAAATTTGGAAGTTAACAATTTATTTTGTTTTGTTAATTGGTTTTAAAGAGATTTTTTGGAAGTTATTTTTTTGAATTTTTCTGTGGAAGTTTTATAAAAATATTACACAAGAATTTATTGAAATCACAAGCCTAATAGGTAACCCCTGTAAAATGAAAATGCATTAACAAGTTTTTTTCAAAGTGCTAAATTCATATATACAACACTATCACTCCCAAACCATTTAAATTTCACTAAATTACCACAGACCTATTTGAATTTGTATTTAACTGACCACTAGAATTTTGAATTTTGCTACATCCAAGGGGCTCATTTGAAATGTGTTTCTAATGCCTGGACCAAAGCGAGTTGAGTTGTCCATGGAAGTATGTTACACTCATTTTAGGCCCAGCCTTAATCCCATACTTCGTTTTGGTCAATTTTTTGTTGCAACAATCAGGAAAGGGAATGTGAGGGTTCCATCACAACGATAAACTTTATGAGTTGCCAAGTAACGAGTTGAGATAGATTAAATTTATTTTAATATTGTATGGAAGGTGGAATTTGAATTTGATTGCCTGGAGCCTTCCTAAAAAAAGAGGAGATTGAAAATTAGTGTAAAATAAGATACACAGCCACTACCTCTCCTTCATGCTCTTAGAGTCTTTATATTTTCATGCCACTCTATGTAGTTATTGAATATTTAATTTACTAATCTCTTGTTACACTCGCCAATATTAGGTTTAGGTTTGTTTCTAGGTAAGGCAACTACAAAACACCTTCTGATTTTTGTTTTTTTCCATCCGATCTTTCCCATGTTGCTCTGTCACTTCTCCTATGACTTTGAAAATATTGTTGGATCCATAAAATTTGTATTATCAACCATGTATTCTGTCAGAGCATGTGGATGTTTTTTTTATGACCTTTAATTATTAAAAATATAGTTTGCATGTGGATGTTTCTTAAATGAATTTTAATTGGTAATCCATATTTTAAATGAATTTTAGTTATTAAAAATATAGTTTGAGGTAGATGAACCTACTTGACAATCTTATATAAAACTTAAGGTTTTATGAAAAAATTTAAAATGTATTTATAACTTAATTACTTGTGCGAAGAGAATTAAAATCAACGATATGTGATTTTTAAATTAGAGGAATATTGTCATCTGTGTAGATTAAAAATTATTTGATAGGAAGCTTCAAGCTGCTTTAAATCATACAAAATTAAAAATAATTTTCTTTCAAACATTTACTTATATATAAATAATTTTTATATAATTTATTATTAATAATATTGTTTTTTTTCTCAAAATATTTTATATTTAAATTATTATTATATATAATAATTATTTTATTAAATTTTTTTTTTTCTAAATAATACTAATTCTATTTATTAAACATAATGATACAAAACTGCCACAGTTTCGGCTATGGAAGCCTGAAAACTGGGCTTGATTTCCAAGCTTAACAAAAATGCTGAATTGCACTGAGTGGGAAACCAGTTCTTTTGGAGAGAGTTTTTCCGCCCTTGAAAGGGAAATCGGCCCATTGTTCACATTGTTTAACATAGCATAAAAAACCAGACTAGAGAAACAATCAGTTATTTCAGCTGAAGAGAAACAAGGAAAATAAAAAATTCTTCTAGAACGATTGAACAATTGTACCATGGTAGGCCAAGGGGAGTTGAATTCACTGCTCATGAGCTGGGGAGGGTGGTTCCTCCACAATTCTGCACCAGTACTCATCACTTGTAGCTTCGTCTCCTTCCTCTGGGTCGCTGCTCTTGCTGGGGACGTCCACCTGCATGGGTTCCTTGCCCAAGTTGGAGTGCACAAGTCTAGTGGGTACATCAGGGTTGAAGGCCTCATTCTTAGATGGCATGCGATTAAGACCGGGCGAAGTAGGAATAGGGCTAGGTGCATTCAACTCTTCTCTCAGGGTTACGGTTACAAAAGCTGTGATGATGGGCTGGTTAAGAGAGCATTCGAAGAGGAACTCCGCTCTTTGGGAGGATTGGCGGAGGGAGTGATTGACAGATGCATGGGAGGCAGGGGAGATAGGTCTAGGAGGGTCGACAAGAGGAGGCGAGGAGGTCTGGGCAAAGCGAACATTGCCAAGGTGGCGATCACGACCCCTTTGGCTCCGGGTGTCCGGATAGCAACACCACGCGATGTCCTCAGAGGCGGTTTTAGTGTCTGAGCTGGTGGAAGGCTGAGAGCGGGCCACCCGACCTCAACTTACTCTGCGTCGGCACCACATCCTTTGTTGAAGCCGTGGCATGGCCACAGAGGTGCGCTGGAAGTGTGTGTGGTGAGAAGAGAAGGTGGAAAGTGTTGGGAGCCAATAGGAGTTAGAAATATGAGCATGCAGATGGAAATTCGAACAACAGAAGGCACTCTGGGTGAAGTGAAAGCCTGGCAGCATTTCTAAACAACTAAGGAGAGAGCAGCGTCGCCCTGTCTAGGTGCAAGTACTTGCCTCAGCACACGGAGAAGGGCAGGTGCTCCACAAGGGAGGCAGAGAATTGCAAACAACACAGAAACAATCTAAACTATCCAAGACAAACGCCATCGCTAACCAGTCGAGCGGCGCGGGATAATGAAGAAGTCGATCGGAATGAGTTAATGCAGAGCAAGCTAGCGAAGTTAATGCGACGATGGTGGAGCTGCAGAGGGCCATATGGCCACCCCACGCGAGCTCCATCGGGAGTAGTCCGGGGACTGTCGTCCCATCAACCAAGACATTCATCCGCATCCGGAGAATTTATTAAAATTTTAAAAATAAAAGAGAATAGTTAATTTTTTTTTTAATTTTTTTTTATATTTACAAAATGTGAATATAAGCTCCGGAGATATGAATATCAAGAATATAATACTCGTAAGAATTTAAAATTTAGAAAAAATAAAATAGAATATATTTTTTGAAATTAAAATTATATATACAATTTTCTTAATATTATAAAGATGATAATTTCTTATATCACACTTTATCTATTTTAAATATATAATTAATTTTTTTAATGAAATCAGTTGCAATAAATTTATATATTGTAAATTGAAAAAAATTGAAAATATTAAAAGTATCACAATGAGATGAATTAATATATTAATTCCATAAAAATTTATAATATTTTTAATGGCTTCAAATTTTTTATTTCAATAATAATCATAAAACATTATGTCACATGCTGATTATTAATTAAATGTTAATTTGGCCTTTTACATTCATATAATTAACTTAATTAATATTTTTATAATTCATATCATTAATAATTAGACATATATTTTTATTAAAAAATTAAAATATAATTAAAATAATTCATTAATAAAAAATATTTAGGACTAATTTTAAAACTTAATTTTTTATTTTAAAATTTCATAAAATATAAATATTTTTTTATATTTAATGATAACATATTTTAATTATTTAATTTATTAACAATTTTTTCCTACACGAAATTGAGTCAAATTGGCTTCATGGATTTAGAACCATTAAAAAAAAATGAATTGGTTCATACATGAAAGAATTATAGAACTAGGATGTAGGGAATCTCATTGATCCATTCATGAAGAGTGTGTATGCAACCCTATCACTTTAGATGTTGTTGGAGTGTTAAAAGGTGTATTCGAGCTAAACTATTAGTAATGGTAAAAGGCATGCAACATGAAACTCCATTGACGCGTGTGAAATTAGTAAAAGATGTTTCTAACAGTATGCTCAATGATCAACAAAATCACTAATGGTTTGTGGGATATGATATTTCAATTAATCATACATATCGTGAGAGAACAAGGAAAAAATAAAGTTGTTATTAAGAGTTATTATTATTAATCATATGGATATTATGTGTGTTATATGGTATTCTAAGTGTTATGTGCCTCTCACTATTTAATATTTATACGTGCGTTGAGGTATGGTATCCTAATTTTTATGTATGCTCTGTTTACCTTTTTATAATATATTGTTTACCTTTGGTCATCCATTGTTGATATTGCTATGGAATCATTGTTGCTGACTACGATCTCAGTGATGTGACATTACCTCATTATGGACAGTGACATAATCGATGCTTTTAAATCGGAAACATCATCAAATATAAGTATTGACGTGTTAGGATTCCACGCATGTTTTGGATCCAATTCTCTAGGCCTTTTACAGGCATTCCCTTTCTTGATGATATTCCCACCAGAGTACTATAATCAAAATACATTTTTCTAGCATCTACAACCTGCACTACCGGCAAACTCTAAATTACAGATGATGATCAAGAAATCACATGCTTACACTATGCATGCCAAAACTAGTGAGGAAAACATACATGTAGCTTGATACTTGCAATAAAAACATGACGTCGCTACGGATCATGATGATCGCTTACACTTTCCTGCTCTTCCTTTGCCTTCTTGCTTCAAATCACTCAGTATCCTCACTCTCCAAGAGTGCTCCAAGAAAACTCTAAGCATCTAAGAATATGAGAGAGAGAGAGAGAATAATGAGAGAGCTCCAAAAGTGCACTGGCAAAATATTTTAGTCAAAAGCTTGCCAACTGATCCGCGGAAGCCTTTTTATCAATGAGGCCTCTATTTTCTTCATTTTCCATTAGTTTCCTTCATTTTCCTCATACACAAATGCAACATTTCACCTTCTTTTTCTCCTATTTTCCGTTATTTTCATAAATAAATGTGCCAAATATGCCATTTTTCCTTTCCAAATCCTTTGCCTTTGCCAATTTCCTTAGCCTTATTAACTAAAAGGAACACCCACTAGGATTTTTTTCCCAGCATTCAAATTGGAATACATGTCCCAGCATCGTGGTCTTATATAATTTTACATGGATTTTTAACCAGGGTTGTTACATTGGAGGGTTGAGAGCAAAGGTGCATTGAAGGTCTGATGACATTACTGTATAATAGATGTCATCGGTGTTGAACCTTCAACCAAGGCATGTTCAATCCTTGAGATTTGTAGTAGATACAAAAGGTAAGCCGTCATTTCTTTTAAATTTAAAATACATGGAAGTAAACTACCTTTGAGATCTCGTTGATGGTAATGAGTATTTACAATTGAGCAAGGATAAAATAGGTATTTGAAACCCATAAATTAGAGATTCAGGTATCATTTCGGTGTTCCAGAAGTTAATATTTCATTCAATCAAACAAAGGAGATAAAATGTTGAGAAATTACTGATTGTCTAATCCCATAAGAAAACATTTCTTTTGAAGAAGTTAAGCTTCAACTTTGGAGAGTTTTAAGGATTAATGTATCTCCGTCTATTCTAGTTAAAATATAGTAATGTGGTTTAAAGCTCTAGAGCATACAATGGACATCGAGCATGCAATGGACATCAAGCATGCAATGGACACCAAGCATAACAAGACTAACTATATGCGATCAACTTTGACCAATCAAATTATGGTATGTCTCATCATATGCCTATCTATTACGTCATCACTTCTAATCAATTAAACTGTACCATGTGTCCTAACCTTCTTGGTCTATGAGGTGGCGATTCTATGAGGTGGCTAAATATCATGCATATCTTAGTCTATAAGGAGTGGTTAAATATCATATCTATTATACTATATAATGCACCTTATGTGTGTTATATGGTATCGTAAGTGTTATGTGCCTCTCACTATTTAATATTTATGCGTGCGTTGAGTTATGGTATCCTGGCTGTTATGTATGCTCTATTTACCTTTCCATAATATACTGTTTACCTTTGGTCGTCTGTGGTTGATATTACTATGGCATCGTTGTTGCTGACTGGCATCTTAGTGACGTGGGCAACCAAAATGGAATCCGATTCTCCTTCTCCATCCGCATTTCTTCCTGCAAAACTAAGTTACAAAATGTTACCTACTCCGGCTTTAGAAAGAAACATATAAAGGAAAGAAAACAGACCTGGGCTGCTTTCTTCTTCTAGTGTTCCAATGCGGCCTCCGTCGTCTAGTGGTCTCTTTCAGGAATTGGTGAACTCAGGCGTTTGAATGATTGTTATCAGTGAAAAATATAAGGTGACGTTATATATAACTAAAACCTAAGTAACTTTTGTGGACCCAGAATCAAGCGGTCCCACAAACCCTGTCAAGATAGGTAGACGGGATTAGAACCGTGTGGACCCAGAAATGAAGCGGTCCCATAAACCCTAAAACAGTTTTTGCCCACATGGCTGCTTTATTTGACTTCAAATAAACGATGAACAAATGGATTCATCCGCTACTTTTAGTTGCAGCACCGCCCATCCACTTCCTTCTTGTTTCTTCCCGTGAAGTCACATTGCCGGATCGGAGGGCCGGTGCCCTCGTCCACTGTGTGGCCTACTGGACAGGTGTTGCCGACGTGTGTATTAGAATAACGGGCCCACAATGACGCGTATTGTATTACGTGGCCGACATTTGACTCGTCTGTGATGACTTAAATGAAACATTTTGCTTGGCATATTGCAGGCTTTAAGATACAAAACAACGTCAAGTACGGCAGTTAATATTGGCCACAAACGGAGATTTTCTATTGCCGATGATGCAATTTACTTTATGATAAGGAAAAATAAAAAAGATTAAGGGACTTTTTGATGAATGTTAACCATTATTTAAAATTTTATGTTAATCATGTGATATATATATATATAATACTCGTTAAAGAATTTACTAGTCATTACAAAAATATTAGTAAAGCATATTTTCATAAATCATCTTTAAACATATCTAAGATGATTGATAAATCATATTGGTGTCAAAATAATTATTTTTGGATATTTGTGAGATTTAGTTGTTATGTATGCATATCTCATTTATAAAATTTAAGTTTACTAGAGGGTTCTATGATATGGATCCTAAGGTCTATAGAAGAAAGGTTAAGAATAAGGTTTATAGAAGAAAGGTTAAGAATCCAAGTCATTCGAAAAGATTCTTTCAGAAGGTAATTTATGATATGAGTTTAAAATAGTTGAAAAATATTTCCTTACTCATGATCACTCTTAAGAAAACCTTAACTTGTTTTAATGTGACATGTCTGTAAGGAACACAAATATTATCAGGGGCACGAAAAGGAAAGAAATAATGAGGCTAAAAATAAGAAAATTAAAAACTAATATTTATCACAACCTGCTGATGTGATAAAAATCACATTCACATTTTTCTAATGTGATTGTATTACTAGAGTGGGCACAAGAGCCATGACTAATGATATAATTTGTTTTTTAAACATTTAATTTTAGAGCTATCGATTGGAGGAGAAGGTATTTTGGATCTAATATCTAATGGAGTTGCTTGCTTGGAAATCCATGAAATGTGACCTTGAATATAAATACTAAATTTAGTGAGCCATCAGGTAAAATACTAAACAGATACTTATTGATAGTCAATTTATAAGATGTGATTAGAGGCAGTGGAGGAAAAGATGGTGCCCTTTTTCCCATATTGCTTCCAAGAGACAAGACAACAACCTCTAAAACACATGAAGTGATACTAGGAGGAAACATATAAATGTACAACTGAACAAGGAGTGAGATCTCTTAGGTACAAAGGCCTTTTGGCTCTAGGTTAGCTCTCTTCGGTTGGTTCGTGGGTTTGGTGGTTGTTTAGTTGGTTGATTTTCATGATATTTCACTTTTGATTGTAGAGGAAAAAATGGCATCTCAACTAGTATGCAAATCCATAAGTACGAGTTATACCCCTCGAATCTTGGGCGAATACCTTGTGATCTGTGTGTGAGGCCACTAGACTATGTTGTTTAAGTTATTGTGGTTAGCGAGCCATTCAGTACATGACTGAATCACTGTGGTGTTTGTTGTATAGCTGATAAACGACCTAGACAAGGATTTCTAAGTCACTATGGTTCTTCTTAAGTAGTTGATAAACAACTTGGAAAATGGACGTTAAATCCCTGTGGTGCTTTCTTTGAAAATAAAAATTGATAAATCGGTTAAAAAATGGATTTCTACTCCTGAGACTAAGAAATACCCCATCTAAACCTTGGGTGAATCCCTGTAAATTAACTTGAAGGAAACAATGGGTCACTGTGGTGTTTATTGCTAGGAACAACAGATAATATAACCTAGTTCTTGTTGTAGGTGGAATTGCTAAACCACCTCAATCCTTAGTATTAGAGGGAATTTGATAAATCACCTTGATAGTGGACTCAATGTTCTTAATGTTAAGCCAAGCATTTGGTGCTAATTCCTTCAATGATGATTTCCTCAAATAATGGATCTGTTTCTAGAAATTTATTAGCTAGAAAATTGTTGTGTGTTTGGAATATGGTTGGGGTGGAGAGGTGAAGCCCCTCCTTTAGTTTCCATCTAGTTCAAGATATATAGATACATATATCACACTTGCATCTTTGAATCATGAACCATGATATTCAATGTTATGCTTATGACTAGTATGAGATCTTGCCTCTCTATGATTTTTTGTGAATTTCTCAACTATGTTGTTCAATATTTAGTTCATTATCTATATGAGAAACTCTACATTATGCTTTCCTAGTTGATAACAATGGCTTTTGAATATATCAACTCAATATTTTTCTTAGAGTATTAACAATTTATGATAAATGGATAACGACTCTTCTTGTATTGTTATGAGTACCTATATATCTATGCTTAGTTAATTGACAGTCATATTCCTATGGACAAGTTCAATTATATTGCAAGATGTGTAAGTAATTGATCATGGTTTATCAAATGATTCATTGAATTGACAAAATAACTAGAATAATTGAATAATGTGTTTCTACATAAAATGTGATGAAGGGTATGCACGGGATTAATTAATAATCCTCTTAATTAAGATTCTTAATCAATGTTAAATCACAATTTCATTCCTACTAGCCCGCAAAGATGTAGACCCGGAGAAGCATTTGCTAGTTTGCACAAATGCATGCAAGGAAGGAAAAGTAGGAATCTCAATGCAAGAAGGACATGTATTCTTCTATCAGTAAAGGAAACTAGAAAAGTGTGAGGGTAACTACGTGAGTCATGGATTCGAGCTAGAAGCAATTGTACATGCGATAAAGATGTGGAGGCACTACTTAATTGGGAGAAATTTTGTGTTGATGTCAGATCATGGAGAATTGAGATACTTGTTTGATCAAACTAAGTTCAATGTTAGACAAGCGATATGGTTGGCTTTGATTAGTGAACTCGATTTTTAAATATAGCCTATTTAGTGCAAGTAAAAACAGGTAGCAGATGCACTTAGTGGAAGAATACAAGTAGTTCACTAGCAAGCCATGAGCACTTATGAAATTCACAACAAAGAAAAACTTAAAGAAGAAAGGCTATATGATGAACATTTATAGTATGTGAAGGAATGATTACAACAAAAACAAGAGAAAAAAATAAGCAATAATTACAAGCTAACTAGTGAAGGTATGTTATTGTTCAAAGATAGATGGTTTGTACCTTATGTGATCAAATTGAAAATGTTCATAATGGACGAGTTTCATAAAATACCTTATTTAGATAATAGTGGTTATCTGAAAATGATAAAAATAAATACTTTATATTATTGGATAGTAATAAATAAGGAAATAGCTAATTTTTTTATCAGAAGCCTCGAATGCCATTAAGTTAAAGTTGAATGCATATATCCAACATGATTATTACAACTAATTCCAATCCCTCAGTGGAAATCGTAAGTCATATCCATGGAATTCATCAAGGTTTTTCCAAATACATCCAAATAAAATTATGTTATTATGGCAGTAGTGGAAATTTTGAATTTTGTATATGTTCAAGAGTTGCAACAATCTGTAAATACCTAGACAAAATGTTAAATCTGCATCGTTGTATGAATAAAAAAATTAGAGTTGCAACAATATGATAAATAGATTAATTACTGGAATAAGGAAATTCAAGTAAAACTATAGCTACGCTGCAATGTATAAACACTTCCTAGCTAAGGAGGGGGGCATAACTCTTTAGAAGAGGTATTGGTTAAAGTAAAATAATTATGCTAGCCAATCAACACACCATCGATCGACATGAATCTGAATTTGCATTGAAAGAATTAAATTACAACTACAAATTAGCTTTGATATGCAGAGTTATTGTTTCATTACTAGGCTCATCTCTTATTGTCCTCCTTATACAAGTGTTTGAGCTATATTAAGATTTCGATGGGAAGTAATGAAATTTTGAATGTTCTATTTAGTTACTATGAATTTCCTTCAGAAGATAGAAATTCATGCATATGCTAGATCAATCAAATGTATGACAAGTGGAATTTCGGTCACACTTTCCTTGTGGAGTGACTAATTTCCCTTGACAATTTCTTGTGTTAGGATATTGGTTGGTTTATCGATATACGAAATTCATTGGTGAAAACTATGCAATTGACGTGATATGCTACAATAGTTTTTCATAATTGCATCGATCGCCACTTGACTAAGAGTTGCAAGAATACAATGGGGTGAGTTGCAACAAAGCCATGAAGGAGAGTTGTAGTAACAAGGAGTTACAATGTGAGTGATAGAATATAGGAATTGCAACATGAGTGTCTTTAGTTAAGAGTTGTAGCATGCATATCTTTTGTTGATGCTTGGAATAGAAATTTTGTTTGTGCAACCTCTTTCTAATCCTTTATGGGCTAGACCATGAAATATGGGAACATAGCCCATAATTTATATGCTTATTTATATACATTACAACTTTTAAGTTAATCAACAAGACAATAAAAAAGGTTCTCCAATTAAAAATGTTAAGAAAATAAATAATAAAAATAAGACACATGATGAAAATATAAGGAAAAATCCTTAATTAAGAATATTTAAAAAATATTCATATATAATGAGATGAAACTTAAAATATTATGAGTAATATATTGAAATAATCTTCTTTACAAATAACAATGTTTATAAACTGTGTGAGTCAAATGCATGTAGTAAGGAAAAAAATATAGCCCTTTCCTTGTTGTAGCTAGCTCAAATAAGACCTTTTGGACATTGATATAACTCTGCAAGTAATTCAAATTTTCAATAATTACAAATAAACAACAGTGATAAGTATTATCAATCACCAACGTGAAAGTATAAGTTAATCAACAAGACAACTTTCAAACCTCCATTCATTGCTACTTTAAAATAAGTCCATACTTTATTTGAAGATAGCTCATTTTTCCCTTCTCCATATAGCCATTTGTAATTCAGATTTAATTGAGATGGTTATGAAATCATTTCATGCTTTTACTTTTACTCAAATTTATTTATAAAAATGACTCACAAATGGGTAAGAAGGAAAATAATTTAAATGTGAGACTCTTAATAAACATGTGACGTATATGGCTCAAGAGGGAGGACCTAATTCCATAATATTAGCAGATCATTATATTTCAATTTTTTTTTTTTTTTAAATATACACATCACGCACAATAACACCTTATGTATACCACATATTCATGCTGATCTGAATATGGGAAAACTTGTTATTGTTATGCAAGCTCCCTCATCAGTATTAAAAATCTGTTTAAGGATCGTCTCATCATAATCATTTATGAAGGGGTTTGTGTGTATAGTTTCATGTGTCTTTGATGATCAAATTATTAGTTAATTAGCCTTTAAAAAATCATATACAACAAATGAAATGCAGAAAAATGAACTCGCAACAATCACATAACATAATGGATGATAATGTACTTCACCCCTCTTGGGCTACATCTCCATGCACCTACTTTAACTTGTTAGGCCCTCTTGGTATTATGAGTAAAATGTATGATTACAAGTACCGTTATTACTCAAATGGATTTGTTAATTGTTTCATTGGCTTCAGAGCACTCAAATACCCCAAAAATGACTATTCAATCTCTGAATTTGATTCACATCTCCTCTACGCTTGACCTCCATATTGGTGGCCATGGGATTATTTACTATCCAAAGTGACAAAATCACCTTCATATGAGCTCCAATGCCTCTAAAAAATATACCATTGTGTTTAGAGCATCAAATAAATCAAAAATTGACTATTTATTCACTATATTTGGCCTTCAGCTGATCTGGGCATGGCCTTCCACATGTAGAATTGCTCCATTTCCTCTGCAAGTTGTTCCAATGGATTTAGAGCATGCTAATTTTCTAGGAATGATTACTCCTAAGTCAAAATTGGTCGAAAATTGACTAGTATAGGCCTCATTAATTTTTTCCCTAGATTCTGCCTCTAAATCTGGAAAACTGCCAATTAGCTTCGACAAATTTGGAAGTGGCGTCAGATTTGGAGATTCTGCCATATTTAACTGCAAATTAATTATTGATAAGATGGAGGTAAGTGCATGATTAAAGTGCACTAACCCCATTTATTGGGTCACTTAAGTCCTGGGAAGATGGTGCAGTCACGTGGAGGAGGGATGGCCCGCAGGGTAGGCCCCCTCCGCTCCACCATCGGAAAACACTTGCATTTAAACATAAATTCAGAGCCTTTCATTTCAATTTTGAAGGTCGTGGCCAGTTGGTGAAGGTGCATGAGTTACACGGGGGGAGGGGAAGGGGTAGAAACTTGACCTCACCCCTCACACAACGTGTTTGCACCATGAAACTTCAGATTTGGGTTATAAAACCGTTGAATATGCATCACAGGGGCTTCACTATGGGAGCATTACCATAACACGTGGGTTCATATTGGGGGATATATAATGAGGAAAAAATGACACAATATATTGGTGGATATATAGGAGGTAAAGGGTTTTTAAATTGGAAGATATAAAAAAGGGAGCTCATAGTTAATGGAAAAATATAAAGGGGTATAAAAAAATGTTAATGAGAAAGTGGATACCTGCAATACATAGTGAAAGTAGGGGATTTTTAAATTGGGAAGGTGTATTGGGTTTATATTGGTAGGGGGTTAAATAATGTGATTTTTAGAATTATTTTCCAATATGTACTCAAATTAAGGGTATTGTTTAATATTCTATGATCGCAGGTGATATATTAGAGGTTTATTGAGTGAAGCCCCCGTGATATGCATGCACCTTAATATTGCACTCCATCCAATATATATTACACCATTGGACCTTAACAATATGTCTCCACCGTATGGTATTAAACCCTTTCAAATTCCAACATAATAACATATGCCTCCAACCATAGAATTATAGGCCATAGCATATATGCCATAAAACCTTTGTAATATGGTTTTAATAAAAATAATGCCAACGTTAATCAAAACAACCACCGCCGTAAGGTTTTTTAAAATGTTTATATGTGGAATTTTATTAATAAGTTGGAATTATATATATATATATATATATATATATATATGATTTTTTAAAAACCATATAATAAATTAAATATATATTTATATATATAATATATTAATCCACGTTAATATATTAAAAATAATTCCAACACATGAAAATTCATGTACCCACATTCAACTTTGGAGGACATTGAGTGATTTTTTACCTTCACAAACCAAACTAGCGAATCCAACTATGCCACTTGTCACAATACCATTGGAAAAAAATTGAAGAATATTCCTTTCATGCTAACTGGGCTGCCATGTCATCAACCCATACCTATTCTGCAATAATTTTTAAAAATTTTGTGTGATCTGAACGACGATCAATTGACCATAACTTCCACATACGAACTCAGTTTTCAATGAAACGAGTTGTGTTAGATTCCTTCCAATGAGCCGATCATTGTCGTTCTAGTTTGGTGCAATTTCAACCTCTTCCATTTTTGAGCAAATTTTTTCCCTTGATCCAGATTCTGATCACTGCTTCCCACTAACATGATTTTGGATCCACAAAAGCTCGTTATCTCATAAGTACAAGAATCCCATTCATATGTACATGTACTTAAAGCTGAAATGAACAAAGTTTGCTAGGAATGACTATTCCTGAGCCAAAATTGGTCGAAAATTAACCAAGATATGCCTCATTAAAGTTTTCATTAGATTTTGCCTCTAAATATGGAAAACTAACTCTTACCTCGGAAAAATTTGGAAGTGGTGCCAAATTGGAGATTCCGCCATCTTTAACTGCAGATTAATTAGTAATAAGCTGGAAATAAGTGCATAATTAAAGCACACTAATCCAACTTAGTGGGGCACTTAAGTCCTCAACACATGGTGCAGTCATGTGGAGGAGGGCTGGCCCACGGGGCTGGCCCCCTCCGCTGCACCATCCAAAAACACGTGCATTTAAATATAAATTTGGAGGCTTATATTTCAAGTTCGAAGGTCGTGGTGTGTTGGCGAAGGTGTGTGAGTGGAATGGGGGAGGTCAAGGGGTCGAACCCCAACCTCACTCATCACGCAACATTTTTTCACCATGAAAATTCAAACTTGGGTTACAAAACCGTTGAATACGCATGCACCTTTATATTGCAACCCATCCAATATATATTACACCATCGTACCTTAATAATATGTCTCCACCGTATGGTATTAAACCCTTTCAAATTACAACATAATAACATATGCCTCCAACCGTAGAATTATATGCCATAGCATATATTCCATAAAACCTTTATAATATGATTTTTTTTAAACCATAATATATATATATATATATATATATATATATATATAATACATTAATCCACCTTAATTTATTAAAAAAAATTCCAGCACATGAAAATTCATGAACCCACATTGAACTTTGGAGGACATTGGCCGATATTTTACCTTCACAAACCAAACTGGCGAATCCAATTTTGCCACTTGTCACAGTACCATTGGACAAAAACTTAAGATGATTCCTTGCATGCTGATTGGTCTTCCATGTCATCAACCTCTACCTGTTCTGCAATAATTGTTTAAAAATTTTGTCTGTTCTGAATGGTGATCATCGAAGCATAAATTCCTCATACGAACTCAGTTTTCAACAAAACGAGTTACATTGGATTCCTTGCAACAGGCCTCTCACTGTAGTTCTAGTTTGGTGTAATTTTGACAACTTTAATTTTTGAGCAAATTTTCGCCCCTGATCCAGATTCTGATCACTCCTTCCCACTGACATGCTTTTGGACCCACAAAATCTGGTTATCTCATGAGTGTTGAACACTATTTTGTTTCCCAAGTTATATCATCTTGATTCTACTTGGAAAAATTGCTATGACAACCACTTGGTCATTGTCATGCCTTGCCTTTCCTTGCAAATGGCTTGGCTCTTCAACCATTGTTATCCTTTTGTTGTTTACCTAATCCAACACTTGTTGGATGATATAACAATTTTTCTGTAACAAATCGATTCCTCAGTGCCTTCCCACTGAGAATCATGTTACTCCTTTGCACAATGAGAGAGCTACATCAATGATCCAACATCAGTAATAACAAGAAAATAAATGACCATTATTTTACCTCCACAGTTCCAAATTCCACATCTGGAAGAATGCATTCACCATTTCCTTCTCTTCTCAGCATCAACACATCAAATGGTCTACAATAGATTCAAAATTTTTTCTTTGACATCTTGTCACAAACACACATGCAAGAAAAATAACTTGACGACATATCCTCTTGCTCCTTCAAAGAAACTAATTTCACATCATGTGAATATCACCATGTAATCTCACATTTTGGTGTCAATATTCATCGACCAAACACAAGTTGAAAAAAAATGCCTCTTCAAACAACTGACTCTCAATTCAAGAATAAGCATGTGTAATAACTTGATGATTCTTTTCCTAAAACAAAAAGAATTTTACATCACATGAAACACTTTGTCAACATCTCCTTTTCATATTTGGAGAAAAAATCAACTCTTCCAAGTCGATATGACATGCATGCAACACACAATCGACCAGCACATGTTGATACTCATGCATGTGCTAATGATCAAAACTCTCAAGTTGACAACATATATGTTAAACAAAGAAATCGACCAACACAAGTTGATTACTCATGCATGTTCAAGAAAAAAGAAACCATCAAAATTCCACTATTCATACACACAAACTCTCATCCATGTATACAATTCCTTAACTCTCTCAAAAGTACAATCATAATTACAAGAATCCCATTCATATGTACATGTACTTAAAGATGAAATGAACAAATTTGCTGCAATAAAGTGAGTCAACATACTCCACTTTCAATTACCTTCTTGGTGTAAACATGCAACATGCATTCCATTGGCAAAGAAATGCATCAACATCAAAACACATGCTTTATCTTTGGTTTTACTGGTTATACCGTTCTCGATTCTGTCGAATTCTTGTAAAACCTTCTGCTTTTTTTTTGTTCTGTATCATAGTGATATACTGATTCTCCTTTTAATTAAATATTTTGTCATTGTACGCATATTCCTCATCTCTATTATTCGTCTTTTCCACAAAAAGGATTATGTTGCAGGTTATACTACTCTGCATAGGAATGCTTATCATTTCTTTATTTCTCATTCTCTAAAAGAAATTTCTGGTTTATTCTCTGTAATCTTTCTCAGGTATTTCAAATTATTTATTGGCTATCTATCAAAGATTTTGTTTGAATATAGCATCTATCGATATTATCTTTGTCCCATTTCCTTATTACCTGTATTCAGTTTCCGTTTTTAAAAGAAATCTAGAAGTGGGAATTTACACAGTTTCTAGTTATGTAATACTATACTCATCCCTCGAATATATATTACCACAGAACTATTTAGATAAATTATTTTAAGGTTTCTGTTTAATATTTTAGTACATTCAGTGTCCGGACCACTGCTTACTGAAGTCTGTGTATAGTATATAATAATAGAAAGAACAATGTGTCTTAGGTAGGGCGTTGCCCAAAAACTAAGACCTACAGTTCTAATCTCTGCATAAATCTGTTTAAAATTTATGCTAGACTTCATAAGTTTTTCTGGTATAAATTTTATCAGAGTTAGAATTAATAGTTGAAATATTCTTTCGTAATTTCATATGATATTTATCCATGGCATTGTTTAATCTATGATATGATTGAAAAAAATGTATGCAAAAAACCATTATAGTAAATAGATGTTTGAATCTTTTTAATAGTCACAGATTTATCTTTTAAGTCCTTTTAAACATCTAAAAAAAGATAATACCTGTTTATAAATAGACTCATAAACTGTGAAATCAAATGTTGTTTACTTATAGCAGATTTAGATAATACTTACATATCATAAATTTCCTGTTTACAAGTAGAATACGTTCAACCATGTATTCAAATGATAGTTATTTATATATTTGCAGAATACAAAATACCTGTAGAACCAATATTCATATTTTTTTTAACAGAATACAAACACTTGTGTACTCAACTATTAAACACTTCATATAAACATAATGCATAAATAATAATGTACTTATCTATATTACTTTGTTTTAAGCTATGGTCCTCCCAACCATCAAGTGAGGCGATTACGTCCTCTAGTTTCCCCCTAGCTCCAGACTTTGATGACACGGGTTAACAGTGGATTCACTTTCGGTTGTGACCTCAGGATAGCCAATCCAATCAATTTCAAAAATCTAGTTTTCAGGTTTTTCTGAGCGAATTTTCCACTGGTCTCTACCAGCCTCATTCGGTCCAAAATGCTTCCATTGCACTTTAACCTGGACAACTACTCATTTGTGGAGTACGATTTCCCTTCGGTCAAGTAAGCGTTGCGGCTCGACCAGGAACTCGTTGTCCGATTCTACTTGAAAAACAACAATGTTTCAAATCAATTCTCACAAAATATATATGTATCTCAAGTTAGGATTTTTATTCCTATCCTACCTGTATATTTTTCCAATGTATTATGTGCTTTGCATCATGCACATAATGCTTCAGTAGGGACACATGAAACACATTGTGTACTCGAATGTGGTTGGGTAAAGCTAGCCGATAATCTACATGTCGTACCCTTTCCAAAACTTGGAAAGGTCCACAGAACCTACGAGATAATTTGGCACAAGAGGTCCACCTTAAGGTACTCCTCTTGGGTTTAATTCTCACATATACATGGTCTCCCACCTCGAATTCTCGATAAGACCTCTTTTTATCTGCATAGATCTTTTTCCGATCTTGTGTAGCCTTTAGATTTTGTCTTATTTTATTTACCTCTATTTCCACTTTGGCAAGCATCTCAGGTCCCAACATTAATTTTGTCTTGGGGCTGCTCCAATTTATAGGCGTGTGAAACTGCCTCCCATATAATGCCTTGAAAGGGCTCATTTTCAGAGATTCCTGATAACCGTTGTTGTAAGAAAATTGAAACCAAATGCAGATAATCCTCCCATTTAGTTGGTTGTTGAAGTACATACATGTGCAGCATGTCTTCCAATATTTGGTTCACTCGCTCCATTTGACCGTCAGTCTGGGGATGATAAGTTGTGCTGAAGTTTATCTGAGTTCCAAGGCTGGTAAAGAAAGTTTTCCAAAATGCAGATGTGAACTTGACACCCCGGTTTGAAATAACGGTTTTTGGAATTCCATGCAACCTAAAAATTTCCTTCATAAATATGTCGTCCATCTGTACTATCTTGTAGGTGGATTGCACAGGTATAAAATGTTCAGATTTACTCAATCTATCCACCACCACCATGAAAAAATCATTTTGTCTTTTTATTCACGGTAAACCCATAATGAAGTCCAAGGATATGATCTCCCACTTCCATTCAGGTATTGATATGGGCTGCAACAATCCTGCAGGATGTTGATGCTCCACTTTTACTTGTTGACATTGTAAGCATTTGCTTAAATATTTAGCAATATTCTTATGCATACCAGACCAAAAACATACCTTCCTTATTGCAGTCAACATTTTATGCTATTCTGGATGACCCGCATAATTGCTACGATGGAATTCATCCATTATCAGCTCCTACAGATCCATGCGATTAGGCACATACACTTTTCCTCGGAAGGTCAATGTCTGATCCTCGTTCATTCCGTACTCGGATGTACATCCTTGCTTCATGTTTTCTTCCATCTGTTGCCATAAAAATTGGTATTCCGGATCTTTCTGTGCCTCTTCCTTTAATTGTTCCAAAAATTTATTTTCTAGCTGATTATAATACATCTCATATATACCATGTAATTTTATGCTTAAAGCATCAGCTACTCTTTTTTCTTTTCCCTTTACATGTTGAATGTCCATATCAAACTCACTTAGGAAGGCATTCCATCTCGCCTATCTGGAGTTTAAATCTGCTTGTTTGAAGTAACTAGTCAAGCTGCTATGATCTGTTTTAAGTACAAACTATTTTCCCAACAAGTAATGCCTCCACACCCGGAGTGCATGTACTACTGCGGTTAGTTCTAGATCATATGCAGAATATCTTTGTTCATGGTCTTTTAGCTTCCTTGATTCGTATGCCACCACTTTTCCTTCCTGGGATAAAACTGCCCTAACACCTTCTTTACTTGCATCTGTACATACCTCAAACTCTTTGTTAGGATCAGATACCATTAGTACAGGCGCAATGGTCAAAAGCTATTTCATCTTTTCAAAGCTATTCTGACATTCCATCGTCCATTTAAAAAATTTTCCTTTCCTCTGCAAGGAGGTGATAGGAAATGCAATTCTAGAAAATCCTTCAATAAATCTTCGGTAATAACCAGCTAAACCCATAAAATATCTAATGTCTACCAGATTCTGGGGTACTCGTCATTCCATAATGGTTTTGATCTTCTCAGGATCAACAACAATTCCTTCTGCTGAAATAACATTGCCTAGATACTGGATTTCTATTTTAAAGAAATCACATTTACTATACTTAGCATACAACTGGTGTTTTCTTAACATTTCCAGAACAAGCCTCAAATGTTCCTTATGCTCTTCCTGATTTTGAGAATATACCATAATATCATCTAAAATATAGGTACGAAATTATCGAAGAAAGGATGGAAGATTCCATGCATTATCGTCATAAAGGTTGTTGGTGCATTCCTCAATCCAAAGGGTAACACCACAAATTCATAGTGTCCATACCTGGTACAGAATGCTCTCTTATAAATGTCTTCATCCTTAATTCGAATCTGGTGATATCCAGATCTTAAATCTATCTTGGAAAACATTGTGGCCCCTTTTACTTGATCAAACAAATCATCAATTCTTGGTAGGGGGTACTTGTTTCTTACTGTTAACTTATTGAGTTGCATGTAGTCCATGCACATTCGCATGGTCCCATCTTTCTTTTTCATGAAAAGAACTAGTGCTCCCCATGGGGACACACTTGGACAAATATAGCCTTTATCCAACAGTTCTTCTAACTATATTTTCAGCTTAGTTAGCTCTGGCACACTCATTCTGTAGGGAGCCCTTGACATCGAAGAAGCTCCTGGCAATAACTCTATGGTGAAATCAATGTCTCTCCTTGGTGGTAAACCAGGAATATTTTCTGGAAAGACATCTAGAAATTCCTGTACCACTGGTATATCTTCCATCATGGGTGATTTTTCCTTTGAATCTGCATACCCTACCTGAATAGCATACAAATGACATCCCTCTCTTATACACTTACTCATTTGGGATGCTGTAATTGGGCGTATCTGCAATGGCTTTTTGATTCCTTGAATCTCTTTACGTGTTCCATCTTTCATTCTGTAATAAATAATCTTTTCCCTATAGTCTACCAAGGTCCAATGCTCTTCTAACCAATCCATGCCTAGCAAAACACCATAGGATCCCAATGGTAGGCTGTTCAGATCTACTTGTAACTGTTGTTCTGAAATTTCCAACATACAATTTGGAATCTTGGAAGTTACTTTTCGTTTTGTTTCGGTAGCTAACTATACCAGCCATGAAATTTTAAATTTCTGTTCTTTCAAATTACACATTTCCACTATTTTGGGACTAATATAGCTTAGAATTGCTCCAGGGTCTTCCAAAATAGAAACAGGTTTAGTTAGTAATTTACCTTCTAGTTTAGTCATTGTGGGTTGATAATCATCCTGTCGGTCTTCCAAAGCTGCATTGATATAGGGTATGTTCCGCGCTACATCACGTACTGTAGAAGCTTCTTGTAAATTTTCCATTGTATCATTTCTGATTCGCTGTGGACAGTTTTTGTAATAGTGTGCCTCACCGCACCCCCAACACTGTAGAGGTGGCTTAGTAATCTGACCTTGCTCAGGCTTACTAGATGCTTCCATAGGCTTTTCTTCTGCTGGCCATCTGGTTCTCTGGTGATTCTTACCAAATTGTTTGCTAGCAGGATTTCGTGTAGAACTTTTAAGTTACCACTTTGTGTGCCTTTGAAATTGGAATTACTTTTCTGTCCTTTCTTTGGATGCCAAATTTTACCAACCTCCCCTTTAGCCTTGGACTGCTGATAGCACATTCATGCTTTACGAATGGCTTCATCCATGGTTCGGGGGTTTACAAACTCTATTCGCTCCTTCATGTGTATTGTTAGACTACTCAGAAACCTCTGCACCTTAGCCTTTTCCTCTCGAAGATATGGAACATATCGTAACAGGCAGGTGAACTTGGTGATATAATCATCCATGGTCATTCATCCCAACCTTAAATCGTGAAATTATTTAGCTTTTTCATGATAGAATCTCTCTTTCAAATACTTGTCTTTAAAGTACTAATGGAATGATTCCTAGGTGACATTTTGTTCTTCGATACTACGCACATTCTTTACTTCTTCACACCATAGTGTGGCTTTTTCTCTTAGCTGATATATAGCTAATATGGCCTTCAGTTTTCTGTTATATTCATACACCTGAAAGTACTTATTCATGTTAATTAGCCATGCTTTGGCCACCTGCTCAGCCTCATGATCAAACGTTGGTGGTTTAATTTTTCTAAATTCCCCCTGAAGTTCTACTTTCTGTTTCTTAATCTCTTGTTGATCTGACAAATTGCCAGATTCTGCCTCATTGAAATTTTTATTCTTACTTCGCTGAGATGGGATTTTTTCCACTCTGTCTATGGTGTTATTTCTCGTTTGTTGTTCATCACCTTCTTGTATGCCTCTATCAGTACTTTGATGTTCCATCTCCTAGATTTTTTTGTCTGACACTCTTTAATATTTTCTCCTGATCTTGCAGGAATTTCTCATTATCTTTTCGGACACGTACCATTTCCTCCTGCAATTGCTGCATAGTATTCAACATGAAACTGGATTAGTGCTGCTGTTCCTCAAGCAACCGACTAGTTTGTTGATGCTATTCAACACTTAACTGAAGCCACATTTTTGGGTTCATCGCCGGTTGTGCTTGGGTTTCCCCAACATCTTGCGGTGGTTGTGATGCTAATCCTCTTCTCATTTTCTTTCTCTGTGCATTAGTCACATACACAAATTTATCGTTAGTCTACCCTTAGGGTCCCAGCGTAGAAACGCTGCTTTGATACCACTTGTAACAATTTAACCTTTATAAAAACTACACAGTAAAAAAAACAATTTAATTCTTCTTTTATCCACCACAATAGAAAATTACTACGGGTTACATAACCATATTGTTGATAAGACTTAAATATATAATACATGGTCATCGACCCATATATATATATATAGTTAATCTGCAAAACACAACAATATAAAGATTGATTTTTCATAACATCAATATACATATAATTATGGGAATAACATAATAGTTATATGATTAAGGTTTGGGTAATATTCTTATTTGTTTCTCAAAACATACACCATAACGCTAATTAATCTCTACATTAACTCCACCTTGATCTTTTCAATTGGAGGTTAGTTGGCATGTCAAATCCATTAATTGCCATGGTACATGGCCTTTAACTCCCTTGATAGTTACCAGATTGCATTCAGAACTTTCGTGCCTTTCAATGGCACTCCAATGAGTCCTCACCATCGATCTTTAATCTAATCTACGATTGCATTTTTTCGGCGGGAGATCTGACTTAATGCTTTCTAAACCCTAACTCTTACTTGGGAATTTCTGCTTTTCAACTCATTTAGCTCTGCCTATTCAGCTCTTAAGCTTATGGGACCTCCAGGTGCAAGCGTTTGTATGAGGTTAAGTCTACGATCTTCAGGAAATTTGATGCTCGAGTTTTTACTGAGCTGTGGGTCTAGCTCACCACCGGTCAAAGCATGCTTCAGTCCTCAAACGTTTTAGAAGGGAACTTGCTGATAAGCATAAGCTCAGACTCTTGTCCGCCCACTATGATATCTTCTCAATGGGATTTCTTCCCTTCAGTTGCTCGCCATCCAGTGAGATTAACACTGTAATTTATCTGGTTTATTCATTCATTTGTTTTTCTGTTGATGAGCGAGGTTCGATTACACTTGTAAGTGTTAAGTATTGAATGTTACTTGTATTATGCAGGTTGTCCGCTTGGGAATCTTCTTCCTACAAGTAAGATTTCAATATCATTTTTCCACAGATTCCTACTTCGTGGTTTTCCCATTTTTTTAAAGTCTTGCAAAGGAGTCTTACAATAATATTTCGATATTTCTCGACAGGTCAGTACTCCAACCCCAAATTCTTTGGCATGAAGTCTACAACTGTCATGCATTGCAATGTCTCCTTCGGCCTCAGCTAACACACAGGCTCTCTTTCTCTCTCCAGGTACCCTAGTAACTGAAGTTACTACTCTAGATTCTAGCTTCCACTGAACTTCTAGAATTGAAAATTTGTTAAGATGTTTTCAAGGGAATTAAAACCCTGCTGTCTAGGTTTAAGACCTGACTCGGTCTAGAATTCATAATGTGTATTTTTATTAAATATTTAATAATGTAACCTGCAAATATTTCGCCTGGACTTTTACTATATTTTTATGAGGAAGTGTATCTTTCTTTATCTTAGGTTTTACCGGTTATACCGTTCTCGATTATGTCGGATTCTTGTAAAACCATCTGGGTTTTTTTTGTTATGTATCACAGTGATATACTGATTCTCCTTTTAATGAAATAGTTTTTCACTGTACGCATATTATTCATCTCTATTATTCATTTTTTTCCGCAAAAATAATTATGTTGCAGGTTATACTACTCCACATAGGAATGTTTATCATTTCTTTATTTCTCGTTCTCTAAAAGAAATTTCTAGTTTATTCTCTGTAATTTTGCTCAGGTATTTCGGATTATTTATCGGCTATCTATCAAAGCTTTTGTTTGGATATAGCATCTATCGATATTATCTTTGTCCCATTTCCTTATTACCTATATTTGGTTTCTGTCTTTAAAAGAAATCTAGAAGTGGGAATTTACACAGTTTTTAGTTATGTAATACTATACTCTTCCCTCGAATATATATTACTGCAGAAGTGTTTAGAGAAATTCTTTTAAGGTTTTCGTTTAATATTTTAGTACATTTGGTGTTTGGACCACCACTTACCGAAGCCTGTATATAGTATATAATAACAGAAAGAACAATGTGTCATAGGAAGGGCGTTGCCCAAAACCTAAGACCAACAGTACTAATCTCTGCATAAATCTATTTAAAATTTATGCTAGACTTCATAAGTTTTTTTGGTATAATTTTATTAGAGTTAGAATTAATAGTTGAAATATTCTTTCATAATTTCATATGATATTTATCCATATAATTGTTTAATATATGATATGACTGAAAAAACTGTATGCAAAGAACAATTATAGTAAATAGACATTTGCCTCTTTTCAATAGTCACATTTTTATCTTCTAAGTCCTTTTAAACATGTAAAAAAAGATAATACATGTTTATAAATAGACTCATAAACTATGAAATCAAATGCTATTTACTTATAGTAGATTTATAGAATACTTGTGTATAATGCATTTCATGTTTACAAGTAGAATAAGTTCATCTGTGTATTCAAATGATACTTATTTATATATTTGCAGAGTACAAAATACTTGCAGAACCAACATTCCTATTTTTTTTAACAGAATACAAAGACTTGTGTACTCAACTATTAAACACTTCATATAAACAGAATGCATAAATAATAATGTACTTATATGTATTACTTTGTTTTAAGTTGTGGTCCTCCCAACCATCAAGTGAGGAGATTACGTCCTCTACTTGCCCCCTAGCTCCAGACTTGGATGAAACGAGTTAACAGTTGATTCACTTTCTGCTGTGACCTCAGGATAGCCAATCCAGTCAATTTTAGAAATCTAGTTTTCAGTTTTTTCTGAGCGACATTTCCACTGGTCTCTACCAGCTCTGGAAATTCCTCAACCTTTTTCCACTCTAGAACAGAACCCCTACTCTTCACTGGGATCAATATTTATCCTCAGAGAAGTAGGTAACTGTTTTCCAAGTGTCCCCAAACACTTAGCAATTCTTGGAAACATTTTACCATCAACTTTTTACTTTCTTTAAGAAATTATTTCCATTAATTAATTATTCCTAATTAATTACTTAGAAAACAAATAACTTTGAGACAATAGTAATTATTTGAGTCTTTTCCTGACACAATAATTAAAAGAATTGTCTTTTAACTAGTTAACACTAGTTAACTTTAATGAAGTTGTCACATTCAGCTGAAACCATACATACACTAATATGTGGACCTTTAAAGCTATGAAAAAAAGACTATTAGAAACTAAAAAACCAAAAACATAATAGCAATGAGATATTAGAAAAATAAGGGTCTAAATTTGTTAAAGCAGCTTGGATTGGCTCCTTGTTGCGTGAGAAACTAGTAATAGGGGGATGCCACATGCTTCCCAATGCACTCCAGTCCATGGTCATGTTGATGAAGGTGTTCCAAAGAGAGGAAAATGGAAAAGGTCATCTCTCTTTTCATGCAGATCTAGTAAAACCGTGAAGAGTAAATCTCATATATGCTAATACAGGTCCACCATGTGCAAAAAAAGTTTCCTCTTGTTGTTTCCTTCCCATTAGTGATTTCTTCGTGAATAAGGAGTGGGGTGAGTTCCTAAAAGTGAGTTATTTTTTCCTCCACTCTAAATTGTGTCCTAGTGCTACCTCGACTGGCACACTCTCAATAGTACGTTGTGCATTTCTGGACACAGGATCTCTAGTGTGGCAGGGTTGCTACATCAGAAGGAGAGAAGGTCCAAAGAACAAGGAGGGAGGGAGGTATTAGAGAAGAGACAAATATGAACAGGAGTAAAAGCGATATCATTAAAGCAAACTCAGGTACGTGCCCAAAACAAAGGTAAGTAGTCAAAGACGATCCAGATTATTTGAGATTGTGCCATCAAAGGATAAATCCAGTGGAAAAGAGATGCCTGAAGAACCAAAATCCAAGAGGGAGTGGGGCTTCCACGTGAATGTCTGGGCATGGAAACTAAAAAATAAGAGTAGGAAGTTAAGGCAACTAACATCAATCTGTGGAGCTCACTTCTACATGTATGCTCTTCTTGGTATGGTCACTTGACCTACTAAACACCAGCCACGTTTCCCCTACCCCTCTCAAAAAGGTGTAATCATTAAAATGGGCCAGAGCAATAGCCAAGTTTTTGAATGAAAAGATGGTTTGGTGATGTAGTAACTACCTAGACTGAAACTTCCATCAATGTGGCAAAGCAATACTCAACACATTGATTGAAAAGATAGATAAGATTCCAGGGATTAAATTTGCGAGACTTTTTAGAATTTGATGGGAAGTTAGAATGGATGAATAGTCATACATACCATTGATAGTTCCATGACTATCTGGGTTTTCGGGTGGATGTACAATTCTAGCCATTTCTTTAGCTCTGACTTACACATTGAATGTCTCACTAATTTATTTTGTGAGTTGTTTTTATAAAAAAAAATTGGAAGTTAACAATTTATTTTGTTTTGTTAATTGTTTTTAATGAGATTTTTTGGAAGTTATTTTTTTGAATTTTTCTGTGGAAGTTTTATAAAAATATAACACAAGAATTTATTGAAATCACAAGCTTGATAGGTAAACCCTGTAAAATGAAAATGCATTAACAAGTTTTTTCAAAGTGCTAAATTCATATATACAACACTATCACTCCCAAACCATTTAAATTTGACTAAATTACCGCAGACCTATTTGAATTTGTATTTAACTGGCCACTTGAATTTTGAATTTTGCTACATCTGGGGGGCTCATTTGAAATGTGTTTCTAATGCTTGGACCAAAGCGAGTTGAACTGTCCATGGAAGTCTGTTACACTCATTTTAGGCCCAGCGTTAATCCCATACTTCGTTTTGGTCAATTTTTTTGTTGCAACAATCAGGAAAGGGAATGTGAGGGTTCCATCACAACGATAAACTTTATGAGTTGCCAAGTAACGAGTTGAGATAGATTAAATTTATTTTAATATTGTATGGCAGGTGTAATTTGAATTCGATTGCCTAGAGCCTTCCTAAAAAAAGAGGAGATTGAAAATTACTATAAAATGAGATACATAGCCACTACCTCTCGTTCATGCTCTTAGATTCTTTATATTTTCACGCCACTCTATGTAGTTATTGAATATGTAATTTACTAATATCTTGTTACACTAGCCAATATTAGGTTTAGTTTTGTTTCTAGGTAAGGCAACTACAAAACACCTTCTGATTTTTGTTTTTTTCCATCCGATCTTTCCCATGTTGCTCTCTCACTTCTCCTGTGACTTCGACAATATTGTTGGATCCATAAAATTTGTATTATCAACCATGTATTCTGTCATAGCATGTGGATGTTTTTTTTTATGACCTTTAATTATTAAAAATATAGTTTGCATGTGGATGTTTATTAAATGAATTTTAATTGGTAATCCATATTTTAAATGAATTTTAGTTATTAAAAATATAGTTTGAGGCAGATGAACCTACTCGATAATCTTATCTAAAAGTTAAGGTTTTATGAAAAAATTTAAAACGTATTTATAACTTAATTACTTGTACGAAGAGAATTAAAATCAATGATATGTGATTTTTAAATTAGAGGAATATTGTTGTCTGTGTAGATTAAAAAATATTTTATAAGAAGCTTCAACCTTCTTTAAATCATACAAAATTAAAAATAATTTTCTTTCAAACATTTACTTATATATAAATAATTTTTATATAATTTATTATTGATAATATTGTTTTTTTTTAATATTTTATATTTAAATTATTATTATATATAATAATTAATTTATTAAAATTTTAAAAATAAAATAGAATAATTAATTTTTTTTAAATTTTATTTTTATATTTAGAAAGTGTGAATATAAGCTTCGTAGATATGAGTATCAAGAATATAATACTAGTAAGGATTTAAAATTTAGAAAAAATAAAATATAATATATTTTTTGAAATTAAAATTATATATACAATTTTCTTAATATTATAAAGATGATAATTTCTTATATCACACTTTATCTATTTTAAATATATAATTAATCTTTTTTAATAAAATCGGTTGCAATAAATTTATATATTGTAAATTGAAAAAAATTGAAAAGATTAAAAGTATCACAATGAAATGAATTAATATATTAATTCCATAAAAAGTTATAATATTTTTAATGGCTTCAAATTTTTTATTTGAATAATAATCATACAGTTTTATGTCACATGCTGATTATTAATTAAATGTTAATTTGGTCTTTTACATTCATATAATTAACTTAATTAATATTTTTATAATTCATATCGTTAATAATTAGAAATATATTTTTATTAAAAAATTAAAATACAATTAAAATAATTAATTAATAAAAAATATTTAGGACTAATTTTAAAACTTAATTTTTTATTTTAAAATTTCATAAAATATAAATATTTTTTTATATTTAATGATAACATATTTTAATTATTTAATTTATTAACAATTTTTTTCCTACACAAAATTGAGTCAAATTGGCTTCATGGATTTAGAACCATTAAAAAAAATGAATTTTTTCCTACATGAAAGAATTATAGAACTAGGATGTAGGGAATCTCATTGATCCATTCGTGAAGAGTGTGCATGCAACCCTATCACTTTAGATGTTGTTTTTGAGTGTTAAAAGGTGTATTCGAGTTGAACTATTAGTAATGGTAAAAGGCATGCAACATGAAACTGTTGGAGTTAATGCTTACATTCCATATTTGAGAAATTGGTTTGTGATGGTTGAGAAATTCTCTCAACCTCTCTCTCTAAATTAGGAATAAGTTGGATCTCAAAAACTCTATTTAATAGAGTAATCTGAATGTAAATATGTGTGTGTGTGTGAGTGTGTTTACACATACACCATTTGTGTATAATATATATGAGTGTGTTTAATATATGTGTGATTTTCAGTGGTTTTAACATGGTATCGGAGCCTATCTAAAACTAATCTCTTATGGGAAAGTTAAAGCGCAGAGACTGTAAAATTTTTTGCTGTTAGAGTAGGTGCTATCTGAAGCGATGTCTGCGTGGTAAGTTTTATCATAATCGCGCTAAGGCGAATTTGGTTGTCTCACAACGAGAGATTCATATTCTTTCTGAAAGACAGCGGTGCAACAGGATGAATCAATTGTTCTCCAAAATGCGTTCTATGCTCACAGATCAAATCACCAAGAGTGACAAAACTAGCATTGTAGCGGAGACTATAAATTACATTCACCATCTCCGGTAGCGTCTCCGCACTGGCGGTAGGAAAAACGCGGGCCAGTCCTCAGTTGATACCATTGCAATATTGCTAGAGATATCATTGAAAAGCCATGCAAGAAAAGACCACTTCCTCACGGTAAAGTGTGCGCATAAGAACAACCTGTTGCCTTCAATCATAGCACTAGTAAAGGGACAGAATCTGCAAGTGATGGATGCTTTAGTGATGGATGCTTTAAGCACCTACTTGCCACCACGATTATTGCAGATTATGTAGAAATAAGAACCTTTGAGCACATACTGGTATTAGAATCATAATCATGCTTTGAATGAATGTGGCGGTCCAGATTTATGCTTGGAATGCTTCGACTATGACACCTTGCTGTTCAAATCGAGTTCATCTGCTACAAAAGTGGAGAGAGAAGGTTCTGTGAGTTTTGTTATACATTTTGCGTCCGATACATAAATCTTTAGTTTAGTTTTCAGTAAGCTGCAAGGAACTCAGTGATCCCCATGAGAAAAAAACATAATTACAATGTGGGATATCGAAAAGTGCGTGAGAATGGGGAGAAGAATGGTTGGGCGCATTGTAATATTTCGGGTGTGCAACAGATCAACATAGAAATGCATTGTGGCAGTCACTGTTAGTGTGACTATACAGTTTTTTGGAGTCTACAAACTTTATTATATATTCATTTTCTCAATTGCATGAACAAGTACATTTACTCTGCTGCAGATAGTGATGGGTGGAATTTTGCAAGTTTGAAAACGAGTTTAATTTGTTTTTATGTATTAGTATATTTGTTTTAAAAATTAAGTGATGAAGAATTTCAAAATCAGATAAAAAGGTCATTTTGTAACACTGATTCTAGATACATTTTGTATCTAGACGGCTTTTCTAGATAACTGGCGAGTACAGCGGTTGGCACCCATGTATCTCTGTGGATGGGAGCTTGTCCATAGAATGACTAGGAGTTTAGCAATTGAAAAATGTAATCAATTGTTCTTGAAGAGATCAAGTGGCAGTAAGGCTCAATATGGATGGTTGTCCAGATAGTATGGCAGTTGTGGATCTAGGGAAGGATCCCTCATTAGTGGTAGATGTGGAAGTGGTCTCCTAATGAGGTTATGTGATAGATTGGGATGCTGTCTAGTAATTGACTTCGGGAGGTCCTTGATTCGGGAGTTGAGGAAGCAAACTCGGGAATCCGACTTGCCAACTACACATTTCTGAGGGTTATGAGGAAACTTGATGGAGCATCTACTGATAAGCTTGATTATTTTGTTATTTATGAGTGAATTCAATAAATTCATGTAATGTAATCATTAAGGGGGGATGTTGGAGTTAATGCTTACATTCCATATTTGAGAAATTGGTTTTTGATGGTTGATAAATTTTCTCAACCTCTCTCTCTAAATTAGGAATAAGTTGGATCTCAGAAACTCTATTTAATAGAGTAATCTGAATGTAAATCTGTATGTGTGAGTTTGTTTACACATACACCATTTGTGTATAATATATATGAGTGTGTTTAATATATGTGTGATTTCCAGTGGTTTTAAGAGAAAGTCCATTGATGTGTGTGAAATTAGTAAAAGATGTTTCTAGCAGTATGCTCAATGATCAACAAAATCACAAATGGTTTGGTGAGAGAACAAGGAAAAAATAAAGACGTTTTTATTAAGAGTTATTATTATTAATCATATGGATATTATGTGTGTTATATGGTATTCTAAGTGTTATGTGCCTCTCACTATTTAATATTTATACGTGCGTTGAGGTATGGTATCCTAATTTTTAGGTATGCTTTGTTTACTTTTTTATAATATATTGTTTACCTTTAGTCATCCGTCATTGATATTGCTATGGAATCATTGTTGCTGACTAGGATCTCAGTGATGTGACATTGCCTCATTATGGACAGTGACATAATCGGTGCTTTTAATTTGGTAACATCATCAAATATGAGTATTGACTTGTTAGGATTCCACACATGTTTTGGATCCAATTCTCTAGGCATTTTACAGGAATTCCCTTTCTTGATGATCTTCCCACCAGAGTACTATGATCAAAATATATTTTTCTAGCATCTAAAACCTGCACCATTGGAAAACTGTAAATTACAGATGATGACCAAGAAATCACATGCTTACACTATGCATGCCAAAACTAGTGAGGAAAACATACATGTAGCTTGATACCGACAATAAAAACCTGATGTCGCTACTGATCATGATGATCGCTTACACTTTCATGCCCTTCCTTTGCCTTCTTGCTTCAAATCACTACGTATCCTCACTCTCCAAGAGTGCTCCAAGAAAACTCTAAGCATCCAAGAGTATGAGAGAGAGAGAGAGAGAGAATAATGAGAGAGCTCCAAAAGTGCACTGGCAAAATATTTTAGTTAAAAGCTTTCCAACTGATCCGCAAAAGCCTTTTTATCAATGAGGCCTTTATTTTCTTCATTTTCCATTATTTTCCTTCATTTTCCTCACGCACAACTGCAACATTTCACCTTCTTTTTCTCCTATTTTCCGTTATTTTCATAAATAAATGTGCCAAATATGCCATTTTTCCTTTCCAAATCCTTTGCCTTTGCCAATTTCCTTAGCCTTATTAACTAAAAGGAACACCCACTAGGATGTTTTTCCCAACATTCAAATTGGAATAAATGTGCCATCATCGTGGTCTTATATAATTTTACATGGATTTTTAACCAGGGTTGTTACATTGGAGGGTTGAGAGCCAAGGTGCATTGAAGGTGTGATGACATTACTGTATAATAGATGTCATTGGCGTTGAACCTTTGGCCAAGGCATGGTCAATCCTTGAGATTTGCGGTAGATACAAAAGGTAAGTCCTCATTGCCTGTAAATTTAAAATACATGGAAGTAAACTGCGTTTGAGATCTCGTTGGTGGTAATGAGTATTTACAATTGAGCAAGGATAAAATAGGTATTTGAAACCCATTAATTAGAGATTCGGGTATCATTTTGGTGTTCCACAAATTAATATTTCATTCAATCAAACAAAGGAGATAAAATGTTGAGCAATTACTGATTGTCTAATCCCATAAGAAAACATTTCTTTTGAAGAAGTTAAGCTTCAAATTTGGAGAGTTTTAAGGATTAATGTATCTCAGTCTACTCTAGTTAAAATATAGTAATGTGGTTTAAAGCTCTAGAGCATGCAATGGACATCGACCATGCAATGGACATCAAGCATAACGAGGCTAACTATATGTGATCAACTTTGACCAATTAAATTGTGGTATGTCTCTTCATATGCCTATCTATTACGTCATCACTTCTAATCAATTAAACTATACCATGTGTCCTAACCATCTTGGTCTATGAGGAGTGGTTAAATATCATGCATATCTATTTGTGATCATGGATATTTTTCCAAAAGCTACACATTGTTTAACCTTATTAAGTAGTGCACAAATTTGTGTACCTGTAGTTTTTTATTAACTTTACAATGGAGGATCTTCCCTCAACATTGTTGAAGATCTTCCCTCAACAATGCTATTATACTATATAATGCACCTTATGTGTGTTATATGGTATCGTAAGTGTTATGTGCCTCTCACTATTTAATATTTATGCGTGCGTTGAGTTATGGTATCCTGGCTGTTATGTATGCTCTATTTACCTTTCCATAATATATTGTTTACCTTTGGTCGTCCGTGGTTGATATTGCTATGGCATCGTTGTTGCTGACTAGCATCTCAGTGACGTGACATTGTCTCATTCTGGCCAGCGACATAATCGGTGCTTTTAATTAGGCAACATCATCGGATGTAAGTCGTGACTTCCGAGGATTCCACACATGTTTTGGATTCGGTGCTCCAGGACAGACATTGCCCCGTTTCGATGACCTTCCCACCGGAGTATTATTATCAAAATGCATTTTCCTGGCCTTCGCAACCTGCACCAACCACAAATTCCATGTAATTTAAATAATAGTTGTGTTCAGATAACGGTCGATGTACACGGATTCTATTGGTGTCCACAGAGAACAAACGTCTAAAACTTAAATTCAAAATGTCTGATCTTGAATTAGAAATTTTCAAGAGCCCAAAGTCCTTACCGCTTCTCCGACCGTAGTTGAAATTCCAGAGAGTGGTTCGAGTTCAGCCTGACGCAGATTCAATAAAATCTGTACCTGTTGTGTTGTAAAACAAACACATTATTTCCGAAATACAGCAAAAAAAATCCAGAAAACTGAGGGCCAATCTGTTCCTGTTGTGTTGTAAAACAAATACATTATTTTCAAAATAGCCTCCAAAAATGCATGTGGAAACATACCAAGACATCTTACGGCAGAACCAAGTCAGGTATTGTCTCTTTGGTAGCAACACTATCAACTGGGAAGGCTTTCACTGGAGCAATGCGCAATTCGTCGTGGGCAGTCTTTTCTGGTGACTTGGTATCAGAATTCGGCAACCAAAATTGAATCTGATTCTCCTTCTCCATCCGCATTTTTTCCTGCAAAACTAAGTTACAAAATGTTACCTACTCCTGCTTTAGAAAGAAACATATAAAGGAAATAAAACACACCTGGGCTGCCTTCTTCTTCTAGTGTTCCAATGCCGCCTCCGTCGTCTAGTGCCTTGGAAACGAGTCATCGTCTCCTTCAGGAATTGGTGAATTCAGGCGTTTGAATGATAGTTATCAGTGAAAAATATAAGGTGACATTATATATAACCAAAACCTAGGTAACTTTTGTGGACCCAGAATCAAGCGGTCCCACAAACCCTGTCAAGATAGGTAGACGGGATTAGAACTGTGGACCCAGAAATGAAGCGGTCCCATAAACCCTAAAACAGTTTTTGCCCACATGACTGCTTTATTAGACTTCAAATAAAAGATGAACAAATGGATTCATCCGCTACTTTTAGTTGCAGCACCGCCCATCCACTTCCTTCTTGTTTCTTCCCGTGAAGTCACATTGCCGGATCGGAGGGCCGGTGCCCTCATCCACTCTGTGGCCTACTGGACAGGTGTTGCCGACGTGTGTATTAGAATGACGGGCCCACCATGACGCGTATTGTATTACGTGGCCGACATTTGACTCGTCTGTGATGACTTAAATGAAACATTTTTGCTTGGCATATTGCAGGCTTTAAGATTCAAAACAACGTCAAGTACGGCAGTTAATATTGGCCACAAACGAAGATTTTCTTATTACTTGATGATGCAAATTACTTCTATGATAAGTCAAAATAAAAAAGATTAAGGGAGTTTTTGATGAATGTTAACCATTATTTAAAATTTTATGTTAATCATGTGCTATATATATATAATACTCGTTAAAGAATTTACTAGTCATTACAAAAAGATTAGTAAAGCATATTTTCATAAATCATCTTTAAACATATCTAAGATGATTGATAAATCATATTGGTATCAAAATAATTTTATTTGGATATTTGTGTGTTATATATGCATATCTCATTTATAAAAATCTAAGTTTACTACAGGGTTCTATGATATGGATCCTAAGGTCTATAGAAGAAAGGTTAAGAATAAGGTTTATAAAAGAAAGGTTAAGAATATGTCATTAGGAAGGATTCTTCAAGGAAGATGAAAGAAGATTTATGATGTTGGAAGTTTAAGTAGTTGAAAATATTTCCTTACTCATGATCACTCTTAAGAGAAACATCAACTTGTTTTTAATGTGACTTTAATCTTATGAGAACACAAAATATTATGAGGGGGCACGAAAAGGAAAGGAAATAATGAGGCTAAAAAATAAGAAAATTAAAAACTAATATTATCACAACCTATTTAATGTGATAAAAATCACATTTACCCCCATTTTTCTAATGTGATTGTAACGCTAGAGTGGACACAAGAGCTATGACTAGATGATATAATTTGTTTTTAAACATTTAATTTTAATTGTAGATTGGAGGAGAAGATGACTTTTTGGATCTCAATATCTGATGGAGTTGCTTGCTTGGAAATCCATGAAATCGACCTTGAATATAAATACTAAAGTTAGTGAGCCATGAGTTGCATACCCAAGCAAGATACTTATTGATAGTCAATTTATAAGATGTGATTAGAGGCAGTCGAGGAGAAGACGGTGCCCTTTTTCCCATATTGCTTCCATGAGACAAGACAACAACCTCTCAAACACATGAAGTGATACTAGGAGGAAACATATAAATGTACCACTGAACAAGGAGTGAGATCTCTTGGGTACAAAGGCCTTTTGGCTCTGGGTTGGTTCTCTTCGGTTGGTTCGTGGGTTTGCTGGTTGTTTAGTTGGTTTACTTTCATGAGATTTCACTTTTGATTGTAGATGACAAAATGGCATCTCAACTAGTATGCAAATCCATAAGTACGAGTTATACCCTTCGAATCTTGGGCGAATACCTTGTGATCTATTTGTGAGGCCACTAGACTATGTTGTTTAAGTTATTGTGGTGAGCGAGCCGTTCAGTGCATGACTGAATCACTGTGGTGTTTGTTGTATAGCTGATAAACGACCTAGACAAGGAATTCTGAGCCACTATGGTTCTTGTTAAGTTGTTGATAAACAACTTGGAAAATGGACGTTAGATCGCCGTGGTTATTTCTTTGAAAATAAAAACTGATAAACCGGTTAGAAAATGAATTTCTACTCCTGAGACTAAGAAATACCCCATCTAAACCTTGGGTGAATCCCTGTAAATTAACTTGAAGGAAACAATGGTTCACTCTGGTGTTTACTGCTAGGAACAACTGATAATATACCCTAGTTCTTGTTGTAGGTGGAATTGATAAACCGCCTCAATCGTTAGTATTAGAGGGAATGTGATAAATCACCTCGATAGTGGACTCCATATTCTTAACATTAAACCAAGAATTTGGTGCTAATTCCTTCAATGATGATTTCCTCAAATAATGGATCCAACAGAAGGGTCGCCAACTACAAGAAAATTGTTGTGTAGCTAGAATATGGTTGGGTGGAGAGGTGAATCCCCTCGTTTAGTTTCTAGCTAGTTCAAGATATATAGATACATATATCACACTTGCATATTTGAATCATGAACCATGATATTCAATGTTATGCTTATGACTAGTATGAGATCTTGCCTCTCTGTGAATTTTTGTGAATTTCTCAACTATGTTGTTCAATATTTAGTTCATTATCTATTTGAGAAACTCTACATTATGCTTTCTTAGTTGATAACAATGGCTTTTGAATATATCAACTCAATATTTTTCTTAGAGGATTAACAATGTATGATAAATGGATAACGACTCTTCTTGTATTGTTATGAGTACCTGTATATCCGTGCTTAGTTAATTGACAATCATATTCCTATGGACAAGTTCAATTAGATTGCAAGATGTGTAAGTAATCGATCATGGTTTATCAAATGTTTCATTGAATTGACAAAATAACTAGAATAATTGAATAATGTGTTTCTACATAAAATTTGATGAAGGGTATGCATGGGATTAATTAATAATCCTCTTAATTAAGATTCTTAATCAATGTTAAGTCACAATTTTATTCCTACTAGCCCGCGAAGATGTAGACCCAGAGAAACATTTCCTAGTTTGCACAAATGCATGCAAGGAAGGACAAGTAGGAATCTCAATGCAAGAAGGACATGTAATATTCTATGAGTAAAGGAAACTAGAAAAGCGTGAGGGTAACTACGTGACTCATGGATTGGAGCTAGAAGAAATTGTGCATGTGCTAAAGATGTGGAGGCACTACTTAATTGGGAGAAATTTTGTGTTGATGTAAGATCACGGAGAATTGAGATACTTGTTTGATCAAACTAAGTTCAATGTTAGATAAGCGATATGGTTGGCTTTGATTACCGAACTCGATTTTTAAATCTAGCCTATTAAGTGCAAGAAAAAACAGGTAGCAGATGCACTTAGTGGAAGAATACAAGTAGTTCACTTGCAAGCCACGAGCACTCATGAAATTCACAACAAAGAAAAACTTAAAGAAGCAAGGCTACATGATGAACATTTATAGTATGTGAAGGAATGATTACAACAAAAGCCAGAGAAAACAATAAGCAATAATTACAGCTAACTAGTGAAGGTATGTTATTGTTCAAAGATAGATGGTTTGTACCTTGTGTGATCAAATTGAAAATTTTCATAATGGATGAGTTTCATAAAATACCTTATTTAGATAATATTGTTTATCTGAAAATGAAAAACATAAATAATTTATATTATTGGATAGGAATAAATAAGGAAATAGCTAATTTTATTACCAGATGCCTCGAATGCCATTAAGTCAAATTTGAATGCATACATCCAACATGATTATTACAGCTAATTCCAATCCCTCGATGGAAATCGTAAGTCATAGCTACACGATTGTTGCATAGCTGGAATATGGTTGGGTGGAGAGGTGAAGCCGCTCCTTTAGTTTCCATCTAGTTCAATATATATAGATACATATATCACACTTGCATATTTGAATCATGAACCATGATATTCAATGTTATGCTTATGACTAGTATGAGATCTTGCCTCTGTGATTTTTTTGTGAATTTCTCAACTATGTTGTTCAATATTTAGTTCATTATCTATCTGAGAAACTCTACATTATGCTTTTTTAGTTGATAACAATGGCTTTTGAATATATCAACTCAATATTTTTGTTAGAGGATTAACAATGTATGATAAATGGATAACGATTCTTCTTGTATTGTTATGAGTACCTTGTATATACGTACTTAGTTAATTGACAATCATATTCCTATGGACAAGTTCAATTAGATTGCGAAGATGTGTAAGTAATCGATCATGGTTTATCAAATGTTCCATTGAATTGACAAAATAACTAGAATAATTGAATAATGTGTTTCTACATAAAATGTGATGAAGGGTATGCATGGGATTAATTAATAATCCTATTAATTAAGATTCGTAATCAATGTTAAATCACAATTTTTATTCCTACTAGCCCGCGAAGATGTAGACCCAGAGAAGCATATCCTAGTTTTCACAAATGCATGCAAGGAAGGACAAGTAGGAATCTCAATGCAAGAAGGACATGTAATCTTCTATGAGTAAGGAAACTAGAAAAACATAAGGGTAACTACGTGACTCATGGATTGGAGCTAGAAGCAATTGTGCATGCACTAAAGATGTGGAGGAACTACTTAATTGGGAGAAATTTTAAGTTGATGTCAGATCATGGAGAATTGAGATACTTGTTTGATCAAACTAAGTTCAATGTTAGACAAGCGATATGGTTGGCTTTGATTAGTGAATTTGATTTTTAAATCTAGCCTATTAAGTGCAAGTAAAAATAGGTAGCGGATGCACTTAGTGGAAGAATACAAGTAGTTCACTGCAAGCCTTGAGAACTCATTAAATTCACAACAAAGAAAAAAACTTAAAGAAGCAAGGATACATGATGAAAATTTATAGTATGTGAAGGAATGATTACAACAAAAACTAGAGAAAACAATAAGCAATAATTACAAGCTAACTAGTGAAGGTATGTTATTTCTCAAAGATAGATGGTTTGTACCTTGTGTGATCAAATTGAAAATGTTCATAATGGATGAGTTTTCATAAAATACCTTATTTAGATAATATTGGTTATACGAAAACGATAAACATAAATAATTTATATTATTGGATATGAATAAATAAGGAAATAGCTAGTTTTATTATCGGATGCCTCAAATGCCATTAAGTCAAAGTTGAATGCATACATCCAACACAATTATTACAACTAATTCCAATCCCTCAGTGGAAATCGTAAGTCATATCCATGGAATTCATCAAGGTATTTCCAAAGACATCCAAATAAAATGATGTCATTAAGGCGGTAGTGGAAATTTTGAATTTTGTATATGTTCAAGAGTTACAACAATTTGTAAATACCTAGACAAAATGTTAAATATACATCGTTGCATGAATAAAAAAATTAGAGTTGCAACAATATGATAAATAGAGTAATTACAGGAATAAGGATATTCAAATAAAACTATAGCTACACTACAATGTATAAACACTTCCTAGCTAAGGAGGGGGGCATAACTCTTTCTAAGAGGTATTGGTTAAAGTAAAATAATTATGCTAGCCAATCAACACACCATCAATGGACATAAATGTGAATTTGCATTGAAAGAATTAAATTAGAACTACAAATTAGCTTTCCTATTCAGAGTTATTGTTTCATTACTAGGTTCATCTCTTATTGTCCTCCTTATACAAGTGTTTGAGATATATTGAGATTTCGATGGAAAGTAATGAAATTTTGAATGTTCTATTTAGTTACTATGAATTTCCTTCAGAAGATAGAAATTCATGCATATGCTAGATCAATCAAATGTATGGCAAGTGGAATTTCGGTCACACTTTCCTTGTGGAGTGACTAATTTCCCTTGTCAATTTCTTGTGTTAGGATGTTGGTTGGTTGATCGATCTAGGAAATTCATTGGTGAAAACTGTGCAATTGATGTGATATGCTACAATAATTTTTCATAATTACATCTATAGCCACTTGAATAAGAGTTGCAATAATACAATGGGGTGAGTTGCAACAAAGCCACGTAGGAGAGTTGTAGTAACAAGGAGTTACAATGCGAGTGTTAGAATATAGGAATTGCAACATCAGTGTCTTTAGTTAAGAGTTGTAGCATGCATGTCTTTTGTTGATGCCTAGAATAGAAATGTTGTTTGTTCAACCTCTTTCTAATCCTTTATGGGCTAGACCATGAAATATGGGAACATAGCCCACAATTTATATCCTTATTTATATATATTACATCTTTTAAGTAAATACTTATTGTATGAATACACCTGGCACTAGTATTGTTGTCATATTTACATGTATATACCAACCATAGATGTTGCAAGAAATCACAAAACAAAAGTATAAAAATGTCTACTTTCATACATATTCACAAATATGAATGATAAAAAAATACATAGCATGTTGTTATGGTAAGTAGTTATAACCATATTAAATGAATTTTAACAATTATTACTCATTGTTAAGATATAAATTTATCAACATGACGTACAATGTGTACAAAAAAAAGGGTTTGAAATTAAAAATGTTAGGAAAATAAATAATAAAAATAGGACACATGATGAAAATTTAAGGGAAACATCCTTAATTAAGAATATTTAAAAAATATTCATATATAATGAAAGCAGAAAGCTGAGCATATTATGAGTAATATATTGAAAGAATATTCTTTACAAATAAAATTTTTTTATAAGGCATGTGTGAGTCAAATGCATGTAGTAAGGACAAAAATATAGCCTTTCCTTGTTGTAGGCGGCTCAAATAAGACCTTTGGGACATTGATATGACTCTGCAAGTAATTCCAATTTTCAGTAATGACAAATAAACAAAAGTGAAAAGCATCATCAATCACCTAAGTGAAAGTATAAGTTAATCAACAAGACAACTTTCAAACATCCATTCATTGCTACTTTAAAATAAGTCCATACTTTATTTGAAGATAGCTTATTTTTTCCTTCTCCATATAGCCATTTGTAATTCAGATTTAATTGAGATGGTTATGAAATCATTTCATGATTTTACTTTTACTCAACTTTATTTATAAAAATGACTTGCAAATGGGTAAGAAGGAAAATAATTTAAATGTGAGATTCTTAATAAACATGTGACTTATATGGCTCAAGAGGGAGGACCTAATTCCATAATATTAGCAGATCATTATATTTCAAAATAATTTTTTTTTTAAATATCCACATCATGCACAATAACACCTTCAGTCTCCCACATATTCATGTTGATATGAATATGGTAAAACTTGTTATTACTATGCAAGCTCCCTCATCGGTATTAAAAAAAGTGTTTAAGGATCGTCTCATCATAATCATTTGTGAAGGGGTTTGTGCGTATAGTTTCATGTGTCTTTGATGATCAAATTATTAGTTAATTAGCTTTTAAAAACTCATATAAAAAAATGAAATGCAGAAAAAAGAACTCGCAGCAATCACATAACACAATGGATGAGTATTACATCTCCTGGGCTACATCTCCATGGACCTACTTTAACTCGCTAGGCCCTCTTAGTATTATGAGTAAAATGTATGATTACAAGTACCGTTATTGCTCTAATGGATTTTTTAATTGTTTCATTGGCTTCAGAACACTCAAATACCACAAAAATGACTATTCAATCTTTGAATTTGATTCACGACTCCTCTAGGCTAGACCTCCATATTGGTGGCCATGGGATTATTTACTATCCAAAGTTAAAAAAATCACCTTCATATGAGCTCCAATGCCTCTGAAAAATATACCATTGTGTTCAGAGGATCAAATACATCAAAAATTGACTATTTATTCACTCTATTTGACCTTCGGTGATCTGTGCATGGCCTTCCACGTGTAGAATTACTCCATTTCCTCTGCAAGTTGTTCCGATGGATTCAGAGCATGCCAATCTGCTAGGAATATCTACTCCTGAGTCAAAATTGGTCGAAAATTGACTAGTATAGGCCTCATTAATTTTTTCCCTAGATTTTGCCTCTAAATGCGGGAAAAGCGCCAATTAGCTCCAGACAAATTTGGAAGTGGTGCCAGATTTGGAGATTACGCCATATTCTAGCGTAGATTAATTATTTATAAGATGGAGGTAAGTGCATTATTAAAGTACACTAACCCCATTTATTGTGGCACTAAGTCCCGGGAAGATGGCGCGGTCATGTGGAGGAGGGATGGCCCGTAGGGTTGGCCCCTGCGCTCCACCATCGGAAAACACTTGCATTTAAATATAAATTCGAGCCTTCTATTTCAAGTTTGAAGGGGAAATTTGTGGCCGATTGGTGAACGTGCATGAGTTGCACGAGAGGGTGGTCAAGGGTAGAACCTTGACCTCACCCCTCACACAATGTGTTTGCACCATGAAACTTCGATTTGGGTTATAAAGCGTGTTGAATATGCATCACATATGCATGCACCTTAATATTTCACTTCATCCAATATATATTAGACCATCAGACCTTAACAATACGTCCCCACCGTATGGTACTAAACCCTTTCAAATGCCAACATAATAACATATGCCTCCAACCATAGAATTATAGGGCATAGTATATATGCCATAGAACCTTTGTAATATGGTTTTAATAAAAATCATGCCAACGTTAATGAAACCCACCACCACTGTAAGTTTTTTTAAATTTTTTTATATGTGGAATTTTATTAATAAGTTGGAATTATATATATATGATTTTTTAAAAACCATATAATAAATTAAATATATATTTATATATATAATATATTAATCCACCTTAATATATTGAAAATAATTCCAACACATGAAAATTCATGAACCCACATTCAACTTTGGAGGACATTGAGCAATTTTTTTACCTTCACAAACCAAACTAGCGAATCTAAAGCTGTGCCACTTGTCCACTGTACCATTGAAAAAAAATTGAAGAATATTCCTTTCATCTTGGGTACAAGGCATGCCATGTCATCAACTCTGTACTATTACTGCAATAATTTTTTAAAAAATTTTGTGTGATACGAACAACGATCAATGGTCAGTAACTTCCACATACAAACTCGGTTTTCAATGAAACAAGCTGTGTTAGATTCCTTCTAATGAGCTGGTCGTTTTCATTCTAGTTTGGTGCAATTTCGTGCTCTTCCATTTTTGAGCAAATTTTTTCCCCTCATCCAGATTATGATCAATCCTTCTGACTAACATGCTTTTGGATCCACAAAATCTCATTATCTCATAAGTACAAGAATCCCATTCTTATGTACATGTACTTAAAGCTGAAATGAACAAATTTTTCTAGGAATGACTATTCCTGAGCCAAAATTAGTCAAAAATTAACCAAGATATGCCTCATTAAAATTTTCATTAGATTATGCCTCTAAATATGGAAAAATGATAGTTACCTCGGACAAATTTGGAAGTGGCGCTAGATTGGATATTCTGCCATCTTTAACTAGATTAATTAGTGATAAGCTAGAGATATGTGCATAATTAAAGCACACTAATCCATCTTAGTGGGGCACTTAAGTCCTAGACACATGGTGCAGTCATGTGGAGGAGGGCTGGCCCCCTCTGATCCACCATCCAAAAACACATGCATTTAAATATAAATTCGGAGGCTTATATTTCGAGTTCGAAGGTCGTGGCGTGTTGGCGAAGGCACGTGAGTGGAATGGGGGAGGTCAAGGGGTCGATAAGTGTTGGATACAAAGTCTAACACTTATCTACAAGATGACCTTGCTTATGGAAATGAGTGTAAACCAATTTCCTCTTCTATGAAACATGGTTTTCTTTGTCTTTGGATTTCTGCCTCCTTTTCTCTAAAAGTTTCCTATGCATGGCTATCTTCTTCCAACACCTTGAAACATTATGGTTAGCGAACCACGGAAAGGAACATGCGACTTTTCTCCAAATCTTATGTGAGAATTTTATGTGTTTATCATAATCAAAAGCAACTTGATTAAAATCATATTTATACCTTGAAAATTCACCTTTGTCGCCTTCTTTAGGGAGGTGAATTTGATGAGAGTAGTGGCTCTCTTCGGGAATACCAAAAAATGCATTCAAAAAAACTTTAGAGCTTTCAACATCCTCTTGTTCGCCATTCTCATTTGTTGCATGATTATGAGAACTTTTTTCCAAAGTGGGTGTAAAACTTTTACATTCCTCATGAACACAATCTTCACAAGCTTGAGGTAATGAACACAAAATGAAAGTCCTTCTTAGAACACCTTCATGTGCCTCCTTGTCTTTAGAGTTTTCTCCATCATGTTGTCCATAACCAAGACTCAAATACTTATGCCTTTCCTCAACAACAATTGGCTCAACAATGCCTTGTGATTTTTTCCTAATCCTTTACCTTCATAGCCCATCTTCATCAATAATTTGGACCCTATTCCTCTAGTGTCTTTCAAAAAGAACCTACACATTAATTTTTGAGGGGAAATTAAAAGATAAACTTGAATCACATACCTATTTTTCAATAACATGCTTGGCTAAGCTTCCTTGACATCATGGAGCTGAGTCTCCATCTCATGCATCTTTTTCAAGAAGCTCTTGCTTCTTCTCCTTGAGGGACAATCACTTGCTCTTGAGGTTGAATGCTCCCCCCTCTTATATTCATACTTCTCTTGCATCCTATCAATCATGATGTAGATTTTTTACTGCAACATCTCTTTATCAAAGAGTTTTTTCAAAGGAAGATTGACTAGAAACATCACTTAATCAAGCTATTATCACACACGCAATATATACAAAGCTTCTTTGTTGTGTTTTGAAGATTCGAGATCTCAATTTTGACCTTATCCTCTCAAACATAAACTTGCACATGATTAAATTCTCTTTACACAAATTCAAAAACCAATAGCTATAGAAAAATTTATCTAACCTTGGATACAATGAGCTAAAATTTTGCTGCGATACCAACTTGATACGAATATGGGGAAAAACTTTTATTGCTATGCAAGCTCCCTCATCAGTATAAAAAATTTGTTTAAGGATCATCTCATCATAACCATTTGTGAATGGGTTTATGTTTGTAGTTTCATGTGTCTTTGATGATAAAATTACGAGTTAATTAAGTTTTAAAAAATAATACACAACAAATGAAATTTAGAAACATAACTCAAAACAATCACATAACACAATGGATGATAATGGAGTTCACCCCTCCTGGGCTACATCTCCATGGACCTACTTTAACTAGCTAAGCCCTTTCGGGATTATGAGTAAAATGTCTGATTAAAAGAACCAGTATCAATTCAATGGATTTTTGGCTATTCCATTGGCTTCAAAACACTCAAATACCCCAAAAATGACTATTCAATCTCTGAATTTGGATCACATCTCCTCTAGGCTTCACCTCCATCTTGGTGGCCATGGGCTTGTTTAATCTCCAAAGTGACAAAATCACCTTCAGATGTGCTCCAACACCTTTGAAAACTATACCAATGTGTTCATAGCATCAAATACATAAAAAATTGGCTATTCATTCACCCCATTTGACATTTAATTGAGTCTATGAAGGTTAGGTCCTGGATTCCAAAGCGGTGTGATGTTGTCCTCTATCGTTTTTTCTTGTCAATATTATAAACTATAGGGCCACAACATAATGGTGACCATACTGGGGAGTTATTGAAAAGCTTAAAATTTCATTAGAACTCAGAAAACCCCAGTCAAAACATTGTATGCTTCAAGTATTTTCCAAAGATTGTTTTTTCAGTTCTGTTACAAATATTCAGTATGTCTATGCTTTAGGTCTAAATTTTGTCTCCCAGAAGAACCTTTACTAGATCTCATCTTGACCCAAATCCTCCTGCAATAGTTGACAATCTAGAGAAAATCCTGAGAAAAACCCCCAAGGCTGAGAGTCAAACTAGTGGCAAATCGCCTCATAGAGAAAGTTCCCTCCTTAGAAACCTTGTAACCTTGCAGGACATCCAGTTTGATTTACATTTTGTACAAAGCTTATTCAAGACAAAATCTCAGAATTGGATAGCCCAAACAGTTTTTGACCCATTTATCCTACAATAGAGTTGAGTTGGGGAAGCCTCCACATCCACCCAAGCTTACCTTTAGCTTCTCCAACACTTTGACTCCCTTGAAGATCTGGTAGTAGGTTTCACCTCAACTGTCGATTATTCTTACCTTCAAAAATCTGCAGAGTTTTATGCTCTTACTGCAACAACTCCCTCTGCTATTTCCAAGTATTCTAATCCTCAGCCAACCCATCCAGGTGTATATGCAGCTCCTACCACTTCCTTCAACATTTCCCACCAAAGTGCCCAAACCATCACTCATACACCCACTATCCACCTTCCTCCATTTAATCATCAACCTCCCCTTGTCAACCCTCCTCTTCTCAACCCCCCTTGGGTTCCCCCACTAACAATCATGGTAGCCATATATGCTCCATTGGTGTTGCCACCACATGTGATACCCATGCCACATGATTATCAGTCCAAAATTCCACAGTTTGATGGGACTAGTCCTACAACTACTGAACAACATGTTGATAAAATGAATTATTGTTTTGACCTCCAAGAGATAGATGATGAAAGTGTCAAGTTGAGGATTTTTTCTCAAATTTTGGGAGGAGAAGTAAGAAAATAGTTTAAGGGATTGAATCCAAATAGTATCCATGACCTCCCTGCCTTTCACCAACTATTCGTAAATCGATGGGAAGTTAAGAAAAACCCACTTCAAATCTTGTTAGAATTAGAAAACATCAAGAGAAATGTTGGAGAGAGTGTCAAAGACTATTGCACTAGGTTTAATAGTGTATATAACGCACTGCCTGCTCACATAAAACCCCCATAAGGCTTAGCCCTGGTTAAGTTCCCAAATGGTTTTGATCGAGAAATGGTTTATCACTTTAGAGAGACAGATCCTGCTACATTCGAAGAAATGCATAAGGGTGTAGTAAGTGTAGAAGCCAATCTACTTGGAAAGAGGGCTAGAATTAGAAATGAGAAGAGAGTCACTATAACGGAAGAGCTTGAAACCTCCACATATAATGCTAAGATTGATAACCTGGTTAGAACTACTGAGAGAATGATGGAGAGAATTATCATGAATGAGAGGGCTATTTCTAAGGAAAATCAGCCAGCTCTTCAGAACAGGAATCAAAACCTTAGAAGAAACCCCCCTTAAATAAGATAGAGAGAAAAGAGAGGCACTGACCAACAAATTAGGCCTCCATTCCAAGAGAATTATGCTGATGAAGATGAGGGAGTGGTCGAAGAATTCAAAGAAAGTCATATTAATCTAATGGGAATTAATGAAGAGGATTCTGTTTTCCTTACTAAAGAAGACCATGATTTATTTTATCTAACTCACACCGAAGTAGAATCTGAGAATCTAAGGATTATAAACATGGCCTTGAGAATGCCATCATGGAGGTGCATAGAAAATATAACCTCAAAAGCAATACAAACGCTGAAAACCCCAAGAAAAAGAATACTGAAAACTCTGCCGAAAAGGTCCCTAAAACTGATCTAAAAAAACCAGTAGAAAGTTCAAAGAAAACTTCTAATATCCCATGAAAGAATGATATAGAAAGCAACACTAGTAAACCAACTATCAGCCCTGTCAAAATGGTTCAGGCTGACACCCCTACTACAAGTCCACAAGTTGAGATTGTTGCAAAGATAGTGCCTGAGAAGACTGATTGTCCAAATGTGCTAAAAACACAGACACCATTAAGAATTGAGAACGAAATTGCTAAAATAAAAATCTCAATTCCTCTCACTGAACTGTTAAATAAGGATGTATACACATCTCAGGTCCTAAAGGTGTTGAACATAGGAGAAATTAATGACATTATCAATCTTAATGATGATAAACCTAAACCTTTATTTGGGCCAAAAGTAGATGGTAAATCCCAGGAAGAAGGTGTTACCCCATTTTATATCAATCTAAATGTTCATGATAAAATCCTCCATAATTCCATGTTAGATTCAGGTGCATCGCATAATCTTATGCCAAAGGTTGTTATGGAGAAGCTTGGCCTTGAGGTAACTAGACCTTACAAATATTGGTACTCATTTGACTCTAGCAAATTCAAACTCCTAGGCCTCATCAAAGATCTTTGCATTACATTAGCTCATATACTAGCCAAGAGTCTAGTGATGGATATAGTAGTGGCTGACATCCCTCCTAAGTATGGCATGCTTTTATCACGGTCATGGGGAGCCAAGCTACAAGGGACCCTCCAAATGGATATGACTTATGCTACCATACTAGTGTTTGGCCAAAAAAGAAGATTGCATAGGAAAACTTTAAGGTAATACATGGTGAGCGGTCAATAAAAACCAAATAAATACCCACTTTACTCTGTTCATTCTAACCTTGATTCATTAATTCTTTACAATGATGAAGACATTAATGAATAAGTAGCTGGAGAAGAAAAGGACCAAGATATAGAACAAGCAGAACAAATGGTAATTGTACAACACAAGTCTGAATTTGAGCCTTTTTGGAACATGATTTTTGATGGCTCTTGCGACAGAGAAGGTTCGGGAGCAAGGGTGTGGGTCTCCAACACTGGAAATAACCACGCAGAGGGTCATTCTTACAAAATAATTTTTCAGTGCACCAATAACATAGAAAAATATGAGGCACTCCTTTTGGGTTTACAATTGTTGAAAATATTTGGAGCCAAAAGAATCTATGTTCATGCGGACATCTTAGATTGAGAGTGTATAGGAATGCTTCCCTTGACCTTCTAAAAACGTTTGAATAATATGATCTTGCTGCAATTCCAAGGAATCAAAATATCCTTTCCAATGGTTTAGCATTTTTAGCTAGCACTTGTCAATTACCTCATCCCAGCAAGCAATATACAATTCATATTAAACACCGCCCAATAGTCCCTAATAACATGAGATATTGGCAACTGTTTGGTAATGACAAACAGATTGAAAATTTCCTACAATATAAAGGTGAGCTTGAAGATTCCATCTTGGACCTAGATTATGAGGAATATTATCCCATCGAAGAACAAATGAGTAGTGATGGACCACCTCATTATTCTGATATTAATATTTCAGCAAATGAATATCTACATATGATAGAGATACATAAAGACCCACAACAAGAGGAATTTGAAGTACTCCAATTCAAAGATAACATCCTGCCTAGAGGGCTTTTCCCTTTAGAGGAATTATTTGACTTCAATGATGTGGCCAAAAAACCAAAGATGGAACCTATAGAAGCACACATTGAGGATTGTAAGTTAGGCAGTGAACAAGATCCCAAGATGATAAAGTTATCAAACACACTGCCAGTGACTACAAAACTTAAATACATTTCTTTGTTTAAGGAGTTCATTGATGTGTTTTCTTGGAGCTATGAGGACCTGAAATCTTATGATACTAATATTATCTAGCACAAGATTCTAGTCAAGGAGAACCAGAAGCCTTTTAAATAGAAACTGCATAGGATAAATCTTGTCCTAATGCCCTTGGTTGAGAAGGAGATCAAGAAGATGTATGATGCCAAAATAACAGTCCCAATTAGATGCTCTGAATGGGTTTCCAATATTGTGCTTGTAATAAAGAAAACAGTTGTGATTATACTTTTCATTGACTTTAGAAGTCTGAACAAAGTATCACTTAAAGAAAACTAGCCTTTACCAAATATGGATCACATATTGCAAAGGGTAGTGGGTTCCAAAAGGATCTCTTCACCAGATGGATTTTCAGGGTATAATCAAGTGCTGACGCATCCTGATGATTAGCATAAAACATATTTTACTACTCCTTCGGGGATCTTCATGTATGTCAAAATTCCTATTGGATTAATTAATGTTGGTGCCACTTTCCAGAGAGAAATGGACATTCCTTTTTCAGAAGAAATCATTCTTTTAATTGTGATATATTTTGATGATATTATAGTATATTCAAAAATTGAAGAAGAACATCTGACCCATTTAAGAAGAGTTTTTGAGAAATGCAGAAGGTTTGGATTATCTCTGAATCCAAAGAAGTCATTATTTGGTCTGGAAGAAGGGAAGCTTCTTGGCCCTATTATATCTAAAGAGGGAATCAAAATTGATCCCAACAGGATTGAGGGCATACTCCAAATCAGTCATCCCAGGAACATCGAAGAGCTTCAATATTTCATCAGCAAGATAAATTTTTTGAGAAGGTTTATACCAAACCTTGCAGAACTACTCAGAAACATTACCAACATGCTCAAAAGAGATTCAGGAGTTAAGTGGAGCATGGATGCTAAACAATTCTTTGACTTGGTAAAAAAGGCACTCACTAAAGCACCAGTTCTGATTAGTCCTGATTTTACCAAAGATTTCATCATTTTTTCTTTCGCATCAGAGCACATTGTTGCTACTATATTTCTGTAGAAAAACAAGGAAGAATAAGAACAACCCATTGTATTTATCAACCAATCTTTGAGAGATGCACCTTTAAAGTATAATATCATGAAGAAGTAGGCCTTTGATTTGGTCAAAACACTAAAGGATTTTAGGGTTTGCATCCTACATTCACATATCATTGCCTTTGTGCCCAACACAGTTGTCAAGGACATCATAATGTAGAATCCTGATGGAAAAAGAGGCAAATGGATTCATGTTATCCTGGAGTATGATTTAGAGATTAGACCCACTACACTGATCAAAGGGCAAGGGTTAGCCAAATTGATGGCTGAAACAAATTTTCAAGCACTAGATATCAACATGATCCATTCACTGGATGAACAAGAGGAGCTGGCGACTCCACCTATTAAGGAAGCAGTCCTGGATTCTCCCTGGTACGCAAATATACTATATGTTCTATTTCATTTAAATGCTCCTTACCGTATGTCCAAAAATAAATCTAGGTTCTTGAAATTGAAAGCTATCAAATTTTGCAGCCTAGAAAAGGTCTTGTACTCGAAAGATTTTGGGGGCATATTGCTTAAATGTTTTCTTAAGGAAGATGTAGATAGGGTTATGCAAGAGTTTCACGTAGGGGATTGTGGAGGCCATTTCTACTAGTAAGCCACTACTAATAAGGTCATTAGAGTTGGTTTTTATTGGCCCACTTGTTTCCCAGATATCCAAAAAATTGTAGCCTCCTGTCATAAATGTCAATTTTTTTAAGGTAAAAGAAAGTTACTACCCTTGCCCTTACAACCCATTTCTGTTGAGGACCCTTTTCAGCAATGGGGTTTCGACTTCATTGGAGAAATCCACCCCTCATCCTCTGCCCAACATAAATGGATCCTAATTGCCACAAACTATTTTACCAAATGGATAGAAGCCATCCCTTCCAGAACTACTGCTGACTTAGTGATTATCAAATTCCTTGAAGTTAATATCCTGTCTAGATTTGGTTTTCCTAGAAAAATCATTACAGATAACGATGCTTCTTTTAAGTCCAAGAAAATTGTGGATTTTTGCCATAAGTATCACATATCCTTGGGACATTCAGCAACCTATTACCCTCAAGGTAATGGATTGGTTGAATCCTCCAACAAGAGTTTGGTTAATATTATCAAGAAGCTGTTAGAATAGGAGAAGAAGTCCTCGCATAAAAAAATGGTACATGCATTGTGGTCTAAGAGGCTGACAACTAAGAAATCAATTGGCATGTCACCATACCAGTTGGTCTATGGGATGGATGCATTTTTCCCAACATCGTTAGGAGTACCAGCTATGAAAATCATTCAAGAGGTACATACTGAAAAGAATGATGTACAGAGAAGGATAAACCAAATAATTCAGCTACAATAGTCCAAAGAAGAATTTTACAACATAACTCAGGTTGTGCAAGAAAATAGAAAAAAGATGTTTGAGAAAAGAACAAAGGAAAATGATTTCAATATTGGAGATAAAATATTGAGATGGGATTCTAGAAGAGAAGATAAAGGTAAACATGGAGAGTTTGACAACCTGTGGAAGGACCCATATATTGTTCTTTCTTTCAGGGGGGATGATTCATTTTTTCCGCAAGAGATGCATGGAACAGAGCTGCCTATAGGTCTTGTAAATGGCAGGATGCTGAAGCATTACTTCTCTTAATTTTAGAGAAATTGCCATTCCATTGTAAATACCATAATTTTTGGTTCGGATCCTTTGAAGGCTACCTTTTTGTGTCAAAGAACAGCAAGACAGCTTCATTAAAAAAAAAGATAAAATTCATGGAAATCATTACAAAAGGAGTATACAAGGCTACTGGTCTTGGGGTTCTTGTCACTTCCCTCAGAATAAGCGCCATCCCCAACTGGAGCCACTGTTAGAGTCCAAAAATTTACAATATCACAAGGTAACTGAATAGTTTTTCCTTGATTTTCATATATATATATATATATATATATATATATATATATATATATATATATATATATATATATATATATATATATATATTCAAATAATTTCCAAAGAATAGAAAAAGAAACAAAAAGAAGAAGAAAAGGAGGGTGTAAAAAAAAAGGAAAATAAACTTCCCATAAAAAACGAATACTTCTGAAAGTGCTACAAATTAAAATGGCACTACTTTTTAGAGAATTTTGTTCAATCATACAGTTTAAGCACGATCGTACAATTTTGAATTTTTGCTGATAGGTTAGAAAATGAATATTTTCCAGACTGTTTAATCTTGGCTTATCAGTAGATAGGTAAAAAATGACATTGGTTCAACAACTTTATCTGAACCAATAGGAGAAATAAGGGATAGGTGGTAGGTTAGAACTTTAAAAAGAAAAATGTTTCAGGGTATGCAAGTCTAAATGTAACCCAAAAAGAAGAAAAAATGTTAGATTTTTAGTTTGGGTGGGTAGATACATTGAGAATGAAGAATGAAAGAAAAATTCAAAGATTATTCTACAAGGTACAACATCAAAATGCTATTTTTACTATGGTGGAAGAAGAAAGACCAAAGCAGTGGGTGCTCACACTTAAAATACTAGAAAAAAGGGTTATGTTTTAATGTTTAGGGACTTCAATATATTTCGAACTCATTTGGGCATATTCTATGTTTCCATTTTACCCTAAGTCCCGAAATGTTATTATTCCCTTTATCCCACCCTTTTAATTTTATCTTAAGTCTTCTACTACCCCCCTACATTCATATATCTTTCGACCCCACCATCACATCACACATCACATCACTCGTCTCATCCACGCTAACCATCCTGCAGCTCCCCACCATCTCCGCTCACCACCACACATCTGATGGCCCACAATACCTTTCGCCCCCTCCCCCCTTAGCCTCTAAAATTTAACAAGGGGCGGTGGTGGGGTGTCCGAAATAGGCAATACCAGATACGTCCAAACTTTCTACGTGATGCGCCCAAAGTTTTTATCACCCCCTCCTACAGATATAGTTTACCACTGACCCCCTCCGAAGGCGATTTTCGCTGCCAAATAAACTATTGCACCCACCGACCATTGGACTAGTCGTTGCCCTCTGCCTTTGTGCCATGTCCCTCCCTACCTATCCCTTACATCCATTCACCTCCACTATTGTCTATCCACTTCAACCAATCACATCACCTCCTGCCAAGAATCTGTTGTGCAACAAATGGCTAGACCGTTGTCCAATGAGCCTGCACCTAATCAAACGGTCCACCAATCACAATTAAAATATGAATTCACGAATGAGGGAAGGTTTTACTTTGCTAATGCTATTATAAAATCATAGGTACTATATTTGCAGAGAAATCAGGAAAACTATTGATGAAGAGACTTCGTTGTTCATAAAAGAAAGTTTTTCAACTCTCAACAACTCCGATTAATGTTTTTCTCAAGCCTTTAGTTCTGTTCATACTCCCCCTATATTTTTTCCCTTCCCCATTCTTAATTTGCAATTTTTTCGCTTCTTTGATCCCCTCTTATTTATTCCGATTCTTTCCTATATAGTGAAGGAGACTAGTTAAAGCTAATCACAGAAGAAAAAATGCCTCCTAAGAAAGACCAGGAGCCTCTTAACCCTATGGTTTACCCTCAGGTGGAATTAGATCATATAGCCTTGGCATACTGAGATTACAAAATCTAGGATGTTATAGGTCAATTTGGGCACCATTCCCAATGACCTGGTTAATTGGACATCATCCCTAGGACCGATGAATAGGGTATATCATCCCCTATCATTTCAGTTACTACATGCCCTAAGATAAAGAACAAGAACAAATCATCTATGATTTTCATCTACAAGGTTTCCAAGATTTGAAGTTTATATTATAACACCTATGAGCTCACCAACATATTCTCTGAAGGGGCTAAGTGTGTTGCATATGCAAGTACCTCCATTCAAAGGTTCTCTGCAAAGTACTTACCGACACTCAAGGGTGCATTGGTCATTTGGGAGCGAAATTCTCATTGTTCCGGAATCTCCACTTGGACAATGTCTTCTAGAAGATACCATATGTGTCAAAATTCTAATCCATGTGTCCATTTGATACCTCTAAGACAGAGAAAATGTCTTGCCTATTATTAGAAAGTCATTGATTGTAAAACTACCTTCAGATCCTTTATAAATTGAGCATAGATCCTAGTGCTTGGTAAGGAAGAATTTCAATTGAGGAGTTGATTTGTGTAACATGCTATTGGAGAGATGTGCATTGTGATGAGGCTGGGATGCTGCTAGAGATGGTGACATCAAATCAATCACTGGGTTGCAACCTCCCCTTCTATCCATTAATAAAGATTGTTTCTTACTTTCCCACATATGTATCTGTATAAGCTTTTGTCTTTCATATTGTGAATTTTTATTTGATGTATATGGTCCATGTTTCATTGATTTAATCGAATAACTTGAATAGACATCTGTATATTTCTATCTATTTGTTGTTTAGTGTTCATTCTCGCAGGAAATATTTTGGCGATCTAGCTTGGATTTGAAGCTACAACAAGAGCGACAAAAGGAGAATTGGAAATGCTTGGAATCCAAGTAAGTTTCTTGATCTATTATGTGTGTCTATTTACTATTAGGAAAACTAGCTGCAAAGTCTTTAACCTGTTGTTCTAGATGAGCCCCACATCTAGGGAAGAATATTTTATTCGTAATGCATAATTCCGCATAACAAATTGGTGACTCCGCTGGGGAGTTTACCCTTCATCCTTGGTGTATTTGCCTATGTTTATCTCTGTTTATTTACCCAGTAGCATTTAATATGAATGAATAGGCTCTTTCAAGTCAAAATTTGCATTAAAAGCGTGTTTTACAATTGAGTTTTTTGTTCTCTGCTACGCCCAACACACTGTTGAACAAGACACAATGCTTTGCATAGCACTATCTCCCACTTAGGGATTGCGTTGCAATGCACTGTCTCCCCTTAGAGACTGCATTTCCCTCTAAAATAAACCAAATTCTAGTGATTTTTTCATTTCATTTGCTTTCAATTTGTTTTTTGTTGTGTTTTAAAGAGCCTAATACCTCATATTGACTAGTAACTATATTTACCTCTTCCTCCTTCAAAAGAAAATTTTGTTCAATGTTTATTTAAAGTGTTTTTATTTATCATTGATGAATTAATTTCAAAGTATTTTCATTGCTAAATTAGATCCATTTTCTTTTGAAAAAGGAAATTGGCGTTAAATCCTTCGTTTCCTGTAGGATAAATTGTAGTTCTATTCTTCATTTTTCCTATTAAAGAGAAATTGTTCTTCTATTCGTCATTTGTCGAAGTAAAAGGCATTTTATTTTATTGATTTGGTGCACATATTTTCATTTTATGCATTCACATTAAAGGGACTAAAAAGAAAAACCTGCATTTGCATGTAGTGGATTGTGTGTTTTGCATAGGAAAAATTAGGAAATTTGCATTTTAGTTTGTGCTCTTTCATTGTTTGCTCTCAAATTGATTGCTCTTTCCCTCTAGTAGCTAGGATTTTCATTGAAAAACTAAAAGTGAAATATTGCTTATCATTTTAGTTTTCATTCTAGGGATTTCCAGTATATCATCATGGTGAACCTTGAAAGGAAAATTGATAAACAAGATCAACTTAAAATTTATCTCAATTTACCTAAAAAAGCATTTGAACCATAATGATAACATTTAAAAGGTCTAGGCTAGAGACGTGTTCTGGTGTTGTAAAACATAGCAGCTATCATTAATCGTAGCTTGTCCACGTACTTTTGGCTATATCAGGCGGTGTTACAGTATGAAAAGTATAAGGGGGTGCTCTCATTATGCGATTTTGCATTAGACAGTGCTAATATGGACTTAGGCCTCCACGTACCTTCAGGTATATTTGGGAGGAAAAATTTAGGTTTCTATCCATCCCCAGTGAACCGAGTAAGCTGCCTTGAAAATTGTGATACACCGAATACAAAATTCAGGGAGATTGCATGCCCAAACTTCTTGGTTTGCCGGGAGGTATTCTGCAGTTCACAGTTTCTAGGTAAACCCTTTGCCTAGTTATACCCTTTTATTTTATTTATTTATTTTTGGTTAAAATAAATTTGTCATCATGGAAGAACAAATTCCTTTTCTTCGTCATTCGCGTAGACTAGCATTGAAACCACCTTTACCACCATAAGTTACTTCTGGACGATGAAGCTGAAATCACTCTACCAAAACCAATACTATTAGTACCTCTGGTGAAGCATCATCTTCCCATATACTAGAGTTGGCAGAAGTTGTTTCTACACATCCTGGTTTGTCTATTGTTGTCGAGACGAAGTCCTCAGAGTTACTCGTGGTCACGATCCATCCAATCAGTGAGACCATGCCTCCTGAACCCAATGTTGTTCAACCAGAGGTTGATCCAGATCTTGTCTCTGCTTGCCAGAAAATCTGAATCCTGAATTTGAACAACCAGAAGTTGTTCATCGATTGGTCATCCCACAATTTTCTATAGCCATTGAGTCTCCCATATCACACAGTCAACCTCCTGAAATATACTTTGGGCATGACGGAGAAATAATTCCACCTGGTTTGATTTCGATTGAAGAAATCCCACAAGACGAGAAACCTTTAACTCCAACCCATTTTGGGGAGGATCTTTACCTGTACAATTATTTTCCTCAATCACCACCCTCTGCTTTTGTTGATCCTATTCTTATTCATATTCCCATCAATTCAAAAGGGTATACATTTGATCAAGTAACCATGCCTGAACCAACATCTTCTGTTGGGCCATCTGGTCCAATTACATCAGTACCTTCCCTCGCTACCTCGTCGATGTTTAAAACTTCACCAGAATCATATTTTCATGGTGGCCCTATGGTCCAATCAGGTTATAAATCTTTATCTGGATTTTTTTTTCCGCATCTTCAAACCCATGGACTTGACCAATGTCATCGTCTGGTATTCTAACTGGTAAACCTATAGTGAGTACTGAACAGATTGATTCTTTATACACATCATCAGGGAAATATCAAGCTGGTCCGTCATGGTCTATTCCATCTAGTACCATATCAACTGTACTCCCTACATTTGGAGAGCAATATTTTATGTCTTATTTTCCTCCTAATGCAGGGGGGAAACCTTTGGTCACCCAATATGACAATATTCCATCACTTTTTGGTCAACCTAATGTCGAAATGAATGTTTGTCAATGGTAACCCACTCTGCCTATCCAACCACAAACGATTGTACACTCGTATCAACCAGTTCAACCTAATACAACCACATCATTTCCACTTGTTAATACATCTTGATCCCTGTTACAGAATCCAAATGTTGTACAATAACCTTTTCAGGTGGGTCGTTCAACCCAATACCCTCAAGCATTGGGCCCACAGACTCCAAATCCTCCGGTTAATTTATAACAACAACCTGTACCTGGAATCATTTATTCACAAGATGTTTTACCATTTTATGGGATGTCACAGCCACAACCTAGTTATACCTATCCTCAATCGAATCCAGGATATCCTAATTTGGGTTATAAAATTGGTGGGCAGACCCCTTGGCAGCCTTAGGCGAAAATACCTTAGACTTCATTTAAACAAATGCCATATCTAGGTTTTGGTCAACAGAATCCTCAAGTGTTTGCTTATCAAAACAACCCATATTTGGGTTACCAGTAGCAGATTCCTTATGATGGTGCTCAAAGGCCTGTTGCTCAAGAAATTCCATCATACCCTAGCTATGCTCAACCTAACCTTAATCGACAGTTGCCTTTTGTCACAACTTTAGAGTTACCAGATTTGAATGTGTATAGATTATATATGATTTAAAAAAAAACTATATATATATTATATAAAGCAGTTGAAAAAAAAACTTATGGCTAAAACATTTTTAATCTTATTGTGGCCCTTTTTTAAGTGTCAATTTTGTTTGAAATCAAGAAAAGATGTGTTTGAACTGCAATTTTAAGTTGTGTAGTATACACAATCCAAGTTCCCAATTAAGTTTTGAAGACGTTAAATCCATTTTATACATTAAAAAATGTAATTTAAACAATGAAAAATAAATGTGGTTTGTGTGTTTTTCATTGTTTAAATTACATGTTTGAATGTATAAAATGGATTCAATGTCTTAAAAATTTACTTTGGAACTTTGATTGTGTATATAAAACTATTAGGCTTCCAAAGGGATGAAATTTGTTGTGTGCAAATTTTTTAGTCAGTTTTTACATGGTAAAAGAGGTTTTCACATTAAGGGATTTGATCCCTCTAGAATCTTGCTATATCCATGGTTAATATGGATATATAATAGTATGTGTCACACATAAGTGATGCACCTCTAAAAATAACACATAATTGATGCACCTAATCAATTAAACATGACCACCAACGCATATCCATCAGTGCACATCAATGTTGCATCATAAGTGACACATAAGTAATGTTCTTACATGAAACATATAATTCACACACCATAAGAAACATAAATTTTTGAAATTGACCATTATACATAGTGGTTTCAACATATTCAAAGATATATATAAGGGACTTTTGCAATCTATTAACCAATACCCAATGTTGACAAGAGGTTGATTCCTATATTTCTAAAAAGTGTATTGTGCTTGCATAAATATGACGAGGTGGAGAGAATAGAATGATAAATTGTAAGAGTTGGGCATGAAAACTACAACATAGATAGTTTTTGGAATTTGAAAACCCTAGATTTTTTTGAATTTTGTCCTAAGAGGTCAACATAATATTTCCCTTAATGCACATTAGTTAGGATGCTATATTTGAATATTGTGACTAATTTATATTCAACATATAAATATAATAGTGTAAACATAAATAAGTTTCCTTCGAATTTATAAAACAATGTATTGTAAGAATAAATATTAGAAGGTGGGGAGAATTTTGAAGTGGAATTTGAAAAACCATAGTTTTGTGCAATTTTAAGACCCTAGTTTTTTGCAATTTGAAAACCCTAGTTATGTGGAAAATGAAATCCCTAGTAATGTAAAATTTGAATAGCCTGGTTGGTCAACATAAGACTTATGTTTATGCACATTACCTAGGATGTTATTTTTTCTTGTTATATTTATGAATTAAGCAATGCAATGAGGAAATTCACAAAATCCAGGATTCACAATACTAAGTTTTGCATATAAGTGATTCATGTTAACTAAAAAGGAATAAGTGATGCACATAAACAATTAACCATGACCGTCAACATATAGCCATCGACGCACCATAAGTGAAACATAATTAATGTTCTTAGATGACATAAATATCTAACACTCCATAAGAAATACACATAATCTAAATTGATTGGCCTATGTGGCCCTTTGTTTGTGTCTCTCAATCTATGATTTTCCTATGTGGCTCAATCCTTAGTTTTTATATCAACAAACAAAAGTATGTCATTTGGTCTTTTGAAAAATTTGATATTATGGATCTAGTCTTGTTTTATTAGTGATCTACCAACATAGATGTGACAACCACTTCCCACTACTCCCACCTAATGGGACAGGATGCCACTAAATATCCAACTCCTCTGGTTCTATTAGAAGATTGGGGTACTGGTCTCACCATATAGACACTTGGGAGTTTCCCTTGCACTTTTTTTTTCATTTCCTCATTTACACTCAAATTTTTGTTCTTATACATATTGATTCCTATTCATTCATTGAGTTAAGCATACTTAATATTATGGTCATTTGTGGTTCATTCCTCCAAGTGGAATTTTCCCTGCCTCCAAGTTTTGTGGTCTCTACTTCCACGTCACCATGTGTGGGCCACTACACGTCCATCAATCGAATGGATCTCCTCCCTTGGAATTATTATGTATGGTTTGTGTCACCATAACCTGCACACTCGTTAACCTTTGTTGAGGGTAGCACAATTAGGGTTATGACGCAAGGTTTTGACCTCACACTAGATGAGTCACATCTCCACCACTTGATCTGATGGTCCAGGAGGTTTTGTGCCTCCTTGCCACCTATTTTGGTGATGTCATGGAGAAGGGGCATCCCAACAGGCAACAGGTGGCCCTTTGTCTGAACCACTTCTTTTGATTCATCCATAAGGGATGGTGCCAGATACTTCCTCATTCAAACACACTTTTTCACACAATCACGATAAGGTAGATTCTAGGAGAGCCAATCATGGTATGCCACGTGTAGGAATTTTTCCAACCAATGGCATCAATGTGTAAGTTTTTTGGTTATAAATTAGGCATGTAGGTACCTCCATGGCTCCGCTGATGAGAATGGGCTTCTTCCATGCTTACATGTAGAGCTTCTTCTACCATCATTATCTAAGACAATGGCCATATGTGGCCCCTATGATTTTCTAGCATCTACAAGAAATACCCTCCTTAGCTTAGCTCTAAGAAACTCTTCCCTAACACACTGGTTTTGTTGAATACCAAAGGGCCTCTGAAGAGCATCCCTCATTGATCTATAGGATAAAGAACGATCTCAATTCTATAGTGTGATAACCAAGATCATTGAATTTGTAGCCAGTGGCCCTTCGAGATCTATCGAAGGCCTCCAAGACTACTAGAAATTGAAGGTTGCTTGCATCTCTCAAGGAAAGTCCACACTACAGTGGTTAGAATATGATGCCATCCTCAATGTTTCACTAGATTTCCAATGTTGGGAAAACACTTGTAACTCTCATGTATACACACGCTACCTTAGACATGCATACCGAGACTGGACAACAAGTCGTCTCTATTTTAACTACCATTTTATAATAACGATTTTTATGGCTAGAGCATAATGTTTGATTCAGGCTCTTGAGTCATTTCTAATATTTATTAATGGGAATTATTACTTTGTATACGTGTTAATAACACAAGCACGATTTCATAACAACCATTCCATGTGAAATTATATTACACGTATATTACTTATATTTTCAAATAAATTTGCATTCCAATACATGCAATGCATTCCCTTCACAAGTATCAACACCATGTCACTCTAAAAATGTAGGTACACATTCACTAGCATAAAAAATACAAGAAACTCTTATCTTAAATTAACTTGGGAAACTAAGTCTAGAACAAGGACTCTCCACCTAATCATAGATATCTACAACCAATACAACTTGTAGCTATCACCCCCAAGCCATATTCTAGAGCTTGAGGGGCTTGATTAGAGACAATTCCAATTTCCAGTTGAAAGAGGGACTCTAGAAGACCTGTCTCCTCCACCTACCAAACTTGCAACAATTAAAGAAATGCATGGAATCTAGAGGTCAAATGCCTCCACCCTCAAAAAATAAGGGGATCCAAAGACTAGACTATCCACCCTTAAAACCATTCACAATGGTTCCACCCACTTAGGGAATACAAAACACTAAATAAATTAATGAACAAGAAGGTTTTAGAAGATCTCCCTCCAGTAATCCAAGGACACAATCCTCCTCCCACACCACTAAGGGAATCTAGATAAAGCCATCTCCACCCCCTAGCTTTACAGGGTCTCCTTAGGCCTTTCTCCTTACCAAGGACAAACCATCTACTCACCCATATTTCTAATAGAGATCATATTCTTGTCTACTTTTATTTTTCAACTTGTGCTAGTTGTATCTCTAATACTTGAACCCTTGCGTTAGATCCTCCTCTCTTTTTTTCCTACCCTTGTCATCCCCCCAAATGCCTTCTTTTATGCTGTGTTTCTTGTTGCACAGGGGTTTACCCCTTGTCCTTATTGTTTTTTTTGTCTCTCTATATTAATTTCTTGTCCTCCTTATCTTGTGAGTGTATCTCATGGTATCATGGTTTTTTTACTTATTTGCAGTATATATTAACATCATTGGAAATCCATTAAGGCTCCACCAATCAACCCTTTTAATGGTTTTCCCAAAGCAATTCTTATTTCTGATACAAGAAACTCACAAAAATCTCATTCAAGCAACCTCCCAACTCTAGAATCTCTATCTCTTTGGCTTAACCCATTTATTTTAATTTCCATCAAATTTTTATTATGATTACATGATGACCACGACTGGGGTTGTTAAACGAGAACTCCATGAATTAATGCATACTTCATTTTTTCAGACAATAAAAAACATGTACTCCACACAAAATAATATTTATTAAAAATAAATGTGAGAGATTTTACAAAATATGCATTAATTGAAAGCATAAGAGATGCATAATCTTATTAAAGTTATAAATAATCAACATTTCTTTCCCTTTTTTATGAATTGATATCCTTAAAATCTAATCAACATAACTATATCAAAGGAATAAATATGAGCACTTAGTCAACTATAATATACTTAAGGATTAAGAAAATATTTAGTGTAAAAGAAAGCATAGTTTACTAAGGTAATATTCCGTATTGAAGCTTGTGAAAGTTGATTTTGTGCTCTTTGGTATTACTAAGTCTAGTATGGATGTATGGTGTGGCTCATATATGTGTTCATATTACATTGTTAACGAATCATATGACTAGGGAAACTATATAAATTAAATGGTTGATATATTTACATACTCATCAATCCATGATAAGCATCAAAACAGTTACTTCATCGTGCATAGAACTAATATATGAGTTAAAATTTTATACATTAATAAAAAGTGTTATTATTCATATATGTATTTTTTTTCTGTGGTTCATGGACTCTTTGGTGACCACTAAGTTGGTGACCTCTCAATAACAAAGGTGCTTTAATAATGAGCAATCAAACAAAGCTAACCCTCACAGCTATTATTAATATATGTATTATAATGATAATAAAATAAATATAATATGTTTATTTATTAAAGAAAACAAAATATAAATAAACTAGAGTTATGGTAATTAAATAAAAATATATAAATAAATTAAAGGTATGGTAAATAAATAAAACCTCTTTTTATATTTACTCCATAAACCTCCTTATATTTACAAAAACTCAAAAAATAGGTTTTATTTTGGTGAAGCCTATGGGAAAAATACCATGGGCTAAATACCATGGTAAATAAAAAAGGTGTGGTAAATATATAAATATAAAAGAGGTACAAATAGGTATGGTAAATAAGTAAATATGATTAGAAATCAACATCAAATTATATACTAAGCATATGGGTCAAATACCATGGTAAATAAAAGAAGTATGGTAAATAATTAAAATATAAATAAAAGAGGTATGGGCTAAATAACATTGGCTAAATTATTATTAATACCATGCAAAAAAAATCATTATTAACCCTAATATTAATATTACATATAATATTCATATTAAGATATTATAGTACTAATATTATTAAATTTAAGAAATTTGAATTAATATAATATTAATTTTGTTATATTATAATATATATTAATATATCATGATATATATTAACTCTAGATATATATGGGAGGGAAGAAAAAATACATAGAGTGATAGAGGTGGAGAGATACGCGGAGTCAAAAGGGAGAGATGGTGGAGATGGTGGAGAGATACAGGGAGTCACAAGGGAGAGATGGAGATAAACTGAAGGAGAGGAGAGAAAATGAATGAAAAGAGAGAGAGAGAGGGAGAGGAGTGAGAGAGGTAGATAAGGGTAAGAGAGGGAGAGGGAGACACAGATATGGAAGTGGGAGAGAGAAAAGAAGACAGGGAGGGAGATAGTGAGAGGATTAGAGGGGGGAGACAGAGAGACGAGGGAAGAGAAAGGGAGGTAGGAGAGAAATGGAGAGAGAGGAAGAATGAGAGGTAGGACTTGAGAGAGAGAAGGAGAGAGGGAGGGAAAGAGATATCGATTTGGAGGGGGAAAGATGGAGGGAAGATGAAAGACATAGGGAGTGAGAAGTGGAGAGAGAGAGAGGGAGTGACAAGGGGGAGATGGATAGAGAGTGTGTGTGTTTATGGGTGAGATAAAGAGACAAAGAAGGAGATATGGAGAGAAGGGGGGAGAAAAGGATGGAGAAGGAGGGAGGGAGGGATATAGTAACATAGTTTGGGGGGGAGAGAGAGATATAGAGACGATTGGAGGGAAAAGTAAGAGAGAGAGAGAGAGATAAAGAGGATTGGAGGGAAAAGAAAGAGAGAGAGAGAGATACAAAGAAGGTGAGATGGAGAGAAGGCAGGAGAGAAAGAGAGAGGGAGGGATATAGTAACAGAGTTGGATGGTGAAGAGAGAGAAAAAGAGGTGGGAGAGAAAGGGAGAGAGAGGAAGGAAGAGAGGGGATATTATATAGTGGAGAGAGGGATAGAAAGAGAGATAAAGTTGGAGGGGGAGAGAGAGAGAGTTAAGAATAAAGAAATAGATAGATAAAGGTGGAGAGATATATAGGGAGTGATAAGGAATATGGAGAGAGAGGGAGAGAGGACATAAGGAGGAAAGAGAGAGAAGTGAGGGAGAGGGAGAGAAGGGGAAGAGAGAGAGAGAGAGAGAGAGGCAAGGGGAGAGAGGGAGAGGAGTAGGGAGGGATAGATAGATATATTGGAGAAAGAGAGTGTATGTTTTGGGGGTGATATAGTGAGGCAAAGGGAGATAGAGATATTGATGGAAGATGAAGAGCGGGAAGAAGAGAGAGATGAAGTGAGGGAGGGAGGGATAGAGAGATTGATAGATATAGAGTGAGAGAGCATATGTGTTTGGGGGGGGTGAGATAGAGATCTAAAGAAGGATATATGGAGGGAGATATAGATATAGATGGAGGTGGGAGAGAGGGAAGAAGATTTATTGCACTAGATGTACTGATTTCAGTGTAGATGGTGATTTCTAATCCTATTTTATTGTTTGCTCTAGATGAATTGAATTTAGTGTAGTTATTGATTTCTAAGGATATTTGATTTCTTTCACTAGATGCATTGATTTCAATGTAGATTATTTCTAATCCTATTTGATTGCTTGCACGAAATGCATTGATTTCATTGCAGATGTTTATTTCTAATCCTATTTGATTGTTTGCACTACATGCGTTGATTTTAGTGTAGATGTTGATTTATAATTGTACTTGATTACTTGCACTAGATGAATTTCTTTCAATGCAGATGATTTATAATCATATTTTTTTGCTTGCACTAAATGCAATGATTTCAGTGTAGATAGGGATTTCTAATCTTGTTTGATTTCTTGCAATAAATGCATTGATTTGAGTGTAGATGTTACTTTCTAATTCTATTTTCTTACTTTCACCAGATGCATTGATTTGAGTATAGATGTTAATTTCTAATATTATTTATTTATTGCATTAGATGCATTGATTTCAGTATAGAAGTTATTTTCTAATATTATTTAATTGCTTGCATTAGATGCATTGATTTCACTGTAGATGTTGATTTCTCATTTGATGTAATGGAATGTATGATGATACAGTAATTTTAAAGTGATTGGATTAACAATGCACATTGATTCCAGTGTAAGAACAAAAAAATATTGGCAATGTACATTGATCTGTGTGCTATAGTAATTCAGCCTATTAATATTGGAGAGAAAGGGAGACAACGTATGATTTTTACTACAACAACTCAAGCTAGAGATTTAAATGGTTTACAATTTCAATTGTCCTTTTCATATAATCAGTATGAGAAGATGGAAAAACTAACAAGGGTGACAATAGAAATAACTATCAAGGGTGACAATAGGAATAGTAGAAGAAAATAGTTTGATATTGATCACAATGAAGATTATTTTTAATTGAATACATTCATATTACTCACATTTTCTATCATTCAACACTATTACATTGTCAATTTGCATCCAAAATTTTTATTTTATCATTTTTCATCATATTTAACATAAGAAAATTTAAAAACTGGACAAATATTTAGCATATTTTAAATGATTATATTAATATTAAATTTATTTACATAATATTCATAAAATTAATCATATCTTCTATATATATTTCTTGGTCGACTGAAACCTGCCTAGATCCATGTTAACTTTTCCTTGGCCATTGAAACCTACCTAGATCCATGTAAACTTCGGACTATAAAGCCCTAGAGGGGTCAAATCTCTCAAGGTGCAAATCTTTCCTCAAAATTTTCACTCAAAAAATATGTTTGCAAGTCTAGAGATTTGATCCCTGTATATACGTCATAGATTTGGAGTTAAGATGAATCTAGGCTGGTATAATAGTATAATTAATATATATAATTATATTAGATTATCTAATTATTAGGAGTTAAGATGGATCTAGACAGATATAATAGTATAATTAATATATATAATTATATTAGTCTATCTAATTATTAGAATAATGTTAATATTTTACTTAGTATTATTTATTACTTTAATTATTTTTTATTTAAAAATAAAGAAAAAAACACTCTTTTATTTGGAATAAATATTTGTTTTAAAAAAAATTACATGATAGAGATGAAAGTTTTAGATTGGAATATCTAATATATCCAAAAATGTACCCATTTTAAAATGACATATAAGAAAAAATGGCGGATAGATTTAGTGTAACAACTTAACCTTTATAAAAACTACACAGTAAAAAAAAAAGATTAATTCTTCTTTTATCACCATATTGTTGACCTTACATATATATATATAACCTTACATAACCATATTGTTGATAGGATTTAATATAAAATACATGGTCATCGACCCAGATATATATATATATATATATATATATATATATATATATATATATATATATATATATATATATATATATATATATATATATATAGTTAATCTGCAAAACAAAACAATATAAAGATTGATTATTCATAACATCAATATACATATAATTCTGGGAATCGCATAATAGTTATATGATTAAGGTTTGGGTAAGATTCTTATTTGGTTCACAAAACATATGCCATAATGCTAATTAATCTCTATGTTAACTCCACCTTGATCTTTTCAATTGGCGGTTAGTTGGCATGTCAAATCCATTAATTGCCATAGTACATGGCCTTTAACTCCTTTGACAGCTACCAGATTGCATTCAAATCTTTCACGCCTTTCAATGCTACTCCACATCCTCACCGTCGATCGTTAATCTAATATACAATTGCATTTTTTCGGTGCGAGATCTCACTTAACACTTTCTAAACCCTAACTCTTACTTGGGAATTTCCACTTTTTAGCTCATTTAGCTCTGCCTGCTCGGATCTTAAGCTTATGGCACCTCTGCGTGCAAGCGTTTGTATGAGGTTAAGTCTATGATCTTCAGGAAAGTCGATGCTTGGGTTTTGGCTGAACTGTGGGTCTATCTCACCACCAGTCAAAGAATGCTTCAGTCCTCAAACGTTTTAGAAGGGAACCTGCTGATAAGCATAAGCTCAGACTCTTGTCCGCCCACTATGATATCTACTCAATGGGATTTCCTCCCTTTAGTCATTTTCCATCCGGTGAGATTAACACTGTAATTTATACAGTTTATTCATTCGTTTGTTTTTTTGGTGATGAGAGAGGTTCGATTATACTTGTAAGAATTAAGTAGTGAATGTTACTTGTCTTCTGTAGGATGTCCGCTTGGGAATCTTCTTCCTACAGGTAAGATTTCAATATCGTTTTTCCATAGATTCCTACTTTATGGTTTTCCCATTTTTTAAAATTCTTGCAAAGGAGTCTTACAATATTCTTTCGATATCTCTCGATAGGTCAGTACTCCAACCCCGACCTCTTTGGCATGGAGTCTATAATTGTAATGCGCTACAATGTCTCCTTTAGCCTCGGCTAACACACAGGCTCTCTTTCTCTCTCTAGGTACCCTTGTAACCAAAGTTACTGCTCTAGATTCTGGCTTCCACCGAGCTTCTAGAATTGAAAATTTGTTAAGATGTTTTCGAGGGAATTAAAACCCTGTTGTCCAGTTTTAAGACTAGACTCGATCTAGAATGCATGATGTTTATTTTTATTAAATATTTAAGAATGTAACCTGCAAATATTTTTCCTGGACTATTACTATATTTTTATGAGGAAGTGTATCTTGCTTTATCTTAGGTTTTACTGGTTATACCATTCTTGATTCTGTCGAATTCTTGTAAAACCTTCTGGGTTTTTTTTGTTATGTATCACAGTGATATACTGATTCTCCTTTTAATGAAATATTTTGTCACTGTACGCATATTCCTCATCTCTATTATTCGACTTTTCCACAAAAATGATTATGTTGTAGGTTATACTACTCTGCATAGGAATGTTTATCATTTCTTTATTTCTCATTCTCTAAAAGAAATTTCTGGTTTATTCTTTTTAATCTTTCTCAGGTATTTCTCAGGTATTTCAGATTATGTATCAAAGATTTTGTTTGAATATAGCATCTATTGATACTATCTTTGTCCCATTTCCTTATTACCTGTATTCAAAATCTGTTTTTAAAATAAATCTAGAAGTGGGAATTTACACAGTTTTTAGTTATGCAATACTATACTCTTCCCTCGAATATATATTACCACAGAACTGTTCAGATAAATTCTTTTAAGGTTTCTGTTTAATATTTTAGTACATTTGGTGTTCAGACCACCTCTTATCGAAGTCTGTGTATAGTATATAATAACAGAAAGAACAATATGTCTTAGGTAGGGTGTTGCGCAAAAACTAAGACCTACAGTTCTAATCTCTGCATAAATCTATTTAAAATTTATGCTAGACTTCATAAGTTTTTCTGGTATAAATTTTATCAGAGTTAGAATTAATAGTTGAAATATTCTTTCATAATTTCATATGATATTTATCCATATAATTTTTTAATCTATGATATGATTGAAAAAACTGCATGCAAAGAACCATTATAGTAAATAGACGTTTGCATCTTTTCAATAGTCATAGATTTATCTTCTAAGTCCTTTTAAACATGTAAAAAAAGATAATACCTGTTTATAAATAGACTCATCAACTGTGAAATAAAATGTTGTTTACTTATAACATATTTACAGAATACTTGTGTATCATACATTTCCTATTTACAAGTAGAATATGTTCAACTGTGTATACAAATGATAATTATTTATATATTTGAATAATACAAAATACCTGCAGAACCAACATTCCTATTTTTTTTAACAGAATACAAACACCTGTGTACTCAACTATTAACACTTCATATAAACAGAATGCAAGTAGAGGACGTAATCGCCTCACTTGATGGTTGGGATGACCACAGCTTAAATCAAAGTAATACAGATAAGTACATTATTATTTATGCATTCTGTTTATATGAAGTGTTAATAGTTGAGTACACAGGTGTTTGTATTCTGTTAAAAAAAATAGGAATGTTGGTTCTGTAGGTATTTTGTATTATTCAAATATATAAATAATTATCATTTGAATACACAGTTGAACGTATTCTACTTGTAAATAGGAAATGTATGATACCCAAGTATTCTGTAAATATGTTATAAGTAAACAACATTTGATTTCACAGTTTATGAGTCTATTTATAAACATGTATTATCTTTTTTTACATGTTTAAAAGGACTTAGAAGATAAATCTGTGACTATTGAAAAGATGCAAACGTCTATTTACTATAATGGTTCTTTGCATACAGTTTTTTCAGTCATATCATAGATTAAAAAATTATATGGATAAATATCATATGAAATTATGAAAGAATATTTCAACTATTAATTCTAACTCTGATGAAATTTATACCAGAAAAAATTATGAAGTCTAGCATAAATTTTAAATAGACATGCGGGTCGGAGTTCTCCGGTCCTAGGTTTGGGCAGCATGCTACGTTATTATATACTATACACGGACTTTTTAGTAAGTGGTGGTGTCTGGATTTTTAATTGTTTTTTTTTTTAATTTACTAAAATATTAAACATAAACCTTAGGAATTTATGCGAACTGATTGCAGAATTTAATATCTTCGAGAAAGAGTAAATATTATGAAAACTAAAAGCTGATGTAAGAATTAAGATTCTAGATTTCTTTTAAAAACGAGAAACTAAAGCGAATAATAAGGAAATGGGAAAAAGATAATTTTGATAGATGTTATATTCAAAAAAACGCTTTGATAGATAGTCCGATAAATATCAAAATAACTGAAAAAATACGAGAGAATAAACAATTTTTCTTTTTAGAAAATGAAAATAAAAAATTGATAAACATTCCTATGCGGAGTAGTATAACCTACAACATAATCATTTTTGTGGAAAAGATGAATAATAGAGATGAGGAATATGCGTATAGTGACGAACTATTTCATTAAAAGGAGAATCAGCATATCACTGTGATACATAACAAAAAAAACCCAGAAGGTTTTACAAGAATTCGACAGAATCGAGAACGGTATAACCAGTAAAACCTAAGATAAAGCCAGATACACTTCCTCATAAAAATATAGAAAGAGTCCAGGAAAAATCTTTGCAGGTTACATTATTAAATATTTAATAAAAATAAAAATCATGCATTCTAGACCGAGTCTGGTCTTGAAACTGGATAGCAGGGTTTTAATTCCCTCGAAAACATATTAACAAATTTTCAATTCTAGAAGCTCGATGGAAGCTATAATATAGAGAAGTAACTTTGGTTACCAAGTTACCTGGAGAGAGAAAGAGAGCCTGTGTGTTAGCCGAAGCTGAAGGAGACATTACAACACATGACAGTTATAGACTCCGTGCCAAAGAGGTCGGGGTTGGAGTACTGACCTGTTGAGAGATATCGAAAGAATATTGTAAGACTCCTTTGAAATTTTTTTAAAAAATGGGAAAACCATGAAGTAGGAATCTATGGAAAAACGATATTTAAATCTTACCTGTAGGAAGAAGATTCCCAAGCGGACAGCCTGCAGAAGACAAGTAACATTCACTAGTTAACACTTACAAGTATAATCGAACCTCTCTCATCACCAAAAAAACAAACGAATGAATAAACCAGTCAAATTACAGTGTTAATCTCACCAGATGATGAATGAATGAAGGGAGGAAATCCCGTTGAGCAGATATCATCGTGGGCGGACAAGAGTTTCAACTTATTCTTATCAGCAAGTTCCCTTCTAAAACGTTTGAGGACTGAAGCATTCTTTGACCGGCGGTGAGCTAGACCCACAGCTCAGTCAAAACCCGAGCATCGAATTTCCTGAAGATCGCAAACTTAACCTCATACAAACGCTTGCACCCGGAGGTGCCATAACCTTAAGAGCTGAATAGGCAGAGCTAAATGAGCTGAAAAGCAGAAATTTGCAAGTAAGAATTAGGGTATCCAATCCAGTAAATTTCAGAAATCTAGTTTTCAGGTTTTTCTGAGCGACTTTTCCACTGGTCTCTACCAGCTCTGGAAATTCCTCAACCTTTTTCCCCTTCAGAACAGAACCCCTACTCCTCTCTGGGATCAATATTTATACTTAGATAAGTAGGTAACTATTTTCCAACTGTCCCCAACCACTTACCAATTATTGGAAACATTTTACCATAAGCTTTTTACTTTCTTTAAGAAATTATTTCCATTAATTAATTATTCCTAATTAATTACTTAGAAAACAAATAAATTTGAGACAATACTAATTATTTGTGTCTTTTCCTGACATAATAATAAAAAGAATTGTCTTTTAACTAGTTAACACTAGTTAACTTTAATGAAGTTGTCACAACTTCCCCCCTGGAAGTAACACCATCCTCGGTGTTTTTACTCTAGATCTGCAAAGAGCTCCGGGTAAACTTCTTGCATGAATTTTTCGACCTCCCAAGTAGCCTCATCCGGTCCGAAATGCTTCCATTGCACTTTAACCTGGATAACTACTCGTTTGCGGAGTATGATTTCCCTTCGGTCAAGTATGCATTGCGACTCGACCAGGAACTCGCCGTTCGGTTCTACTTGAAAAACAACAATGTTCCAAATTAATTCTCACAATATATATATATATATATATATATATATCAAGTTAGGATTATTATTCCTATCCTACCTGTATATTTTTCCAATGTATTACATGCTTTGCATCATGCAGATAACGCTTCAGCAGGGACACATGAAACACATTGTGTACTCAAATGTGGCTGGGTAAAGCTAGGCGATAAGCTATAGGTCCTACCCTTTCCAAAACTTGGAAAGGTCCATAGAACCTGGGAGATAATTTTTCCCAAGAGGTCCACCTTAAGGTACTCCTCTTGGGTTTAATTCTCACATATACATGGTCTGCCACCTAGAATTCTCGATAAGACCTCTTTTTATCTACATAGATCTTTTGCCGATCTTGTGCAGCCTTCAGATTTTGTCTTATTTTCTTTACCTCTATTTCCATTTTAGCAAGCATCTCAGGTCCCAACATTAATTTTGTCTCAGGGCTGCTCCAATTTCTAGGCATGCAACACTGCCTCCCATATAATGACTCGAAAGGGCTCATTTTCAGAGATTCCTGATAACCGTTGTTGTAATAAAATTCAAACAAGATGCAGATAATCCTCCCATTAATTTGGCTGCTACATTACATACAGGTGTAGCATGTCTTCCAATATTTGGTTCACTCGCTCTGTTTGACCGTTAGTCTGGGGATGATAAGTTGTGCTGAAGTTTATCTGAGTTCTAAGGTAGGTAAACAAAGTTTTCCAAAATTTATATGTGAACTTGACATCTCGGTCTAAAATAACGGTTTCTGGAATTACATGCAACCTGAAAATTTCCTTCATAAATATGTCGGCTATCTGTACTATCTTGTAGGTGGACTGCATAGGTATAAAATGTGCAGATTTACTCAATCTATCCACCACCACCATGATAGAATCATTTTGTCTTTTTGTTCGTGGTAAACCTGTAATGAAGTCCAAGGATATGATCTCCCACTTCCATTCAGGTATTGGTATGGGCTACAACAGTCATGCGGGATGTTGATGCTCCACTTTTACTTGTTGACATTGTAAGCATTTGCTTAAATATCTAGCAATATTCTTATGCATACCAGACCAAAAATATACCTTCCTTATTGCGGTCAACATTTTCTGCTATCCTAGATGAGCCACATAATTGCTGCGATGGAATTCATCCATTATCAGCTCCTTCAGAGCCATGTGATTAGGCACATACACTTTTCCTCGAAAGGTCAGCATCTGATCTTCGTTCATTCTATACTCGAATGTACATCCTTGATTCATGTTTTCTTCCATCTGTTGTCATAAAAATTGGTATTCCAGATCTTTATGTGCCTCTTCATTTAATTGTTCCAAAAATTTATTTTCTAGCTGATTATAATACATCTCATATATACCATGTAATTTTGTGCTTAAAGCATCAGCTACTCTTTTTTCTTTTCCCTTTACATGTTGAATGTCCATATCAATCTCACATAGGAAGGCATTCCATCTTGCTTGTCTGGAGTTTAAATCTTCTTGCTTGAAGTAACTAGTCAAGCTGCTATGATCGGTTTTAAGTACAAACTTTTTTCCCAACAAGTAATGCCTCCACACCCAGAGTGCATGTACTACTGCTATTAGTTCTAGATCATATGTAGAATATCTCTGTTCATGGTCTTTCAGCTTCCTTGATTCGTATGCCACCACTTTGCCTTCTTGGGATAAAACTACAGTCCCACATTAGGGGAATTTTGAGGTCTAAAATGGGCCTCCTAAGGAAATAATAAAATAATAGCTAAGCCAATAAAATAATATTTATGAATTTTCAATTCACTTTTTGCACCACAATCCATGTAACCATAGTTAAATTCAATTCAAAAGTTGTACGAAAATAAAATTAATAAAAAATTGTATTGATGTGACTATAAATAAGAATGAGCTTTTCAAGAAAAAGTCATTATCATTGAACAACTAATGCATTTTTCCTTAGTACTTAAATAAATTAAAATATAAATATAAATATAAATTTATAAATTCTTAATTATATTATATGTTATTAATTAAAATTTATATGATTTAAATTGTATAATAACATGTAATTAATATACTATATAAAAATAATATAATATAATATAATAAATGTATAGGGATATGCATTGTTTCTTTCAAGAAATATGAAATGATAATAATATATTTTTATTCAAAAAATATGAAATGGCATTTATTATGAGTACTTTACTTTGACTTTAAAAGTACTTAGAGCACTAGCATGGTTAACCATGAGTTTTTATCCACCATTGAGAATGTGACAAGTAAGTACCTTTAACTCAAGCAATGCCACCTCAACCATTAAGGATGATGTCATCCTCTAAAATATGATTGGCTCTCATAAAGTGAATTTTGATTGTACATTTTCCTTAGGAGGCCCATTTTAGACCTCAAAATTCCCCTAATGATTAGATACTCTAAATGGGTTTCCAATATTGTGGTTTTAATAAAGAAAACAGGTGTGATTAGACTTTTCATTGACTTTAGAAGTCTGAAAAAAGTATCACTTAAAGAAAACTACCCTTTACTAAATATGGATCACATATTGCAAAGGGTAGTAGGTTCCAAAAGGATCTATTCACTAGATGGCTTTCTAGGTATAATCAAGTGCTGGTGCATCCTGATGATTAGCATAAAACATATTTTACTACTCCTTCGGCAATATTCATGTATGTCAAAATCCCTATTGGATTAATTAATGTTGGTGCCACTTTCTAGAGAGCAATGGACATTCCGTTTTCAGAAGAAATCGTTCTTTTAATTGTGATATATCTCGATGATATTATAGTATATTCAAAAATTGATGAAGAACATCTAGCCCATTTAAGAAGAGTTTTTGTGAAATGCAGAAGGTTTGGATTATCTCTGAATCCAAAGAAGTCATTAATTGGTCTAGAAGAAGGGAAGATTTTGGGCCATATTATATCTGAAGAGGGAATCAAAATTGATCCCAGCAGGATTGAGGGCATACTCCAAATCGGTCATCCCAGGAACATCAAAGAGCTTCAATATTTCATCGGCAAGATAAATTTTTTGAGAAGGTTTATACCAAACCTTGCAGAACTACTTAGAAACATTACCAACATGCTCAAGAGAGATTCAAGAGTTAAGTGGAGCATGGATGCTAAACAATCCTTTGACTTGGTAAAAAAGGCACTCACTAAAGCATCAGTTCTGATCGGTCCTGATTTTACCAAAGATTTCATCATTTTTTCCTTTGCAACACAGCACATTGTTGCTGCTATATTTTTGCAAAACAACAAGGAAGAACAAGAAAACCCCATTGCATTTATCAACCAATATTTGAGAGATGCACCTTCAAAGTACAATATCATGGAAAAGTAGGCCTTTGCTTTGGTGAAAGCACTAAAGGATTTCAGGTTTTACATCCTACACTCACATATCATTGCATTTGTGCCCAACACAGTTGTCAAGGACATCATAATGCAGAATCCTGATGGAAAAAGAGGCAAATGGATTCTTGTTATCCTGGAGTATGATTTAGAGATCAGACCCAACAAACTGATCAAAGGACAAGGGTTAGCCAAATTGATGGATGAAACAAATTTTCAAGCACTAGATATCAACATGATCCATTCACTGGATGAACAAGAGGAGCCGAGACTCCACCTATTGAGGAAGCGGTCCTGAATTCTCCCTGGTATGAAAATATACTATATGTTCTATTTCATTTAAATTCTCATTCTGGTTTGTCCAAAACTAAATCTAGGTTCTTGAAATCGAAAGCTATCAAATTTTGCATCCTAGAAAAGGTCTTGTACTGGAAATATTTTGGGGGCATATTGCTTAAATGTTTTCTTAAGGAAGATGTAGATAGGGTTATGCAAGAGTTTCATGTAGGGGATTGTGCAGGCCATTTCTACTAGAAAGCCACTACTAATAAGGTCATTAAAGTTGGTTTCTATTGGCCCACTCATTTCCTAGATATCCAAAAAAGGGTAGCCACCTGTCACAAATGTCAAATTTTTTAAGGTAAATGAAAGTTATTTCCCTTGCCCTTACAACCCATTTCTGTTGAGGCTCCTTTTCAGCAATGGGGTTTAGACTTCATTTGAGAAATCCACCCCTCATCCTCTGCCCAACATAAATGGATCCTAACTACCATAGACTATTTTACAAAATGGATAGAAGCCATCCCTTCCAGAACTACTGCTGAATTAGTGATTATCAAATTCCTTGAAGCTAATATCCTGTCTAGATTTGGTTTTCCTAGAAAAATCATTATAGATAATGATGCTTCTTTTAAGTCCAAGAAAATTGTTGATTTTTGCCATTAGTATCACATATCCTTGGGACATTCAAAAACCTATTACCCTCATGGTAATGGATTGGCTGAATCCTCCAACAAGAGTTTGGTTAATATTATCAAGAAGCTGTTAGAAGACAAGAAGAATTCCTTGCATAAAAAATTGGTGCATGCATTGTGGGCTGACAGGCTGACAACTAAGAAATCAATTGGCATGTCACCATACGAGTTGGTCTATGGGATGGATGCAGTTTTCCCAACATCGTTAGGAGTACCAGCTATGAAAATCATTCAAGAGGTATCGACTAAATAGAATGACGTACAAAGAAGGATAAACCAAATAATTCAGCTAAAATAGTCCAAAGAAGAAGTTTACAACCTAACTCAGGTTGTGTAAGAAAATATAAAAAATATGTTTCACAAAAGAACAACGGAAAATGATTTCAATATTGGAGATAAAGTACTAAGATGGGATTCTAGAAGAGAAGATAAAGGTAAACTTGCAGAGTTTGACAACCTATGGAAGGACCCATATATTGTTCTTTCCTTCAGGGGGGATAATTCATTTTTTCTGCAAGAGATGGATGGAACAGAGCTGCCTAGAGGTCCTATAAATGGCAGGATGCTGAAGCATTACTTCTCCTAAGTTTAGACAGATTCCCATTCCATTGTAAATACCATAATTCTTGGTTCGGATTGTTTTAAGGCTACCTTTTTGTGCTGAAGAACAGCAAGATAGATTCATTAAAAAACAAGATAAAATTCATGTAAATCATTACAGAAGGAGTATACAAGGCTACTGGTCTTGGGTTTCTTGTCACTTCCCTCAGAATAAGTGCCATCCCCAACTGGAGCCACTGTTAGAGTCGTATAATTTACAGTATCACAAGGTGATTGAATAGTTTTTCCTTGATTTTCATATATATATATATTCAAAGAATTTCCAAATAATAGAAAAAGAAACAAAAAGAAGAAGAAAAAGAGGGTGTAAAAAAAAGGAAAATAAACTTCCCACAAAAAACAAATAGTTCTAAAAGTGCTGCAAATTAAAATGGCACTACTTTTTAGAAAATTTTGTTCAATCATACAGTTTAAGCATGATACAATTTTGAATTTTTTTTTATAGGTTAGAAAATGAATATTTTCCAAACTGCTTAATCTTGGCTTATTAGTAGATAGGTAGAAAATGTCATTGGTTCAACAACTTAATCTAAACCAATAGGAGAAATAATGGATAGGTGGTAGGTTAGAACTTTAAAAAGAAAAATGTTTCAGGGTATGCAAGTCTAAATGCACCCTAAAAAGAAGAAAAAATGTTAGATTTTTACGTTGGGTGGGTAGATACATTGAGAATGAAGAATGAAAGAAAAATGCAAAGATTATTCTACAAGGTACAACATCAAAATTCCATTTTTACTATGGTGGAAGAAGAAAGACCAAAGTAGCGGGTGCTCGCACTTAAAATTATTGGAAAAACGTTTTATGTTTTAATGTTTAGGGACTTAAATATATTTCAAAATCATTTGGGCATATTATATGTTTCCATTTTACCCTAAGTCCTGAAATGTTATTATTCCCTTTATCCAACCCTTTTCATTTTATCTTAAGTCTTCTACTACCCCCCGACATTCATCTATCTTCCAACCCCACCATCACATCACACCTCACATCACTCGTCTAATCCACACTAAGCATCCTGCAACTCCCCACCATCTCTGCTCATCGCCACACATCTGATGGCCCATAATATCTTTTTCCCCCTCCCCACTTAGCCTCTGAAATATAACAACGTGGGGTGGGAGGGTGTCCAAAATAGGCAATACCAGATACCTCCAAAATTTCTATGTGACGTGCCCACAATTTTTCTCACCCCCTCCTACTGATATAGTTTACCACTGACCCCCCTCCGAAAGCGGTTTTTGCTGCCAAATAAACTATTGCACCCACCGACTGTTGGACTAGTCATTGCCCTCTGCCTCTGTGCCATGTCCCTGCCTACCTATCCCTTACATCCACTCACCTCCACTCTCATCTATCCACTTCAACCAATCACATCCCTCCTGCCAAGAAGCTGTTGTGCAACAAGTGGCTAGACCTTTATCCAACGGGCCTACACCTAGTCAAACGGTCCACCAATCAGAGTTAAAATATGAATTCACGCACGAAGGCAGGGTTTAATTTTCTAATGCTATTCTAAAATCATAGGTACTGAATTCACAGAGAAATCAAGAGAACTATTGATGAAGATACTTCGTTATTCATAAAAGAAAGTTTTTCAACTCTCAACAACTCCGATTAATGTTTTTCTCAAGCCTTTAGCTCTGTTCACACTCCCCCTATATTTTTTCCCCTTCCCCATTCTTAATTTGCAACTGTTTCCCTTCTTTGATCCCCTCTTATTTATTCCAATTCTTTCCTATATAGTGAAGGAGACTAGTTAAAGCTAATCATAGAAGAAGAAATGCCTTCTAAGAAAGACCAGGAGCCTCTTAACCCTATGGTTTACCCTCAAGTGGACTTAGATCATATAGCCCTGGCATACTGAGATTAAAAAATCCACGATGTTATAGGTCAATTTTGGCACCATTCCCAATGACCTCGTTAAATGGACATCATCCCTAGGACCGATGAATGGGGTCTATCATCCCCTATCATTTCAGTTGCACAAGAACAAATCATATATGACTTCCATTTGCAAGGTTTCCAAGATTTGAAGTTTATATTCTAACACCTATGAGCTCACCAACGTAGTATCTGAAGGGGCTAAGTGTGTTGCATATGCAGGTACCTCCATTCAAATGTGCTCTGCAAAGCATTTCCTGACACTCAAGGGTGCGTTGTTCATTTGGGAGCGAAATTCTCATTGTTCCGGAATCTCCACTTGGACAATGTCTTCTAGAAGAGTGCATATGTGTCAAACTTCGAATCCATGTGTCCATTTGATACCTCTAAGAAAAGAAAAATCTCTTGCCTATTATTAAAAAGTCATTGATTGTAAAACTACCTTCAGCTCCTCTATAAACTGAGCACAGATCCTAGTGCTTTGTAAGGAATAATTTCAATTGAGGAGTTGATTTGTGTAACATGCTATTAGAGAGATGTACATTGTGATGAGGCTGGGATGCTGCTGGAGATGGTGACATCAAATCAATCATTGGGTTGTAACCTCCCCTTCTATCCATTAATAAATATTGTTGCTTACTTTCCCACATATGTATCTGTATAGGATTTTGTATTTTATATTATGAATTCTTATCTGATGTATATGGTCCATGTTTCATTGATTTAATCGAATAAATTGAATAAACATCTGTATATTTCTATCTATTTACTATTTAGTTTTCATTCTTTTAGGAAATATTTTGGCGATCTAGCTTGGATTTGAAGCTACAACAAGAGCGACATAAGGAGAATTGGAAATGCTTGGACTCCAAGTAAGTTTCTTGATACATTATGTGTGTCTATTTACTATTAGGAAAAGAAGCTACAAATTCTTTAACCTTTTGTTCTAGATGAGCACCACATCTAGGGAAGAATTTTTTATCCATAATCCATAATTCCGCATAACAAATTGGTGACTCCGTTGGGGAGTTTACCCTTCATCCTTGGTGTATTTTCCTATTTTTATCTCTATTTATTTACCCAGTAGCATTTACTTTGAATTATTAGGCTTTTTCAAGTCAAAATTTTCATTACAAGTGTGTTTTACAATTGAGCTTTTTTTTCTCTGCTACACCCAACACACTGTTGAACAAGGAACAATGCTTTGCATAGCACTGTCTCCCACTTAGGGGTGCGTTGCAACACACTGTCTCCCCTTAGAGACTACATTGCCCTCTAAAATAAACCAAATTCCAGTGCATTTGTCATTACATTTTCTTTCAGTTTATTGTTTGTTGTGTTTTAAAGAGCATAATACCTCATATTGACTAGTAACTCTATTTACCTCTTCCTCCTTTGAAAGAAAATTTTGTCCAATGTTTATTTAAAGTGTTTTTCTTTATCATTGACGAAATAATTTCAAAGTATTTTCATTGCTACATTAGATCCATTCGCTTTTGAAAAGGGAAATTGGAGTTATATTCTTCATTTTTCCTATTAAAGAGAAATTGTTCTTCTATTCCTCATTTCTCAAAGTAAAAGGCATTTGTTTTTATTGATTTGGTGCACTTAATTTCCTTTTCTGCATTCACATTAAAGGGACTGAAAAGAAAAACCTGCATTTGCATGTACTGGATTGTGTGTTTTGCATAGGAACAATTAGGAAAGTTGCATTTTAGTTTGTGCTCTTTGATTGTTTGCTCTCAAATTGATTTCTTTTTCCCTCTAGTAGCTAGGGTTTTCATTGAAAAACTAAAAGTGAAATATTGCTTATCATTTTAGTTTGGATTCTAGGAATTTCCAATACATCATCATGGTGAGCCTTGAAAGGAAAATTGATAAACAAGATCAACTTAAAATTTATCTCAATTTTCCTAAGAAAGCACTGGAACCATAACGATAACATTTAGAAGGTCTAGGATAGAGACGTGTTCTGGCATCGTAAAACATAGAAGCTATCATTAATTGTCTGTGATACATTCCGAGTGTGATATATCACTCCACGCACGTAAGTATATCGTAGCTTGTCCACGTACTTTCGGGTATATCGGGCAGTGTTACAGTATGAAAAGTATAAGGGGGTGCTCTCACTATGCGTTTTTGCATTAGACAGTGATAATATGGACTTAGGCCTCCACGTACCTTCAGGTATATTTGGGAGGACAAATTTAGGTTTCTATCCATTCGTAGTGAACCGATTTGGCTACCTTGCAAATTGTGATACGCCGAACACAACATTTAGGGAGATTGCATGCCCGTACTTCTTGGTTCACCAGGAGGTATTCTACAGTTCATAGTTTCTCAGTAAACCTTTTGCCTAGTAATACCCTTTTATTTTATTTATTTATTTTTGGTTAAAATAAATCTTTCATCATGGAAGAACAAAATCCTGTTCCTCGTCATTCGCATGGACTAGCATTAAAACCACCTTTACTGCCAGAAGTTACTTCTGGACGACGAAGCCGAAATCACTCTACCAAAACTAGTACTATCAGTACCTCTGGTTAAGCATCATCTTCCCATATACCAGAGTTGGCACAAGTTGTTTCTACACATTCTGGTTTGTCTACTGTTGTCGAGATGGAGTCCTCAAAGTTACTCGTGGTCACGATCCATCCAATCAGTGAGACCATACCTCCTGAACCCAACGTTGTTCAACCAAAAGTTGATCCAGATCCTGTCTCTTCTTTGCCAGAAAATCTGAATCCAAAATTTGGACAACCAGAAGTTGTTCATCGATTAGTCATCCCACAATTTTCTATAGCCATTGAGTCTCCCATATCACACAGTCAACCTCCTGAAATATACTTTGGGCCTAACGGTGAAATAATTCCACCTTGTTTGATTTCGATTGAAGAAATCCCACAAGAGGAGAAATGTTTAATTCCAACCCATTTTTGGGAGGATCTTTACTTGTACGATTATTTTCCTCAATCACCACCCTTTGCTTTTGTTGATCCTATTCCTATTCATATTCCCGTCAATTCAAAAGGGTATACATTTGATCAAGTAACCATGCTTGAACCAACATCTTCGGTTGGGCCATCTGTTCCAATTACATCAGTACCTACCCTCGCTACCTCGTCGATGCTTAAAAATTCACCAAAATCATATTTTCATGGTGGCCCTATGGTCCCATCAGGTTATAAATATTTATCTCGAATTTTTTTTGCTACATCTTCAAACCCATGGACTTCACCAATGTCATCATCTGGTATTCTAACTGGTAAACCTATAGTGAGTACTGAATAGATCTATTCTTTATACACATCATCAGGGCAATATAAAGATGGTCCTTCAGGGTCTATTCCATCTAGTACCATATCAATTGGACTCCCTACATTTGGGGAACAATATTTTCTGTCTTGTTATCCTCTTGATGGAGGGAGGAAACCTTTGGTCACCCACTATGATAGTACTCCGTCACTTTTTGGTCAACCTAATGTCGAAATGAATGTTTGTCAATGGTAGCCCGCTCTTCCTATCCAACCACAAATGGTTGTACACTCTTATCAATCAGTTCAACCTGTTACACCCACATCATTTCCACTTGTTAATACATCTTGACCCCTGTTACAGAATCCATATGTTGCACAACAACCTTTTCACGTGGGTCCTTCAACTCAATACCCTCAAGTATTGGGTCCACAGACTCCAAATCCTCCGGTTAATTTATAACAACAACCTGTACCTGGAATCATTTATTCACAAGATGTTTTACCATTTTATGGGATGCCACAACCACAACCTCGTTATACCTATCCTCAATTGAATCCAAGTTATCCTATTTTGGGTTATAACATTGGTGGACAGACACCTTGGTAGCCTTAGGCGCAAATACCTCAGACTTCATTTCAACAAATTCCATATCTAGGTTTTGGTCAACAGAATCCTCAAGTGTTTTCTTATCTAAACAACCCATATTTGGGTTACCAGCATCAGATTCCTTATGCTAGTGCTCAAAGGCTTGTTGGCCAAGCAATTCCATCATACCATGGCTATTCTCAACCTAACCTTAATCAACAGTTGCCTTTTGTCACAAATTTAGAGTTACCAGATTTGAATGTGTATATATTATATATGATTTTAAAAAAACTATATATATAGTATATAAATCAGTTGAAAAAAAAACTTATGGCTAAAACATTTTAAGTAGTCTTATTGTGGCCCTTTTTTAAGTGTCAATTTTGTTTGAAAGCAAGCAAAGATGTGTTTGAATTGCAAGTTTAAGTTGTGTAGTATACAAAATCCAAGTTCCCAATTAAGTTTTGAAGACATTAAAGCCATTTTATACATTAAAAAATGTAATTTAAACAATGAAAAATAAATGTGGTTTGTGTGTTTTTCATTGTTTAAATTACATGTTTGAATGTATAAAAAGGATTAAATGTCTTAAAAGTTTACTTTGGAACTTGGATTGTGTATATAAAACTATTAGGCTTCCAAAGGGATGAAATTTGTTGTGTGCAAATTTTTTAGTCAATTTTTACATGGTAAAAGAGGTTTTCACATTAAGTGATTTGATCCCTCTCGAATCTTGCTAGATCCATGGTTAAGATGGATATATAATAGTATGTGTCACACATAAGTGATGCACCTCTAAAAATAACACATAATTGATGCACATAATCAATTAAACATGACCACCAACACATATCCATCAATGCACATCAATTTTGCACCATAAGTGACACAAAAGTAATGCTCTTACATGAAACATATAGTTAACACACCATAAGAATCATAAATTTTTGAAATTGACCATTATACATAGTGGTTTCAACATATTCAAAAATATATATAAGGGACTTTTGCAATATATTAACCAATACCCAATGTTGACAAGAGGATGATGCCTATATTTGTAAAAAGTGTATTGTGCTTGCATAAATATGACAAGGTGGAGAGAATAGAATGATAAATTGTAAGAGTTGGGCATGAAAACTACAACATAGATAGTTTTTGAATTTGAAAACCCTAGCTTTTGTTGAATTTTGTCCTAAGAGGTCAACATAATATTTCTCTTAATGCACATTAGTTAGGATGTTATATTTGAATATTGTGACTAATTTATATTCAACATATAAATATAATAGTGTAAACATAAATAATTTTCCTTCGAATTTATAAAACAATGTATTGTAGGAATAAATATTAGAAGGTGGGGAGAATATTGAAGTGGAATTTGAAAAACCATAGTTGTGCAATTTTAAGACCCTCGTTTTTTGCAATTTGAAAACCCTAGTTATGTGGAAAATGAAATCCCTATTAATGTAAAATTTGAATAGCCTGGTTGGTCAACATAAGCCTTATGTTTATGCACATTACCTAGGATGTTATTTTTTCTGGTTATATTTATGAATTAAGCAATGCAATGAGGAAATTCACAAAATCCAGGATTCACAATACTAAGTGTTGCATATAAGTGATTCATGTTAACTAAAAAGGAATAAGTGATGCACATAAACAATTAACCATGACCGTCAACATATAGCCATCGATGCACCATAAGTGAAACATAATTAATGTTCTTAGATGACATAAATATCTAACACTCCATAAGAAATACACATAATCTAAATTGATTGGCCTATGTGGCCCTTTGTTTGTGTCTCTCAATATATGATTTTCCTATGTGGCCCAATTCTTAGTTTTTATATCAACAAAAAAAAAGTATGTCATTTGGTCTTTTGAAAAATTTGATATTGTGGATCTAATCTCCTTTTATCAGTGATCTGCCAATGCAGATGTGACAAAAACTTCCCACTACTCCCACCTAATGGGACAGGATGCCACTAAATATCCAACTCCTCTGGTTCTATTAGAAGAGTGGGGTACTGGTCTCGCTATATAGACACTTGGGATTTTCTCTTGCACTTTTTTTTTTCATTTCCTCATTTACACTCAGATTTATGTTCTTATACACATTGATTCCTATTCATTCATTGAGTTAAGAATACTTAATATTATGGTAATTTTTGGTTCATTCCTTCAAGTGGAATTTTCCCTGCCTCCAAGTTTTGTGGTCTCTACTTCCACATCACCATGTGTGGGCCACTACATGTCCATCAATCGAATGGATCTCCTCCCTTGGCATTATTATGTATGGTTTGTGTCACCATAACCTACACGCTCGTTAACCTTTGTTGAGGTCAACACAATCAGGGTTACGACGCAAGGTTTCGACCTCGCACTAGATGAGTCACATATCCACCACTTGATCCGATAGTCTAGGAGTTTTTGCACCTACTTGCCACATTTTTTGGTGATTTCATGGAGAAGGGGCATCACAACAGGGAATGGGTGGCCCTCTGTCTACCCCACTTCCATTGATTCATCCATAAGGGATGTTCCAAGATACTTCCTCATTCAAACACACTTTTGCACCCAATCACGATAAGGTAGATTCTAGGAGATCCAATCATGGTATGCAACGTCTAGGTATTTTTCCAACCAATGGCATCAGTGTGTAAGTTTGTTTGTTATAAATTAGGCATGTAGGTAGCTCCATGGCTCCGCTGATGAGAATGGGCTCCTTCCATGCTTACATGCAGAGCTTCCGTTACCATCATTATCAAAGACAATGGCCAAATGTGGTCCCTATGATTTGCTAGCATCTACAGGAACTACCCTCCTTAGCTTAGGTCTGAGAAAATCTTCCCTAACGCACTGGATTTTTTGAATACCAAAAGGCCTCTGAAGAGATTTGCATCCCTCATTGATCTATAGGATAAAGAACGATCTCAATTCTATAGTGTGATAACCAACAGCACTGAATTTGTAGCCAGTGGCCCTCTGAGATCTATCGAAGGCCTCCAAGACTACTAGAAATTGAAGTTTTCTTGCATCTCTCAAGGAAATTCCACGCTACAATGGTTAGAATATGATGCCATCCTCAACGTTTCACTAGATTTCAAATGTTGGGAAAACACTTGTAACTCTCATGTATACACATGCTCCCTTAGACATGCATACCGAGACTGGACAACAAGTCGTCTCTATTATAACTACCATTTTATAATAACAAATTTTATGGCTAGAGCATAATGTTTGATTCAGGCTCTTGAGTCATTTCTGATATTTATTAATGGGAATTATTACTTTGTATACATGTTAGTAACACAAGCACAATTTCATAACAACCATTCCATGCCAAATTATATTACACGTTTATTACTTATATTTTCAAATAAAGTTTCATTCCAATACATGCAATGCATTCCCTTCATAAGTATCAACACCATGTCACTCTAAAAATGTAGGTACACATTCAATAACATAACAAATACAATAACCACTTATCTTGAAGTAACCTATGAAATTAAGTCTAGAACAAGGACTCTTCACCTAACCATAGATATCTACAACCAATACAACTTGTAGCTATCACCCCCAAGCCATATTCTAGAGCTTGAGGGGCTTGCTTAGAGACAATTCCAATTTCCAGTTGAAAGAGGGACTCTATAGGACCTCTCTCCTCCACCTACCAAACTTGCAACAATTAATGAAATGCATGGAATCTAGAAGTCGAATGCCTCCACCCTAAAAAAAAAGGGGATCCAAAGACTATACTATCTGCCCTTAAAACCATTCACAATGGTTCCACCAACTTAGGGAATACAAAACACTTAATAAATTAATGAACAGGAAGGTTTTAGAAGATCTCCCTCTAGGAATCCAAGGACACAATCCTCCTCCCACATTACTAAGGGAATCTAGATAAAGCCATCTCCACCCCCTAGCTTTACAAGGTCTCCATAGGCCTTTCTCCTTACCAAGGACAAACCATCTACTCACCCATATTTCCAAAATAGATCATATTCTTGTCTCCTTTTATTTTTCAACTCATGCTAGTTGTATCTCTAATACTTGAACCCTTGCGTTAGATCCTCCTCCCTTTCTTTGCTACCCTTGTCATCCCCCCAAATTCCTTCTTCTATGTTTTTTTTCTTGTTGCACAGGGGTTGACCCCTTGTCCTTATTGTTTTTGTTGTCTCTCTACATTAATTTATTTTCCTCCTTATCCTGTGAGTGTATCTCATGGTAGCATGGTTTTTTTACTTATTTGCAGTATATATTAACTTCATTGTCAATCCACTAAGGCTCCACCAATAAACCCTTTTAATGGTTTTCCCAAAGCAGTTCTTATTTTTGATACAAGAAACTCACAAAAATCTCATTCAAGCAACCTCCCAACTCTAGAATCTCAGTCTCTTTGGCTTAACCCATTTAGTTTAATTTCCATGAAATTTTTATTATGATTACATGACAACCATGGTTGGGGTTGTTAAACTAGAACTCCATGAATTAATGCATACTTCATGTTTTCAGACAATACAAAATATGTACTCCACACAAAATAATATTTATTAAAAATGAATGTGAGAGATTTTACAAAATATGCATTAATTGAAAGCATAAGAGATGCATAATCTTATTAAAGTTTTAAATAATCAACATTTCTTTCCCTTTTTTTATGAATTGATATCTTTAAAATCTAATCAACACAACTATATCAAAGGAATAAAGATGAACACTTAGTCAACTATAATATACTTAAGGATTAAAAAAATATTTAGTGTAAAAGAAAGCATAGTTTACTAAGGTAATATTTAGTATTGAAGCTTGTTAAAGTTGATTTTGTGCTCTTTGGTATTACTAAGTCTTGTATGGATGTATGGTGTGGCTCATATATGTGTTCATATTAAATTTTCAAAAAATCATATGACTAGGGAAACTATATAAATTAAATGGTTGATCAATGTACATAGGCATCAATCCATGATAAGCATCAAAAACTTACTTCATGGTGCATAGAATTAATATATGAGTTAAACTTTTATACATTAAGAAAAAGAGTTATTATTAATATATGTATTTTTTTTATGTGGTTCATGGACTCTTTGGTGACCACTAAGTCAGTGACCTCTCAATAACAAAGGTGCTTTAATAATGAGCAATCAACCAAAGCTAACCCTGAGAGCTACTTCAGTTTATGTATTATAATGATAATAAAATAAATATAATATATTTATTTATTAAAGAAATCAAAATATAAATAAACTGGAGTTATGGTAAATAAATAAACTTCTTTTAATATTTACTTGAGAGGTATGGTAAATAAATAAAACCTCTTTTTATATTTACTCCATAAACATCATATTTAGAAAAACTCAGAAAATAGATTTTATTTTGGTGAAGCCTATGGGAAAAATACCATGGGCTAAATACCATGGTAAATAAAAAAGGTGTGGTAAATATATAAATATAAAAGAGGTACAAATAGGTATGGTAAATAAGTAAATAGGATTAGAAATCAACATCTAATTATATACTAATCCTATGGGTCAAATACCATGGTAAATAAAAGAAATATGGTAAATAATTAAAATATAAATAAAGGAGGTATGGGCTAAATACCATTGGCTAAATTATTATTAATACCATGAAAAAAAAATCATTATTAACCCTAATACTAATATTACATCTAATATTCATATTAAAATATTATATTATTAATATTATTAAATTTAAGAAATTTAAATTAATATAATATTAATTTTGTTATATTATAATATATATTAATATATCATGATATATATGAACTCTAGATATATATGGGAGGGATGAAAAACTACATAGAGTGATAGAGGTGGAGAGATACGCGGAGTCAAAAGGGAGAGATGGTGGAGATGGTGGAGAGATATAGGGAGTCACAAGGGAGAGATGGAGATAAATTGAAGGAGAGGAGAGAAAATGAATGAAAAGAGAGAGAGAGGGAGAGGAGTGAGAGAGGTAGATAAGGGTAAGAGAGGGAGAGGGAGACACAGATATGGAAATGGGAGAGAGAGAAGGAGACATGGAGGGAGATAGTGAGAGGATTAGAGGGGGGAGACAGAGAGACGAGGGAAGAGAAAGGGAGGTAGGAGAGAAATGGAGAGAGAGGGAGAATGAGAGGTAGGACTTGAGAGAGAGGATGAGAGAGGGAGGGAAAGAGATATGGATTTGGAGGGGGAAAGAGGGAGGGAAGATGAAATACATAGAGAGTGAGAAGTGGAGAGAGAGAGAGAGGGAGTGACAAGGGGGAGATGGATAGAGAGTATGTGTGTTTAGGGGTGAGATAAAGAGAAAAAGAAGGAGAGATGGAGCGAAGGGGGGAGAGAAGGATAGAGAAGGAGGGAGGGAGGGATATAGTAACATAGTTTGGGGGAAGTGAGAGATAGAGAGATTATTGGAGGGAAAAGAAAGAGGATTGGAGGGAAGAGAGAGAGAGAGAGAGAGAGAAGGTGAGATGGAGAGAAGGCAGGAGAGAAGGAGAGAGGGTGGGATATAGTAAAGAGTTTGAGGGTGAAGAGAGAGATAAATAGGTGGGAGAGAAAGGGAGAGAGAAGAAGGAGGAGAGAGGATGTTATAGAGTGGAGAGAGGGATCGAAAGAGAGATGAATTTGGAGGGGGAGAGAGAGAGAGGTAAAAATAAAGAAATATATAGATAGAGGTGGAGAGATATATAGGGAGTGATAAGGAAGATGGAGAGAGAGGGAGGGAGGACAGAAGGAGGAAAAGGAGAGAAGCGAGGGAGAGGGAGAGAAGGGGAAGAGGGAGGGAGAGTGTGTGTGTGTGTGTGTGTGAGAGAGAGAGAGAGAGAGAGAGAGAGAGAGAGAGAGAGAGGCAGGGGGAGAGAGGGAGAGGAGTAGGGAGGGATAGATAGATATATTCGAGAAAGAGAGTGTATGTTTTGGGGGTGATATAGTGAGACAAAGGGAGATAAATATATTGATGGAAGATGAAGAGTGGGAAGAAGAGAGAGATGAAGTGAGGGAGGGATAGAGAGATTGATATATACAGAGTCAGAGAGCATGTGTGTTTGGGGTGGTGAGATAGAGATCTAAAGAAGGATATATGGAGGGAGATATAGATATAGATGGAGGTGGGAGAGAGGGAAAAAGATTTATTGCAATAGATGTATTGATTTCAGTGTAGATGGTGATTTCTAATCCTATTTTATTGTTTTCACTAGATGAATTGATTTTAGTGTAGTTATTGATTTCTTTCACTAGATGCATTGATTTCAATGTAGATTATTTCTAATCCTATTTGATTGCTTGCATGAAATGCATTGATTTCAGTGCAGATGTTGATTTCTAATCCTATTTGATTGTTTGCACTACATGCATTGATTTTAGTGTAGATGTTGATTTATAATTATACTTGATTACTTGCACTAGATGAATTTATTTCAATGTAGATGATTTATAATCCTATTTTATTGCTTGCACTAAATGCAATGATTTCAGTGTAGATAGGGATTTCTAATCCTATTTGATTTCTTGCACTAAATGCATTGATTTGAGTGTAGATGTTTCTTTCTAATTCTATTTTCTTACTTTCACCAGATGCATTGATTTGAGTATAGATGTTGATTTCTAATCTTATTGATTTATTGCATTAGATGCATTGATTTCAGTATAGAAGTTATTTTCTAATATTATTTAATTTCTTGCATTAGATGCATTTATTTCACTGTAGATGTTGATTTCTCATTTGATATGGAATGTATGATGGTATAGTTATTTTAAAGTGATTGGATTAACAATGCACATTGATTTGAGTGTAAGAGAAAAAAAATATTGGCAATGTACATTGATTTGCGTGCTATAGTAATTCAACCTATTAATACTGGAGAGAAAGAGAGACAAGGTATGATGTTTACTACAACAACTCGAGCTAAAGATTTAAATGGTTTACGATTTCAATTGTCCTTTTCATATAATCAATATGAGAAGATGACAAAACTAACAAGGGTGAAAATAGGAATAACTAACAAGGGTGAAAATAGGAATAGTAGAAGAAAATAGTTTGATATTGATCACAATGAAGACTATTTGTAATTGACTACATTCTTATTAATCACATTTTCTATCATTCAACACTATTACATTGTCAATTTGCATCCAAAATTTTTATTTTATCATTTTTCATCATATTTAGCATAAGAAAATTTAAAAACTGGACACATATTTAGCATATTTAAAATGATTATATTAATATTAAATTTATTTACATAATATTGATAAAATTAATCATATCTTCTATATATATTGCTTGGCCGACTGAAACCTGCCTCGATCCATGTTAACTTTTCCTTGGCGATTCAAACCTGCCTAGATCCATGTTAACTTCGGACTATAAAGCCCGAGAGGGGTCAAATCTCTCAAGGTGCAAATATTTCCTCAAAATTTTCACTCAAAAAATATGTTTGCAAGTCTAGAGATTTGATCCCTCTATATACTTCATAGATCTGGAGTTAAGATGAATCTAGGTTGGTATAATAGTATAATTAATATATATAATTATATTAGCTTATCTAACTATTAGGAGTTAAGATGGATCTAGACAGATATAATAGTATAATTAATATATATAATTATATTAGTCTATCTAATTATTAGAATAATGTTAATATTTTACTTAGTATTATTTATTACTTTAATTATTTTTTATTTAAAAATAAAGATTGATTATTCATAACATCAATATACATATAATTCTGGGAATCACATAATAGTTATATGATTAAGGTTTGGGTAAGATTCTTATTTGGTTCACAAAACATATGCCATAATGCTAATTAATCTCTATGTTAACTCCACCTTGATCTTTTCAATTGGCGGTTAGTTGGCATGTCAAATCCATTAATTGCCATAGTACATGGCCTTTAACTCCTTTGACAGCTACCAGATTGCATTCAAATCTTTCACGCCTTTCAATGCTACTCCACATCCTCACCGTCGATCGTTAATCTAATATACAATTGCATTTTTTCGGTGCGAGATCTCACTTAACACTTTCTAAACCCTAACTCTTACTTGGGAATTTCCACTTTTTAGCTCATTTAGCTCTGCCTGCTCGGATCTTAAGCTTATGGCACCTCTGCGTGCAAGCGTTTGTATGAGGTTAAGTCTATGATCTTCAGGAAAGTCGATGCTTGGGTTTTGGCTGAACTGTGGGTCTATCTCACCACCAGTCAAAGAATGCTTCAGTCCTCAAACGTTTTAGAAGGGAACCTGCTGATAAGCATAAGCTCAGACTCTTGTCCGCCCACTATGATATCTACTCAATGGGATTTCCTCCCTTTAGTCATTTTCCATCCGGTGAGATTAACACTGTAATTTATACAGTTTATTCATTCGTTTGTTTTTTTGGTGATGAGAGAGGTTCGATTATACTTGTAAGAATTAAGTAGTGAATGTTACTTGTCTTCTGTAGGATGTCCGCTTGGGAATCTTCTTCCTACAGGTAAGATTTCAATATCGTTTTTCCATAGATTCCTACTTTATGGTTTTCCCATTTTTTAAAATTCTTGCAAAGGAGTCTTACAATATTCTTTCGATATCTCTCGATAGGTCAGTACTCCAACCCCGACCTCTTTGGCATGGAGTCTATAATTGTAATGCGCTACAATGTCTCCTTTAGCCTCGGCTAACACACAGGCTCTCTTTCTCTCTCTAGGTACCCTTGTAACCAAAGTTACTGCTCTAGATTCTGGCTTCCACCGAGCTTCTAGAATTGAAAATTTGTTAAGATGTTTTCGAGGGAATTAAAACCCTGTTGTCCAGTTTTAAGACTAGACTCGATCTAGAATGCATGATGTTTATTTTTATTAAATATTTAAGAATGTAACCTGCAAATATTTTTCCTGGACTATTACTATATTTTTATGAGGAAGTGTATCTTGCTTTATCTTAGGTTTTACTGGTTATACCATTCTTGATTCTGTCGAATTCTTGTAAAACCTTCTGGGTTTTTTTTGTTATGTATCACAGTGATATACTGATTCTCCTTTTAATGAAATATTTTGTCACTGTACGCATATTCCTCATCTCTATTATTCGACTTTTCCACAAAAATGATTATGTTGTAGGTTATACTACTCTGCATAGGAATGTTTATCATTTCTTTATTTCTCATTCTCTAAAAGAAATTTCTGGTTTATTCTTTTTAATCTTTCTCAGGTATTTCTCAGGTATTTCAGATTATGTATCAAAGATTTTGTTTGAATATAGCATCTATTGATACTATCTTTGTCCCATTTCCTTATTACCTGTATTCAAAATCTGTTTTTAAAATAAATCTAGAAGTGGGAATTTACACAGTTTTTAGTTATGCAATACTATACTCTTCCCTCGAATATATATTACCACAGAACTGTTCAGATAAATTCTTTTAAGGTTTCTGTTTAATATTTTAGTACATTTGGTGTTCAGACCACCTCTTATCGAAGTCTGTGTATAGTATATAATAACAGAAAGAACAATATGTCTTAGGTAGGGTGTTGCGCAAAAACTAAGACCTACAGTTCTAATCTCTGCATAAATCTATTTAAAATTTATGCTAGACTTCATAAGTTTTTCTGGTATAAATTTTATCAGAGTTAGAATTAATAGTTGAAATATTCTTTCATAATTTCATATGATATTTATCCATATAATTTGTTAATCTATGATATGATTGAAAAAACTTTATGCAAAGAACCATTAAACACTCAACTATTAAACACTTCATATAAACAGAATGCATAAATAATAATGTAATTATCTGTATTACGTTGTTTTAAGCTGTGGTCCTCCCAACCATCAAGTGAGGCAATTACGTCCTCTACTTTCCCCCTAGCTCCATACTTGGATGACGTGGGTTAGCAGTGGATTAAATTTCTATTGTGACCTCAAGATAGCCAATCCAGTCAATTTCAGAAATCTAGTTTTCAGGTTTTTCTGAGTGACTTTTCCACTGGTCTCTACCAGCTCTGGAAATTCCTCAACCTTTTCCCCCTCCAGAATAGAACCCCTACTCCTCACTGGGATCAATCTTTATCCTCAGAGAAGTAGGTAACTATTTTCCAACTATCCCTAACCACTTACCAATTCTTGGAAACATTTTACCATAAGCTTTTTAATTTATTTAAGAAATTATTTCCATTAATTAATTATTTCTAATTAATTTCTTAGAAAACAAATAACTTTGAGACAATAGTAATTATTTGAGTCTTTTCCTGACATAATAAAAAAAATATTTTCTTTTAACTAGTTAACACTAGTTAACTTTAATGAAGCTGTCACAACTTCCCCCTTGGAAGTAACACCGTCCTTGGTGTTTTTACTCTAGCTCTGCAAAGAGCTCTGGGTAAACTTCACGCACGAATTTTTCGACCTCCTAAGTAGCCTCATTCGGTCTGAAATGCTTCCATTTCACTTTAACCTAGACAACTACTCGTTTGCGAAGTATGATTTCCCTTCGGTCAAGTATGCGTTGCGGCTCGACCAAGAATTCGTCGTCTGGTTCTACCTGAAAAACAACAATGTTCCAAATCAATTCTCACAAAATATATATGTATCTCAAGTTAGGATTATTATTCCTATCCTACCTGCATATTTTTCCAATGTATTACGTGCTTTTCATCATGCACATAATGCTTCAGCAGGGACACATGAAACACATTGTGTACTCGAATGTGGCTAGGTAAAGCTAGCCAATAAGCTATAGGTCCTACACTTTCCAAAACTTGGAAAGGTTCACAGAACCTAGGAGATAATTTGGAACAAGAGGTCCACCTTAAGGTACTCCTCTTGGGTTTAATTCTCACATATACATGGTCTCCCACCTCGAATTATCAATAAGACCTCTTTTTATTTGCATAGATCTTTTTTCGATCTTGTGTAGCCTTCATATTTTGTCTTATTTTCTTTACCTCTATTTCCATTTTAGCAAGCATCTCAGGTCCCAACATTAATTTTGTCTCGGGGCTGCTCCAATTTATAGGCGTACGAAACTGCCTCCCATATAATGCCTCGAAAGGGCTAATTTTCACAGATTCTTCATAACCGTTGTTGTAAGAAAATTCAAACCAAATGCAGATAATCCTCCCATTCAGTTGGCTGCTGCATTACATACATGTGCAGCATCTCTTCCAATATTTGGTACACTCGCTTTGTTTGACCGTCAGTCTGGGGATGATAAGCTATGTTGAAGTTTATCTGAGTTCCAAGGCCAGTAAAGAAAGTTTTCCAAAATGCAGATGTGAACTTGACATCCCGTTCTGAAATAAAGGTTTTTGGAATTCCATGCAACCCAAAAAATTCCTTCATAAATATGTCGGCCATCTGTACCATCTTGTAGGTGGACTGCACAGGTATAAAATGTGCATATTTACTCAATCTATCCACCACCACCATGATAGAATCATTTTTTCTTTTTGTTCGCGGTAAACCCGTAATGAAGTCCAAGGATATGATCTCCCACTTCCATTCAGGTATTGATATGGGCTGCAATAGTCCTGCGGGATGTTGATGCTCCACTTTTACTTGTTGACATTGTAAGCATTTGCTTAAATATTTAGCAATATTCTTATGCATACCAGACCAAAAATATACCTTCCTTATTGCGGTCAACATTTTCTGCTATCCTGGATGACCCGCATAATTGTTACGATGGAATTCATCCATTATCAGCTCCTTCAGAGCCATGCGTTTAGGCACATACACTTTTCCTCGGAAGTTCAGCGTCTGATATTCGTTCATTCCGTACTCGGATGTACATCCTTGCTTCATGTTTTCTTCCATCTGTTGCCATAAAAATTGGTATTCCGGATCTTTCTGTGCCTCTTCCTTTAATTGTTCCAAAAATTTATTTTCTAGTTGATTATAATACATCTAATATATACCATGTAATTTTATGCTTAAAGCATCATATACTCTTTCTTATTTTCCCTTTACATGTTGAATTTCCATGTCAAAATCACTTAGGAAGGCATTCCATCTCGCCTGTCTGGAGTTTAAATCTGCTTTCTTGAAGTAACTAGTCAAGCTACTATGATCTGTTTTAAGTACAAACTTTTTTCCCAACAAGTAATGCCTCCACACCCGGATTGCATGTACTACTACTGTTAGTTCCAGATCACATGCAAAATATCTCTGTTCATGGTCTTTCAGCTTCCTTGATTCGTATGCCACCACTTCGCCTTCCTCGGATAAAACTGCCCCAACACCTTCTTTACTTGCATCTGTACATACCTCAAGCTCTTTGTTAGGATTAGATACGATTAGCACAGGTGCAGTGTTCAAAAGCTGTTTCATCTTTTCAAAGTTATTTTGACATTCCATTGTCCATTTAAAAATTTTTCCTTTCCTCTGCAAGGAGGTGATAGGAAAAGCAATTCTAGAAAATCCTTTAATAAATATTTGGTAATAACCAGCTAAACCCATAGAATGTCTAATGTCTACCACGTTCTGGGTACTCGTCATTCCATAATGGTTTTGATCTTCTTGGGATCAACAACGATTCCTTCTGCTGAAATAACATTGCCTAGATACTGGATTTCTATTTTAAATAAATCACATTTATTTTAAAGAAATCACATTTACTGTACTGAGCATACAACTGGTGTTTTCTTAACATTTCCAGAACAAGCCTCAAATGTTCCTTATGCTCTTCCTGATTTTTAGAATATACCATAATATCGTCTATAAATATAAGTACAAAATTATCGAAGAAGGGATGGAAGATTCCATGCATTAACCTCATAAAGGTTGTTGGCGAATTCGTCAATCCAAAGGGTAACACCACAAATTCGTAGTGTCCATACCTGGTACAAAATTCTCTCTTATAAATGTCTTCATCCTTAATTCGAATCTGGTGATATCCAGATCTTAAATCTATCTTGGAAAACATTGTGGCCCCTTTTACTTGATCAAACAAATCATCAATTCTTAGTAGCGGGTACCTGTTTCTTACTGTTAACTTATTGAGTTTCATGTAATCCATGCACATTCGCAGGGTCCCATCTTTCTTTTTCATGAAAAGAACTAGTGCTCCCCATGGGGAAACACATGGACGAATATAGCCTTTATCCAACAGTTCTTGTAACTGTATTTTCAGCTCAGTTAGCTCTGGCACACTCATTCTGTAGGGAGCCCTTGACACTGGAGAAGCTCCTGGCAGTAACTCTATGGTGAAATCAACGTCTCTCCTTGGTGGTAAACTAGGAATATTTTCTGGAAAGACATCCATAAATTCCTGTACCACTGGTATATCTTCCATCATGGGCGATTTTTCCTTTGAATCTGCATACCCTACTTGAATAGCATACAACTGACATCCCTTTCTTATACACTTACTCATTTGGGATGTTGTAATTGGGCGTATCTGCAATGGATTTTTGATTCCTTGAATCTCTTTACCCGTTGCATCTTGCATTCTGTAGTAAATAATATTTTCCCTCCAGTCTACCAAGGTCCAATGCTTTTCTAACCAATCCATGCCTAGCAAAACATCATAGGATCCCAATGGCAGGATGTTCAGATCTACTTGTAACTACTGTTCTGAAATTTTCAGAATATAATTTGGAATCTTGGAAGTTGCTTTTATTTTTGTTCCGGTAGCTAACTGTACCATCCATGAACTTTTAAATTTCTGTTCTTTCAAATTACACATTTCCACTATTTTTGGACTAACATAGCTTAGACTTGCTCTAGGGTCTACCAAAATAGAAACAGGTTTATTTAGTAATTTACCTTCTAGTTCAATCATTGTGGGTTGATAATTGGCCTGTCAGTCTTCAAAGCTGCATTGATACAGGGTATGTTCCATGCTACATCACCTACTATAGAAGCTTCTTGTAAATTTTCCATTGTATCATTTCTGATTCGTTGTGGACAGTTTTTGTAATAGTGTGCCTCACCACACCCCCAACACTCTAGAGGTGGCTTAGTAATCTAACCTTGCTCAGGCTTACTAGATGCTTCTGTAGGCCTTTCTTCTGCTGACCATCTAGTTCTCTGGTGATTCTTACCAAATTGTTTGCTAGCAGGATTTCGTGCAGAAATTTTAAAGTTACCACTTTTGGTGCCTTTGAAATTGGAATTACTTTTCTGTCCTTTCTTTGACTGCCAAATTTTACCAAACTCTCCTTTAGCCTTGGACTACTGATAACACATTCGTGCTTTACGAATGGATTCATCCATGGTGCGGGGGTTTAAAAACTCTATTCGATCCTTCATGTGTGTTGGTAGACTACTCAGAAACCTCTGCAACTTAGCATTTTCCTCTTGAAGATATGGAACATATCATAATAGGGAGGTGAACTTGGTGATATAATCATCCATGGTCAATTGTCCTAGCCTTAAATCTTGAAATTATTTATCTTTTTCGTGATAGAATCTCTCTATCAAATACTTGTCTTTAAAGTACTACTGGAATGATTCTCAGGTGACATTTTGTTCTTCGATACTATGCACATTCTTTACTTCTTCCCACCACAGGGTGGCTTTTTCTCTCAGATGATATATAGCTAATCTAGACTTCAGGTTGTTGTTATATTCATATACCTGAAATTACTTATTCATGTTAATTAGCCATGCTTCGGCCACCTCCTCAAGCTCACCATCAAATGTTGGTGGTTTAATTTTTATGAATTCTCCTTGAAGTTCTACTTTTTGTTTCTTAATCTCTTGCTGATCTGAAAAATTGCCAAGTTTTGCCTCTTTGAAATTTTTATTCTTACTTCGCTAAGATGGGTTTTTTTCCACTCTATCTGTGGTGTTATTTCTCATTTGTTATTCATATCCTTCTTGTATGCCTCTATTAGTACTTGGTTGTTCCATATCCTGGTTTTGTTTGTCTGACAGACTCTTTAATATTTTCTCCTGATCTTGCAGGAATCACTCATTATCTTTTCAGACACGTACCATTTCCTCCTGCAATTGCTGCATATTATTCAACAAGAAACTGGTTTGGTGCTGCTATTCCTCAAGAAATCGATTAGTTTGTTGATGTTATTTGACACTTAACCGAACCCAGATTTTTGGGTTCATCGCCGGTTGTGCTTGGGTTTCCCCAACATCTTGTGGTGGTTGTGATGTTGATCCTCTTCTCATTTTCTCTCTCTGTGCATTATTCACATACATAGCTTTATCATTTGTCTACCCCTAGGGTCCCAGCTTAGAAACGCTGCTCTGATACCACTTGTAACAACTTAACCTTTATAAAAAGTACACAGTAAAAAAAACAATTTAATTCTTCTTTTATCCACCGCAATAGAAAATTACTATGGGTTACATAACCATATTTCTGATAAGGTTTAAATATATAATACACGGTCATCGACCCATATATATATAGTTAATCTGCAAAACACAACAATATAAATATTGATTTTTCATAACATCAATATACATATAATTATGGGAGTCGCATAATATTTATATGATTAAGGTTTGGGTAATATTCTTATTTGGTTCTCAAAACATACGCCATAACGCTAATTAATCTCTACGTTAACTCCACCTTGATCTTTTCAATTAGAATTTTTTGGCATGTCAACTCCATTAATTGCCATGGTACATGGCCTTTAATTCCTTTGACAACTGTTGGATTGCATTCAGAACTTTTGCACCTTTCAATGGTACTCCATTGAATCCTCACCGTCGATTTTTAATCTAATCTATGGTTTCATTTTTTCAGCGGGAGATCTGACTTTACGCTTTCTAAACCCTAACTCTTACTTGGGAATTTCCACTTGTCAACTCATTTAGCTCTACTGGTTTGGCTCTTAAGCCTATGGCACCTACAGGTGAAAGTGTTTGTATGAGGTTAAGTCTGCGATCTTCAGGAAATTCGATGCTCGGGTTTTTACTGAGCTATGGGTTTAGCTGACCACCGGTCAAAGCATGCTTCAGTCCTCAAATGTTTTAGAAGGGAACTTGCTGATATGCATGAGCTCAGACTCTTATCCGCCCACTATGATATCTTCTTAATGGGATTTCCTCCCTTCATTCGCTCGCCATATGGTGATATTAACACTGTAATTTATCTGGTTTATTCATTCGTTTTTTTTTTCTGGTGATGAGAGAGGTTTAATTATACTTGTAAGCGTTAAGTATTGAATGTTACTTATATTCTGTAGGCTATCTGCTTGGGAATCTTCTTCCTACAGGTAATATTTAAATATCATTTTTCCACAGATTCCTACTTCATGGCTTTCCCATTTTTTTAAATTCTTGCAAAGGAGTCTTACAATATTCTTTCGATATTTCTTAATAGGTCAGTACTCCAACCCCAACTTCTTTGGCACGGAGTCTATAACTGTCATGCGCTACAATGTCTCCTTTGGCCTCAGCTAACGCACAGTCTCTCTTTCTCTCTCTAGGTACCCTCGTAACCGAAGTTACTGCTCTAGATTCTCGCTTCCACCGAAATTCTAGAATTGAAAATTTGTTAAGATGTTTTCAAGGGAATTAAAACCCTGCTTTCCAATTTTAAGACCAGACTCGGTCTAGAATGCATGATGTTTATTTTTATTAAAGATTTAAGAATGTAACCTACAAAGTTTTCTCCTGGACTCTTACTATATTTTTATGAGGAAGTGTATCTTGCCTTATCTTAGGTTTTACCGGTTATACCGTTCTCGATTCTGTCGGATTCTTGTAAAACCTTTTGGGTTTTTTTTGTTATGTATCACAGTGATATACTGATTCTCCTTTTAATGAAATAGTTCGTTATTGCACGCATATTCCTCATCTCTATTATTCGTCTTTTCCACAAAAATGATTATGTTGCAGGTTATACTACTCTGCATAGGAATGTTTATCATTTCTTTATTTCTCGTTCTCTAAAATAAATTTCTGGTTTATTCTCTGTAATTTTGCTCAGGTATTTCGGATTATTTATCAGCTATCTATCAAAGCTTTTGTTTGGATATAACATCTATCGATATTATCTTTGTCCCATTTCCTTATTACCTATATTCGGTTTTTGTTTTTAAAATAAATTGTTGGAACACCTAATCCTACATGGGTAGGTGTGGAATATGAAAAGTCACAATGGAGTCCAAGTGACCTTGGAATGTGAAACCAAGAGTCACACCATTGTACTATAAATGTACATCTTTGTATAATGGAAAATAAGAAAGCCTCACGCTTATCCTTCATTGTGTGTTGAGTCTCTTGTGTGTGTGTGTTTATCTTTCCCCACACCATGTGTGTGCTTAACATGGTGTTTAACATGGTGTCAAGGCGGGCAATTGCGCTGCTCCACTTTAGTGAGCCATTTGTGTTTATAACAACATGTCTGCAAATTCTTGGCATTTTTGCGACACTCAGAAAATTGGGAGCGGCACGAACTCTGCTTTTCTCGGAGATTTACTGCGTGATGTTTGCCGCCATTCAGAAGTGGTTTTGGAGAAGGAGCAGCATCCAGAAGAAGGAGCAGCATTCATTCAACATTGGTTTTGAAGAAGGCAGCACTGCCCATCTGAAGGTTTTCATTCTCATTTGTCTTGCAATTTCTGCTCATTAAAATCTACATCATTTTGAAAGAGCTCCTGGAAGTATTTTAAAGGTTTCTGAAGAATTTTCTAAACAGATTTCTGAGTTTTTATTGAAAATTTCTGCACATTACTCTATTGTGCATTTTACTGCTACTATATTTCGTGAAAAGTCTTCTACCTGCAGTATAAAAATCTCTGAATCTTTTCCTCTCTGCTGTTATATAAAAATAAAAAATAAAAATAAAAATAAAAATAAAAAAATCAACTTTTTGGCCTTTCGGCCCCTCGTCCCTTCCACTTACGCACCAGCGCTCTGCCTTACATCTGCGGCCACACCCTACGCCCTCTGCCCTATCCGCCCGCGCTCCCCTTATGCTATACACTATCTACCTCTCACCACGTGGACGTCCTCACTCAGCTCTCTCTCCGCTTACACTCAACACTCTACCCTTACGGCCTTCCTCCTCTCTGCGCATGCCAATCTACCTGCGCTCAAACAGCTCACCTCCCTTACAATGCCACTTCGCCTCTCAACGCCCTCACTACAAACTCCTTCACTGACAGCATTGGCTTCGCCTCTCTCTGGCCTTTGGCACGATTCCCACAGCTCTTGCTGTTACGCCCTCCCACTTGCAACGCCTCCCTTCTCCGCTCCCAAACGTTCTGCAAACTTCACCTACGCTCACACCCGTAGCATCCAAACTCTGCTACACACCTCTCTGCGTTAACCCCTCTGCAATACACCGCATCCCTCCAACGCTCTACGTCTTCCCACTTGGCCTTGGCCTTTCGGACTTCCCGCCCCTTACAATACCACCCTCTTTAAATTCGTTTTTCATATGCTTGTTTCTTAATACCACCCTTTTCAAACTGCTCACCCGCCCATTTTAACTCAATGCGTTTTTTTTAAATTCGATTTTTGAAATTCATTAATCCCCTCCTCATATTAAATTTATACCACCCCTACATAATTTATACCGCCTTTTCATTCAACTTTTAAATTCGATTTTTTAATCTATTCCCCTCCACTAATAAATATAGCCCCCCATTTCTATAGTTAACCCCCTTCATATCTTTTAATTTTTTTAATTAATTCCCATTACTACCCCCTCCCCTTTCAATTAATTTCCCTCTCATTATTATAATCCCTCTCCAATTCTTTAATCCCCTTCTCTCCATTCCTAATTAATTTCCATTAATTCATTTTTTAATTAATTTTTAATTAAAAAAAAAACAAAAACAAAAAAACAAAAAACAGCAGAGAGAGAGGAAAGAGAGAAAATTTGAACAACAGAAATGAAGAGAAAATGACATGTGAAGCAAATGGACTATATTTAGAGAAAAGTGGATTTGACATTTTATGAATTGTGGCTTATATAAGAGGGTGATTTTTTGAAGAAATTTACACTTGAAGACAAGTTTGCCATCATTTGAACAACGCTTTGAAGAAAAATTTCAGCTGCTTTAAAGGCTTCTTTCATAGTGTTTTCAGCTGCACATATATTGAGATTTTGTATTGAACTCACATTGTGAGTGAATTTGCCTCTTCATTCATAGTTGGAATCAGAAAATTTGAGTTGTTGGATTGTTGATTGCCCTCCATCATTTGAGGAGCACACTTTGTACTTTGAAAATTTCTTGAGTCATTTGTATTTCTTGTTGCATCACATTGTAAACGGGTGCATTTTCGGTTGAAGCTGACACCCTTTCATTTTTTGAGCCTAAGTTGTTGAAATGGCCAAAATCAATGAGGCATTAGAGTTGTTGAGTAACCTCATTCATTCCAATGTTGATGACATGATAAAAATGAGCAAGGATGCTCTTTGTAACGTTCAAAGTTGTTTGCTATATGCACATGAAAATATTGAGTTTTTGCAGTTGGAATCTCAGCTCCAACAAGACGAACTTCAGCAAAAGAGTCACCATTCTGAACCTGTTTCTGTTCAGAACATTGTGAAAGACTCCCATCAGCAGCAAGTCAGCAAAGTTCCAGTTGATTCCCATTCAGTTCCTTGCACTAGAGCAGATGTACATGCAGATGCAGCAGCTCAGCCTGCACTTCCTAAGCCCATCATCAGACCTTGGGAAGAGCTTGTCCACAACAAGCACAGAATTGGTCTTGGATATGACAAGGATGTGTCCTTTCATATTCCAGACTACACCAAGCCCATCATATTTCAGAGTGTCGGATTCTTGTATGACAGTTCACCTGCAGCTGTTCCAGATCCTGCTCCACAACAACAATCACAGATTGAGAAATGCCAACATTGTGATCGAGTTGGCCATATGAAAGATCACTGTTTTGATCTTCATCCATGCAAGCACTGTGGTCGGCACACCCATTCTTCAGACAGATGCTTCAGAAACAAGCCTCCTGCAAGAACCAAGATTCATCTTGGATGGATTGCTTCTTGGCAATGGGCATCAGCAGCCAAGAAGATGTTTACGACACATGTTAGAACTTGTTCACGCATATTGAACAAACTTGCAGCTGAGTTTTCGCCATCATCTCACCTTGTCCATGACAGGGGGGAAAATGGTGGTCATGTACAAGCTTCGACGACAGATCAAGCGAGCATGAGCCACAATCTCTCATTCCATGTTCAGAGTTGTAGCCAGCAGTTCAAGCGAGCCTGAGCCACAATTCGTCATTTCGGATTCAGAGATGTAGCCAGAGATATGGATGCCCATGAGCATACCTTCGGTTGGTGGATAACCTAAAACCATCATTTTCGGTTGGTGGATAACCTAAAACCATCATCTTTGGTTGGTGGATAACCTAAAACCATCATTTTCGGTTGGTGGATAACCTAAAACCATCATCTTTGGTTGGTGGACAACCTAAAACCACCACAGGTCGTAGACCTCCCTTCTTTTAGGTCGAAGGTCTCCCTTTTTATATGAGGGACAATTCCTCTAGCATAAGCTTTCAGCTTCTTGCCAGTTTTGGAAGAGTTCCGGGAACTGCAACAAGTTTTGCGTTCCAGTGTTTGTGGTCATCCTAAAACCACCTCCTTTTTTCCAACATTTCAGAGAGTTGATTCAGCGAAGTGCTACCATGTATACTTTGCAGATTTGTATTACAACTCTTTCTTGGACTCACACATACCCCTTCGGATTAAGGGGGGATGTTGGAACACCTAATCCTACATGGGTAGGTGTGGAATGCGAAAAGTCACAATGGAGTCCAAGTGACCTTGGAATGTGAAACCAAGAGTCACACCATTGTACTATAAATGTACATCTTTGTATAATGGAAAATAGGAAAGCCTCACGCTTATCTTTCATTGTGTGTTGTTTCTCTTGTGTGTGTGCTCATCTTCCTCATACACCATGTTGTGCTTCAACATGGTGTTTAACATAAATATAGAAGTGGGAATTTACATAGTTTTTAGTTATGTAATACTATACTTTTCCCTCTAATATATATTACCGCAGAACTGTTCAGATAAAATATTTTAAGGTTTTTGTTTAATATTTTAGTAAATTCGGTGTCTAGACCACTGCTTATCGAAGTTTGTGTATAGTATATAATAATAGAAAGAAAAATGCGTCTTAGGAATGGAATTGCCCAAAACCTAAGACTAACAGTTCTAATCTCTGCATAAATCTATTTAAAATTTATGCTCGACTTCATAAGTTCTTCTGGTATAAATTTTATTAGAGTTAGAATTAATAGTTGAAATATTCTTTCATAATTTCATATTATATTTATCCATAGAGTTTTTTAATCTATGATATGACTGAAAAAACTGAATGCAAAGAAAAATTATAGTAAATAGACGTTTGCCTCTTTCCAATAGTCACATTTTTATCTTCTAAGTCCTTTTAAACATGTAAAAAAAGATAATACCTGTTTATAAATAGACTCATAAACTATGAAATCAAATGATGTTTACTTATAGCAGATTTGTAGAATACTTGTGTATCATACATTTCCTGTTTACAAGTAGAATACATTCATCTGTGTATTCAAATGATAGTTATTTATATATTTGCAGAATACAAAATACCCGCAGAACCAACATTCCTATTTTTTTTAACAGAATACAAACACATGTGTACTCAACTATTAAACACTTCATATAAACATAATGCATAAATACTAATGTACCTATCTATATTACTTTGTTTTAAGTTGTGGTCCTCCCAACCATCAAGTGAGGTGGTTACGTCCTCTACTTTCCCCTAGCTCTAGACTTGGATGACACGGGTTAATAGTGGATTCACTTTCTGCTGTGACCTCAGGATAGCCAATCTAGTCAATTTCAGAAATCTAGTTTCTAGGCTTTTCTGAGTGACTTCTCCACTAAACTCTACCAACTCTGGAAATTCCTCAACCTTTTTCCCCTCTAGAAAAAAACCCCTACTCTTCACTGGGATCAATATTTATCCTCAGAGAAGTAGGTAACTATTTCCCAAGTGTCCCCAACCACTTACCAATTCTTGGAAAAATTTTACCATCAGCTTTTTACTTTCTTTAAGAAATTATTTCCATTAATTAATTATTCCTAATTAATTACTTAGAAAACAAATAACTTTGAGACAATAGTAATTATTTGAGTCTTTTCTTGACAGAATAATAAAAAAAATTGTCTTTTAACTAGTTAACACTAGTTAAATTTAATGAAGTTGTCACATTCAGATGAAACCATACGTACACTAATATGTGGACCCTTAAAGCTATGAAAAACAGAAAAATGGAAACTAAAATACCAAAAACATAAAATGAGTGAGATATTAGAAAAAAAGGGTCGAAATTTATTATAGCAGCTTGGATTGGCTCCTTGTTGCGTGAGAAACTAGTAATAGGGGGATGCGACGTGCTTCCAAATGCACTCCAGTCCATGGTCATGTTGATGAAGGTGTCACAAAGAGAGGAAAAGGGAAAAGGTCCTCTCTCTTTTCATGCAAATATAGCAAAATCGTGAAGAGTAAAAATTTCATATATGCTAATACAGGTCCACCATGTCCAGAAAAAGTTGCCTCTTGTTGTTTCCTTCCCATTAGTGATTTATTCGTGAATAAGGAGTGGGGTGAGTTCCTAAAAGTGAGTTATAGTTTCCTCCACTCTAAATTGTGTCCTAGTGCTACCTCGACTGGCACACTCTCAATAGTACATTGTGCCTTTCCGGAGACAGGATCTCTAGTGTGGCGTGGTTGCTACATCAAAAGGAGAGAAAGTCCAAAGAGCAGGGAGGGAGGGAGGTATTAGAGAAGAGATAAATATGAACAGGAGTAAAAGCGATATCAATAAAGCAAACTCAGGTACGCGCCCCAAACAAAGGTAAGTAGTCAAATACGATCTAGATTATTTGAGATTGTGCCATCAAAGGATAAATCCAGTGGAAAAGAGATGCCTGAAGAACCGAAATCCAAGAGGGAGTGGGGCTTCCACGTGAGTGTCAGGGAATGGCAACTAAAAAATAAGAATAGGAAGTTAAGGCAACTAACATCAATCTGTGGAGCTCACTTCTACACGTATTCTCTTCTTGGTATGGTCATTTGAGCTACTAAACACTGGCCACGTTGCCCCTACCACTCTCAAAAAGGTGTAATCATTAAAATGGGCTAGAGAAAGAACCAAGTTTTTTAATGAAAAGATGGTTTGGTGATGTAGTAACTACCTAGACTGAAACTTCCATCAATGTGGCAAAGCAATACTCAGCACATTGATTGAAAAGATAGATGGGATTCCAGGGATTAAATTTGCGAGACTTTTTAGAATTTGATGGGAAGTTAGAATGTATGAATAGTCATACATACCATTGATAGTTCCATGACTATCTGGGTTTTCAGGCGGATGTACAATTCTAGCCGATTTCTTCCACTCTGACTTACACATTGAATGTCTCACTAATTTATTTTGTGAGTTTTTTTTATAAAAAAAAATTGGAAGTTAACAATTTATTTTGTTTTGTTAATTTTTTTTAATGAGATTTTTTGGAAGTTATTTTTTTGAATTTTTCTGTGGAACTTTTATAAAAATCTTACACAAGAATTTATTGAAATCACAAACTTGATAGGTAACCCCTGTACAGTTAAAATGCATTAACAAGTTTTTTCAAAGTGCTAATTTCATATATACAACACTATCACTCCCAAACCATTTAAATTTCACTAAATTACCTCACACCTATTTGAATTTGTATTTAACTGGCCACTTGAATTTTGAATTTTTCTACATCTAAGGGGCTCATTTGAAATGTGTTGCTAATGCCTAGACCAAATCGAGTTGAGCTGTCCATGGAAATCTGTTACACTCATTTTAGGCCCAGTATTTATCCCATACTTCGTTTTGGTCAATTTTTTGTTGCAAAAATCAAGAAAGGGAACGTGAGGGTTCCATCACAATGATAAAATTTATGAGTCGCCAAGTAACGAGTTGAGATAGATTGAATTTATTCGAATATTGTATGGCAGGTGGAATTTGAATTTGATTGCCTGGAGCCTTCCTAAAAAAAGAGGAGATTGAAAATTACTATAAAATGAGATGCACAGCCACTACCTCTCCTTCATTCTCTTAGAGTCTTTATATTTTCATGCCAATCTATGTATTTATTGAATATGTAATTTACTAATCTCTTGTTACACTCGCCAATATTAGGTTCAGGTTTATTTCCGGGTAAGGCAACTACAAAACACCTTCTGATTTTTGTTTTTTTCCCATCTGATCTTTCCCATGTTGCTCTGTCACTTCTCCTGTGACTTCGACAATATTGTTGGATCCATAAAATTTGTATTATCAACCATGTATTATGTCATAGCATGTGGATGTTTTTTTATGACCTTTAATTATTAAAAATATAATTTGCATGTGGATGTTTCTTAAATGAATTTTAATTATTAACAATATAGTTTGAGGCAGATGAACCTTAGTTCCATATTTTAATTGAATTTTAGTTATTAAAAATATAGTTTAAGGCAGATGAACCTACTTGATAATCTTATCTAAAACTTAAAGTTTTATGAAAAAATTTAAAATGTATTTATAACTTAATTACTTGTGCGAAGAGAATTAAAATCAACGATATGTGGATTTTAAATTAGAGGAATATTTTCATCTGTGTAGATTAAAAATTATTTTATAAGAAGCTTCAAGTTGCTTTAAATCATACAAAATTAAAAATAATTTGCTTTCAAACATTTACTTATATATAAATAATTTTTATATAATTTATTATTAATAATATTTTTTTTTTCAAAATATTTTATATTTAAATTATTATTATATATAATAATTAATTTATTAAAATTTTTAAAATAGAAGAGAATATTTAAATTTTTTTTAAATTTATTTTTATATTAACAAAGTGTGAATATAAGCTTGGTAGATATGAATATCAAGAATATAATACTCGTAAGAATTTAAAATTTAGAAAAATTAAAATATAATATATTTTTTGAAATTAAAATTATATATACAATTTTCTTAATATTATAAAGATGATAATTTCTTATATCACACTTTATCTATTTTAAATATATAATTAATTTTTTTTAATAAAATCAGTTGCCATAAATTTATATATTGTAAATTGAAAAAAATTGAAAAGATTAAAAGTATCACAATGAAATGAATTAATATATTAATTCAATAAAAAGTTATAATATTTTTAATGGCTTCAAATTTTTAATTTGAATAATAATCATACAACTTTATGTCACATGTTGATTATTAATTAAATGTTAATTTAGCCTTTTACATTCATATAATTAACTTAATTAATATTTTTATAATTCAAATCATTAATAATTATAAATATATTTTATTAAAAAATTAAAATATAATTAAAATAATTAATTAATAAAAAATATTTAGGACAAATTTTAAAACTTAATTTTTAATTTTAAAATTTCATAAAATATAAATATTTTTTTATATTTAATGATAGCATATTTTAATTATTTAATTCATTAACAATTTTTTCCCTACACAAAATTAAGTCAAATTGGCTTCATGGATTTAGAACCATTAAAAAAAATGAATTGGTTCCTACATGAAAGAATTATAGAACTAGAATGTAGGAAATCTCATTGATCCATTCATGAAGAGTGTGTATGCAACCCTATCACTTTAGATGTTGTTGGAGTGTTAAAAGGTGTATTCGAGCTGAACTATTTTTAATGGTAAAAGGCATGCAACATGAAACTCCATTGATGCGTGTGAAATTAGTAAAAGATGTTTCTAGTATTATGCTCAATGATCAACAACATCACAAATGGTTTGTGGGATATGATATTTCAATTAATCATACATATCGTGAGAGAACAAGGAAAAAATAAAGAAGTTGTTATTAAGAGTTATTATTATTAATCATATGGATATTATGTGTGCTATATTAAGTGTTATGTGCCTCTCCATATTTAATATTTATACGTGCATTGAGTTATGGTATCCTAATTTTTATGTATGCTCTGTTTACTTTTTTATAATATATTCTTTACCTTTGGTCATCCGTCATTGATATTGCTATGGAATCATTGTTGCTGACTAGGATCTCAGTGATGTGATGTTGCCTCATTATGGACAATGACATAATCGGTGCTTTTAATTCAGAAACATCATCAAATATGAGTATTGACTTGTTAGGATTCCACACATGTTTTGGATCCAATGCTCTAGGCCTTTTACAAGAATTCCCTTTCTTGATGATCTTCCCACCAGAGTACTATGATCAAAATACATTTTTCTGGCATCTACAAGCTGCACCACTGGCAAACTGCAAATTATAGATGATGACCAAGAAATCACATGCTTACACTATTCATGCCAAAACTAGTGAGGAAAACATACATGTAGCTTGATACCTACAATAAAAACCTAATGTCACTACTGATCATGATGATCGCTTACACTTTCCTGCTCTTCCTTTGCCTTCTTGCTTCAAATCATTAAGTATCCTCACTCTCCAAGATTTCTCCAAGAAAACTCTAAGCATCCAAGAGTATGAGAGAGAGAGAGAGAGAGAGAGAGAGAGAATAATGAGAGAGCTCCAAAAGTGCACTAGCAAAATATTTTAGTCAAAAGCTTGCCAACTGATCCGCGGAAGCCTTTTTATCAATGAGGCCTCTATTTTCTTCATTTTCCATTATTTTCCTTCATTTTCCTCCTCGTACGCAACTACAACATTTCACCTTTTTTTTCTCCTATTTTCTATTATTTTCATAAATAAATGTGCCAAATATGCCATTTTTCCTTTCCAAATCCTTTGCCTTTGCCGATTTCCTTTGCCTTATTAACTAAGAGGAACACCCACTAGGATGTTTTTCCGAACATTCAAATTGGAATACATGTCCCATCATTGTGGTCTTATATAATTTTACATGGATTTTTAACCAGGGTTGTTACATTGGAGGGTTGAGAGCAAAGGTGCATTGAAGGTCTGATGACATTACTGTATAATAGATGTCATCGGTGTTGAACCTTCAACCAAGGCATGTTCAATCCTTGAGATTTGTAGTAGATACAAAAGGTAAGCCGTCATTTCTTTTAAATTTAAAATACATGGAAGTAAACTACCTTTGAGATCTCGTTGATGGTAATGAGTATTTACAATTGAGCAAGGATAAAATAGGTATTTGAAACCCATAAATTAGAGATTCAGGTATCATTTCGGTGTTCCAGAAGTTAATATTTCATTCAATCAAACAAAGGAGATAAAATGTTGAGAAATTACTGATTGTCTAATCCCATAAGAAAACATTTCTTTTGAAGAAGTTAAGCTTCAACTTTGGAGAGTTTTAAGGATTAATGTATCTCCGTCTATTCTAGTTAAAATATAGTAATGTGGTTTAAAGCTCTAGAGCATACAATGGACATCGAGCATGCAATGGACATCAAGCATGCAATGGACACCAAGCATAACAAGACTAACTATATGCGATCAACTTTGACCAATCAAATTATGGTATGTCTCATCATATGCCTATCTATTACGTCATCACTTCTAATCAATTAAACTGTACCATGTGTCCTAACCTTCTTGGTCTATGAGGAGTGGTTAAATATCATGCATATCTATTTGTGATCATGGATATTTTTCCAAAAGCTACACATTGTTTAACCTTGTTAAATAGTGCACAAAATTGTGTACTTGTAGTTTTTTATTAACTTTACAATGGAGGATCTTCTCTCAACATGTGCGATCTTTAAAAAATTTGGTGAATTTGGGTTTTTGCTCCATCATTTAGGTCTTGAACTAATGTTTATTTTCAAATGGCCATAACTTCCCATAGTATCAAGGCCAGCTTGGTTCATTAGGAACATCATCAACATCTTCACCACGAAGCTTTATGGGCTTAGCGTTTCAACATATGGTCATCCCTCGAGGTGTCAAGCATTATGTGGAGTCATCGTATCAAATTGTTGTGTGAACTCCTTAAAACTCTAAATTCTACTTTTCATAGCTCCATGGACTTAGCTAAGAGTTCCATGCCTTCATTAACAATGACCCATCTCTTGTTGAATGCTTCATAATGATAGTCTTGGTTCTTGACGATTCCTTTTAGTAAAATATATATCCCAATTCCTAACACTTCCTTCCAAGGACAGGGAAAACAACATCATGATAATATCCTCTTCCTTTATTAGTCTTCCACCAATAGTGAAATCAAATTATTGCATGTGTTTTTCATGAGTGACTGCATCACTCTCAATAAGTTTGGGAACCATCCTTATAGTTATTTAGAAACTTATGTGGATCATTAAGAAACCCAATTACATCCAATAGTTTGAATGCAACATTAATCCACTACCTAAACATGTTGAAATAAATAAATAAAAAATTCATTTTTTTTTAATTTAAATTTGTATTTATTTGAATAATTATAATAATGTGTGTAAGAGTGAAAATTAATGTTACACACCAATTTTTTGTTTGGGTTGGTAAAGATATTATTACTATCATAATTATTATTATACTATATAATGCACCTTATGTGTGTTATATGGTATCGTAAGTGTTATGTGCCTCTCACTATTTAATATTTATGCGTGCGTTGAGTTATGGTATCCTGGCTGTTATGTATGCTCTATTTACCTTTCCATAATATACTGTTTACCTTTGGTCGTCTGTGGTTGATATTACTATGGCATCGTTGTTGCTGACTGGCATCTTAGTGACGTGGGCAACCAAAATGGAATCCGATTCTCCTTCTCCATCCGCATTTCTTCCTGCAAAACTAAGTTACAAAATGTTACCTACTCCGGCTTTAGAAAGAAACATATAAAGGAAAGAAAACAGACCTGGGCTGCTTTCTTCTTCTAGTGTTCCAATGCGGCCTCCGTCGTCTAGTGGTCTCTTTCAGGAATTGGTGAACTCAGGCGTTTGAATGATTGTTATCAGTGAAAAATATAAGGTGACGTTATATATAACTAAAACCTAAGTAACTTTTGTGGACCCAGAATCAAGCGGTCCCACAAACCCTGTCAAGATAGGTAGACGGGATTAGAACCGTGTGGACCCAGAAATGAAGCGGTCCCATAAACCCTAAAACAGTTTTTGCCCACATGGCTGCTTTATTTGACTTCAAATAAACGATGAACAAATGGATTCATCCGCTACTTTTAGTTGCAGCACCGCCCATCCACTTCCTTCTTGTTTCTTCCCGTGAAGTCACATTGCCGGATCGGAGGGCCGGTGCCCTCGTCCACTGTGTGGCCTACTGGACAGGTGTTGCCGACGTGTGTATTAGAATAACGGGCCCACAATGACGCGTATTGTATTACGTGGCCGACATTTGACTCGTCTGTGATGACTTAAATGAAACATTTTGCTTGGCATATTGCAGGCTTTAAGATACAAAACAACGTCAAGTACGGCAGTTAATATTGGCCACAAACGAAGATTTTCTCATTACTTGATGATGCAAATTACTTCTATGATAAGGCAAAATAAAAAAAGATTAAGGGAGTTTTTGATGAAGGTTAACCATTTAATTTAATTGCAGATTGGAGGAGAAGATGACTTTTTGGATCTCAATATCTGATGGAGTTGCTTGCTTGGAAATCCATGAAATCGACCTTGAATATAAATACTAAAGTTAGTGAGCCATGAGTTGCATACCCAAGCAAGATACTTATTGATAGTCAATTTATAAGCTGTGATTAAAGGCAGTGGAGGAAAAGACAGTGCGCTTTCTCCCATATTGCTTCCAGGAGACAAGACAACAACGTCTCAAACACATGAAGTGATACTAGGAGGAAACATATAAATGCATGAAGTGATACTAGGAGGAAACATATAAATGCACGACTGAACAAGGAGTGAGATCTCTTGGGTACAAAGGCCTTTTGGCTCTGGGTTGGCTCTCTTTGGTTGGTTCATGGGTTTGCTGCTTGTTTAGTTGGTTGATTTTCATGAGATTTCACTTTTGATTATAGAGGACAAAATGGCGTCTCAACTAGTATGCAAATCTATAACTATGAGTTATACCCCTCGAATCTTGGGTGAATACCTTGTGATCTGTGTGTGAGGCCACTAGACTATGTTGTTTAAGTTATTATGGTTAGTGAGCCATTCAGTGCATGATTGAATCACTGTGGTGTTTGTTGTATAGCTGATAAACGACCTAGACAAGGAATTCTAAGTCACTATGGTTCTTGTTAAGTAGTTGATAAACAACTTGGAAAATGGACGTTAGATCCTTGTAGTGCTTTCTTTGAAAATAAAAACTGATAAACTGGTTAGAAAATGGATTTCTACTTCTCAAACTAAGAAATACCCCATCTAAACCTTGGGTGAATCCCTCTAAATTAACTTGAAGGAAACAATGGGTCACTGTGGTGTTTACTGCTAGTTACAACTGATATTATACCCTAGTTCTTGTTGTAGGTGGAATTGATAAACCACCTCAATCCTTAGTATTAGAGGGAATTTGATAAATCACCTTGATAGTGGACTCCATATTCTTAATGTTAAACCAAACATTTGGTGCTAATTCCTTCAATGATGATTTCCTCAAATAATGGATCCAACACAAGGGTGGCCAGCTGCAAGAAAATTGTTGTGTAGCTGGAATATGGTTGGGTGGAGAGGTGAAGCCCCTCCTTTAGTTTCCAGCTTGTTCAAGATATATAGATAAATATATCACACTTGCATATTTGAATCATGAACCATGATATTCAATGTTATGCTTATGACTAGTATGAGATCTTGCCTCTCTATGAATTTTTGTGAATTTCTTAACTATGTTGTTCAATATTTAGTTCATTATCTATATGAGAAACTCTACATTATGCTTTCTTAGTTGATAACAATGGCTTTTGAATATATCAACTCAATATTTTTCTTAGAGGATTAACAATGTATGATAAGTGGATAACGACTCTTCTTGTATTGTTATGAGTACCTGTATATCCGTGCTTAGTTAATTGATAGTCATATTCCTATGGACAAGTTCAATTAGATTGGAAGATATGTAAGTAATCGATCATGGTTTATCAAATGTTTCATTGAATTGAAAAAATAACTAGAATAATTGAATAATGTGTTTCTACATAAAATGTGATGAAGGCTATGCATGGGATTAATTAATAATCCTCTTAATTAAGATTCTTAATCAATGTTAAATCACAATTTTATTCCTACTAGCCAGCGAAGATGTAGACCCAGAGAATCATTTCTAGGAATCTCAATGCAAGAAGGACATGTAATCTTCTATGTGTAAAGGAAACTAGAAAAGTGTGAGGGTAACTACGTGACTCATGGATTGGAGCCAGAAGCAATTGTGCATGTACTAAAGATGTGGAGGCACTACTTAATTGGGAGAAATTTTGTGTTGATGTCAAATCATGGAGAACAGAGATACTTGTTTGATCAAACTAAGTTCAATGTTAGACAAACTATATGGTTGGCTTTGATTAGTGAATTCGATTTTTAAATCTAGCCTATTAAGTGCAAGTAAAAATATGTAGCAGATGCACTTAGTGGAAGAATACAAGTAGTTCACTTGCAAGCCATGAGCACTCATGAAATTCACAACAAAGAAAAACTTAAAGAAGCAAGGCTACATGATGAAAATTTATAGTATGTGAAGGAATGATTACAACAAAAACCAAAGAAAACAATAAGCAATAATTACAAGCTAACTAGTGAAGGAATGTTATTGTTCAAAGATAGATGGTTTGTACCTTGTGTGATCAAATTGAAAATGTTCATAATGGATGAGTTTCATAAAATACCTTATTTAGATAATATTGGTTATCTGAAAATGATAAACATAAATAATTTATGTTATTGGATAGGAATAAATAAGGAAATAGCTAATTTTATTATCATATGCCTCGAATGCCATTAAGTCAAAGTTGAATGCATACATCCAACATGGTTATTACAACTAATTCTAATCCCTCAGTGGAAATTGTAAGTCACATCCATGGAATTCATCAAGGTATTTCCAAAGACATCCAAATAAAATGATGTCATTATGGCGGTAGTGGAAAATTTGAATTTTGTATATGTTCAAGAGTTGCAACAATCTTTAAATACCTAGACAAAATGTGAAATCTGCATTGTTGCATGAATAAAAAAAGTAGAGTTGCAACAATATGATAAATAGAGTAATTACTAGAATAAGGAAATTCAAACAAAACTATAGCTACACTAGAATGTATAAACACTTCCTAGGTAAGGAGGGGGGCATAACTCTTTAGAGGAGGTATTGGTTAAAGTAAAATAATTATGCACTAGCCAATCAACACACCATCGATGGACATGAATGTGAATTTGCATTGAAAGAATTAAATTACAACTACAAATTAGCTTTCATATTCAGAGTTATTGTTTCATTAGTAGGTTCATATCTTATTGTCCTCCTTATACAAGTGTTTGAGCTATATTAAGATTTCGATGGGAAGTAATGAAATTCTGAATGTTCTATTTAGTTACTATGAATTTCCTTCAGAAGATAGAAATTCATGCATATGCTAGATCAATCAAATGTATGGCAAGTGGAATTTCAGTCACACTTTCCTTGTGGAGTGACTACTTTCCCTTGTCAATTTCTTGTGTTAGGATATTGGTTGGTTGATCGATCTAGGAAATTCATTGGTTAAAAATATGCAATTGACGTGATATGCTACAATAATTTTTCATACTTACATCAATAGCCACTTGACTAAGAGTTGCAAGAATACAATGGGGTGAGTTGCAACAAAGCCACGAAAGAGAGTTGTAGTAACAAGGAGTTACAATGCGAGTGTTAGAATATAGGAATTGCAACATGAGTGTCTTCAGTTAAGAGTTGTAGCATGCATGTCTTTTGTTGATGCCTAGAATAGAAATGTTGTTTGTGCAACCTCTTTCTAATCCTTTATGGGCTAGACCATGAAATATGGGAACATAGCCCATAATTTATATCCTTATTTATATATATTAGAACTTTTAAGTAACTACTTATTGTATGAATACACCTGGCACTAGTATTGTTGTCATATTTACATGCATATACCAACCATAGATGTTGTACGAAATCACAAAACAAAAGTATAAAAATGTCTACTTTCATACATATTCACAAATATGAATGATAAAAAATACATAGCTTGTTGTCATGGTAAGTAGTTATAACCATATTAAATGAATTTTAACAATTATTACTCATTGTTAAGATATAAATTTATCAGCATGACATACAATGTGTACAAAAACAAGGGTCTGCAATTAAGAATGTTAAGAAAATAAATAATAAAAATAAGACACATGATGAAAATATAAGGAAAACATCCTTAATTAAGAATATTTAAAAAATATTCATATATAATGAGCTGAAACTGAAAGAATCTTCTTTACAAATAACAATGTTTATAAACCATGTGGGTTAAATGCATGTAGTAAGGACAAAAAATATAGCCTGTTCCTTGTTGTAGCTGGCCCAAATAAGACCTTTTGGACATTGATACAACTCTGCAAGTAATTCCAATTTTCAATAATGACAAATAAACAATAGTGATAAGTACCATCAATCACCTAAGTGAAAGTATAAGTTAATCAACAAGACAACTTTCAAACCTCCATTCATTGCTACTTTAAAATAAGTCGCTACTTTATTTAAAGATAACTCATTTTTTCCTTCTCCATATAGCCATTTGTAATTCAGATTTAATTGAGATGGTTATGAAATCATTTCATGCTTTTACTTTTACTCAACTTTATTTATAAAAATGACTCACAAATGGGTAAGAAGGAAAATAATTTAAATGTGAGACTCTTAATAAACATGTGACTTATATGGCTCAAGAGGGAGGACCTAATTCCATAATATTAGCAGAACATTATATTTCAATTTTTTTTTTTTTTTTAAATATCCACATCATGCACAATAACACCTTCTGTCTCCCACATATTCATGCTAATCATAATATGAGAAAACTTGTTATTGTTATGCAAGCTCCCTCATTAGTATTAAAAATGTGTTTAAGGATCCTCTCATCATAATCATTTGTGAAGGGGTTTGTGTGTATAGTTTCATGTGTCTTTGATGATCAAATTATTAGTTATTTAGCTTTTAAAAACTCATATACAACAAATGAAATGTAGAAAAAAGAACTCGCAATAATCACATAACACAATGGATGATAATGGACTTCACCCCTCCTGGGCTACATCTCCATGGACCTACTTTAACTCGCTAGGCCCTCTTGGTATTATGAGTAAAATGTATGATTACAAGTACCGTTATTGCTCCAATGGATTTTTTAATTGTTTCATTGACTTCAGAACACTCAAATACCCCAAAAATGACTACTCAATCTCTGAATTTGATTCACAGCTCCTCTAGGCTCGACCTCCATATTAGTGGCCATGGGCTTCTTTACTATCCAAAGTGAAAAAATCACCTTAATATGAGCTCCAATGTCTCTGAAAAATATACCATTATGTTCAGAGCATCAAATACATCAAAAATTGACTAGTCATTCACTCTATTTGGCCTTTAGTTGATCTGGGCATGGCCTTCCACATGTAGAATTGCTCCATTTCCTATGCAAGTTGTTCCAATGGATTCAGAGCATGCCAATCTGTTAGGAATGACTACTTATGAGTCAAAATTCGTCAAAAATTGACTATTATAGGCCTCATTAATTTTTTCCCTAGATTCTGCCTCTAAATCTAGAAAACTGCCAATTAGCTCCGACAAATTTGGAAGTGGCGCCAGATTTAGAGATTCTTCCATATTTAACTGCAGATTAATTAGTGATAAGATGGAGGTAAGTGCATGATTAACTTTCACTAACCCCATTTATTGGGGCACTTAAGTCTTGGGAAGATGGCACAGTCATGTGGAGGAGGGATGGCCCGCAGGGTTGGCCCCCTTCGATCCACCATCGGAAAACACTTGCATTTAAATATAAATTCAGAGCCTTCCATTTCAAGTTTGAAGGTTGTGGCCGGTTGGTGAATGTGCATGAGTTTCACGAGGGAGGTCAAGGGGTAGAACCTCGACCTCACCCCTCACACAACGCGTTTGCACCATGAAACTTTAGATTTGGGTTATAAAACCGTTGAATATGCATGCACATTATTATTGCACTCCATCAAATATATATTACACCATCGAACCTTAACAATATGTCTCCACCGTATGGTATTAAACCCTTTCAAGTGCAAACATAATAACATATGAATCCAACTATAGAATTATAGGCCATAGCATATATGCCATAAAACCTTTGTAATATGGTTTTAATAAAAATCGTGCCAACGTTAATCAAACCAACCACCACCGTAAGGTTTTTTAAAATGTTTTATATGTGGAATTTTATTAATAAGTTGGAATTATATATATATATATATATATATATATATATATATATATATATGATTTTTTAAAAGCCATATAATAAATTAAATATATATTTATATATATAATATATTAATCCACCTTAATATATTAAAAGTAATTCCAACACATGAAAATTCATGAACCCACATTCAACTTTGGAGGACATTGAGCGATTTTTTACCTTCACAAACCAAACTAGCAAATCCAATTGTGCCACTTGTCATAGTACAATTAGAAAAAAATTGAAGAATATTCCTTTCATGCTGACTGGGCTGCCATGTCATCAACCTGTACCTGTTCTGCAATAATTTTTTTAAAATTTTGTGTGATCTGAACAACGATCAACACACCATAACTTCCACATACGAACTAAGTTTTGAACAAAACGAATTGTGTTAGATTCCTTCCAACGAGCTGGTCGTTGTCATTCTAGTTTGGTTCAATTTCAAGCTTTTCCATTTTTGAGAAAATTTTTGCCCCTGACCCAGATTCTGATCACTCCTTCCCACTAACATGCTTTTGGATGCACAAAAGTTCGCTATCTCATAAGTATGTACATGTACTTAAATCTGAAATGAAAAATTTTTGCTATGAATCACTATTCCTAAGCCAAAATTGGTAAAAAATTAACCAAGATATGCCTCATTAAAGTTTTCATTAGATTCTTCTTCTAAATATGGAAAACTAACAGTTACCTCAGAAAAATTTGGAAGTGGCGCCAGATTGGAGATTCTGCCATCTTTAACTGCAAATTAATTAGTGATAAGATGGAGATAAGTGCATAATTAAAGCACACTAATGCAGTTTAGTGGGGCACTTAAGTCCTAGACACATGGTGCAGTCATGTGGAGGAGGGCTGGCCCCCTCCGCTCCACTATCCAAAAACACGTGCATTTAAATATAAATTTGGAGGGTTATATTTCAAGTTCGAAGATCGTGGTGTGTTTGCGAAGGCGGGTGAGTGGAATGGGTGAGGTCAAGGGGTCGAACCTGAACCTCACCCATCACACAACATTTTTTCACCATGAAAATTCAAACTTGGGTTACAAAACTGTTGAATACGCATGCACCTTTATATTGCAACCCATCCAATATATATTACACTGTCGTACCTTAATAATATGTATCCACCGTATGGTATTAAACCCTTTCAGATGCCAACATAATAACATATGCCTCCAACCATAGAATTATATGCTATCGCATATATTCCATAAAACCTTTGTAATATGGTTTTAATAAAAATCATGCCAACGTTAATGAAAGCAACCACAACTATAAGGTTTTAAAAAAATGTTTTATATGTGGAATTTTATTAATAAGTTGGAATTTAATATATATATATCTATATATATAATGATAATAACAATAATAATAAATATTTAAAATATGATTTTTTTAAAACCATAAATATGTTAAATATATATATATATATATATATATATATATATATATATATATATATATATATATATATAATACATTAATCCACCTTAATATATTAAAAATAATTCCAGCACATGAAAATTCATGAACCCATATTTAACTTTGGAGGACATTGGACGATTTTTACCTTCACAAACCAAACTGGTGAATCCAATTGTGCCACTTTTCACAGTCCGATTGGAAAAAAAACTGAAGATGATTCCTTGCATGTTGGTTGGGCTTCCATGTCATCAACCTCTACCTGTTCTGCAATATTTTTTTTAAAATTTTGTCTGTTATGAACGGCGATCAGCGAAGCATAAATTCCTCATACGAACTCGGTTTTCAACAAAACTAGTTACATTGGATTCCTTGCGAGAGGCCAGTCACTATAGTTCTAGTTTGGTGTAATTTTGACAACTTTAATTTTTGAGCAAATTTTCCCCCCTGATCTAGATTCTGATCACCCCTTCCCACTAACATGCTTTTGGACCCACAAAATCTGGTTATCTCATGAGTGCTGAACACTATTTTGTTTCCCAAGTTTTATCATCTTGTTTCTACCTGGAAAAATTGCTATGACAACCACTTGGTCATTGTCATGCCTTGCCTTGCCTTGCAAATGGCTTGGCTCTTTAACCATTGTTATCCTTTTGTTTCTTACCCAATCCAACACTTGTTGGATGATATAACAATTTTTCTATACCAAATCGATTCCTCAGTGCCTTCCCACTGAGAATAATGTTCCTCCTTTTCACAATGAGTGAGCTACATCAATGATCCAACATCAGTAATAACAAGAAAATAAATGACCATTATTTTACTCCACAGTTCCAAATTCCACATATGGAAGAATGCATTCACCATTTCCTTCTCTTCTCAGCGTCAACACATAAAATGGTCTACAATAGATGCAAACTTTCTTCTTTGACATCTTTCCACAAACACACATGCAAGAAAAATAACTTGACGACATATCCTCTTGCTCCTTCAAAGAAACTAATTTCACATCATGTGAATATCACCATGTAATCTCACATCTTGGTGTCAAAATTCATCGACCAAACACAAGTTGAAAAAAAATGCCTCTTCAAACAACTGACTCTCAAGTCAATAATAAGCATGTGTAATAACTTGATGATTTTTTTCCCAAAACAAAAAGAATTTTACATCTCATGAAACACTTCGTTAACATCTCCTTTTCATATTTGGAGACAAAATCAACTCTTCCAAGTCGATATGACATGCATGCAACACACAATCAACCAGCACATGTTGATACTCATGCATGTGCTAATGATAAAAACTCTCAAGTTGACAACATACATGTTAAACAAAGCAATCGACCAACAAAATTCTATTACTCATGCATGTTTAAGCAAAAAGAAACCATCAAAATTCCACTATATATACACGCAAACTCTCATCCATGTATACAATTCTTTAACTCTCTAAAAATTACAATCATAATTACAAGAATCCCATTCATATGTACATGTAATTAAAGCTGAAATGAAAAAATTTGCTGCAATAAAGTGAGTCAGCATACTCCACTTTCAATTACCTTCTTGGTGTAAACATGCAACATGCAATCCATTGGCAACGAAATGCATCAACATCAAAAAACATGCAAAGCCTTAATTGGATAATAAATCTAACCATTTCTTACCAAACCATTTCAATGGAGCTTCTTTCAGCTATACATCATCATCATGGGAATCATCATGACCCACATCAATTATGGAGTCTTCTTTTCCATTCTTGCCATTCTCTTTCTCCACCTTCTTCAATTTGTTTGGATGACTTGTTGGATACAAAGTCCATCACTTATCTACAAGATGACCTTGCTTATGGAAATGAGTGTAAAACAATTTCCTCTTCTTTTAAACATGGTTTTCTTTGCGTTTGGATTTCTGCCTCCTTTTCTTTGAAAGTTTCCTATGCATGGCTATCTTCTTCCAACACCTTGAAACATTATGGTTAGCCAAACCACAAAAGGAACATGCAACTTTTCTCCAAATCTTATGTGGGAATTTTTGTGTGTTTATCATAATCAAAAGAAACTTGATTAAAAGCATATTTATACCTTGAACATTCACCTTTTTCACCTTCTTGAGGAGGTGAATTTGATGAGGTAGTGGCTCTCTTAGGAATACCAAAAATGCATTCAAAAAATTTAGAGCTTTCAACATCCTCTTGTTCGCCATTCCCATTAGTTGCATGATTATGAGCACCTTCTTGCAAAGTGGGTGTAAAAATTTTACATTCCTCATGAACACAATCTTCACAAGCTTGAGGTAATGAACACAAAATGAAAGTCCTTAGAACACCTTCATGTGCCTCCTTGGCTTTAGAGTTTTCTCCATCATGTTGTCCATAACCAAGACTCAAATACTTATGCCTTTCCTCAACAACAATTGCCTCAACTATGCCTTGTGCATGTTTTCCTAATCCTTTACCTCCATAGCCCATCTTCATCAATAATTTGGACCCTATTCCTCTAGTTTCTTTCAAAAGAACGTACACATTCATTTTGAGAGGAAATTAAAGATAAACTTGAATTACATACCTATTTTTCAATAACATGCTTGGCTAAGATTCCTTGACATCATGGAGCTGAGTCTCCATCTCATGCATCTTTTCAATAAGCTCTTGCTTATGCTCCTCCAGGGCAATCAACTTCTCTTGAAGTTTAATGCTCCCTCTCTTATCTTCATACTTCTCTTGCATCCTATCAATCATGATGTAGATTTTCTGCAACATCTCTTTATCAAAGAGTTTTTCAAAGGAAGATTGACTAGAAACATCACTTAATGAAGCTATTATCACACCTGCAATATATACAAAGCTTCTTTGCTGTGTTTTGAGACTTCAGATCTCAATTTTGACCTTCTCCTTCAAACATAAACTTGCACACGATTAAATTCTCCTTACACAAATTCAAAAACCAATAGCTATAGAAAAATTTATCTGACCTTGGCTACAATGAGCTAAAATTTTGCTCTAATACCAACTTGATCTGAATATGGGAATACCTTTTATTGCTATGAAAGCTCCCTCATTAGTATTAAAAATTTGTTTAAGGATCATCTCATCATAACCATTTGTGAATGGGTTTATGTGTGTAGTTTCAATGATAAAATTATGAGTTAATTAAATTTTAAGAAATCATACACAAAAAATGAAATTTAGAAACATAACTCACAACAATCACATAACACAATGGATGATAATGGAGTTCACCCCTCCTGGGCCACATCTCCAAGGACCTGCTTTAACTAGATAAGCCCTCTTGGGATTATGATTAGAATGTCTGATTACACGCACGAGTATCAATCCAATGGATTTTTGACTATTCCAATGGCTTCAGAACACTCAAATACCCCAAAAATGACTATTCAATCTCTAAATTTGGCTCACATCTCCTCTACGCTTCACCTCCATCTTGGTGGCCATGGGCTTGTTTAATCTCCAAAGTGACAAAATCACCTTCAGATGTGCTCAAACACCTTTGAAAACTATACCAATGTGTTCATAGCATCAAATACATCAAAAATTTGCTATTCATTCACCCCATTTGGCCTTCTATTGAGTCTATGAAGGTTAGGTCCTGGATTCCAAAGCGGTTTGATGTTGTCCTCTATCGTTTATTCTTGTCAATGTTATAAACTATAGGGCCACAACATAATGGTGATCATACTGGGGAGTTATTGAAAAAGCTTAACATTTCATTAGAACTCAGAGAACCCCAGTCAAAACATTGTATGATTCAAGTATTTTCCAAAGATTGGTTTTTCAGTTGTGTTACAAATATTCAGCATGTCTGTGCTTCAGGTCTAAATTATGGCTCCCAGAAGAACCTTTACTAGATCTCATCTTGACCCAAATCCTCCTACAATAGTTGACAATCCAGAGAAAATCCTGAGAAAAACCCCCAGGGCTAAGAGTCAAACTGGTGGCAAATCCCTTCATAGAGAAAGTTCCCTCCTTGGAAACCTTGTAACCTTGCAGGACATCCAGTTTGATTTATATTTTGTACAAAGCTTATTCAAGACAAAATCTCAGAATTGGATAGCCCAGACAGTTTTTGACCCATTTATCCTACAACAAAGTCGAGTTGGGGAAGCCTCCACATCCACCCAAGCTTACCTTTAGCTTCTCCAACACTTTGACTCCCTTCAAGATTTGGTAGCAGGTTTCACCTCAACTGTCGATGATGCTTACCTTCAACAATCTTTAGAGCTTTATGCTCTTACTACAACAAATCCCTCTATTATTTCCAATTATTCTCATCCTCAACCAACCCATCCAGGTGTATATTCAGCTCCTGCCACTTCCTTGAACATTTCCCACCAGAGTGCCCAAACATCACTCATACACCCACTGTCCACCTTCCTCCATTTAATCTTCAACGTCCCCTTGTCAACCCTCCTCTTCTCAACCCCCCTTGGGTTCCCCCACCAACAATCATGGTATCCATATATGCTCCATTGGTGCTGCCACCACCTGTGATACCCATGCCACACGATTATCGGTCCAAAATTCCATAGTTTGATGGGACTAGACTGCAACTACTCAATGACATGTTGATAAAATGAATGATTTTTTTGACCTCCAAGAGATAGATGATGAAAGTGTCAATTTGAGGATGTTTTTTCAAATTTTGGGAGGAGAAGTAAGAAAATGGTTTAAGGGCTTGAATCCAAATAATATCCATGACCTCCCTTCCTTTCACCAACTATTCATAAATTGATGGGAAGTTAAGAAAAACCCACTTCAAATCTTGCTAGAATAAGAAAACATTAAGAGAAATGTTGGAGAGAGTGTCAAATACTATTGCACTAGGTTTAATAGTGTATATAACACACTCCCTGCTCACATAAAACCCCCATAAGGCTTAGCCCTGGTTAAGTTCCCAGATGGTTTTTATCGAGAAATGGCTTATCAGCTTAGAGAGACAGATCCTGCTACATTCGAAGAAATGCATAAGGGTGCAGTAAGTGTAGAATCCAATCTACTTGGAAAGAGGGCTCGAATTAGAAATGAGAAGAGAGTCACTATAACGGAAGAGTCGATAGCCTCCACAACTATTGCTAAGATTGATAACCTGGTTAGAACTACGGAGAGAATGATGGAGAGAATTAACATGAATGAGAGGGCTATTTCTAAGGAAAATCAGCCAGCTCTTCAGAATAGGAATAAAAAATTTAGAAGAAACCCCTATTAAATAAAAAAAAGAGAAAAGAGAGGCCCTGACCAAAAAATTAGGCCTCCATTCCAAGAGAATTATGCTGATGAAGATGAGGGAGTGGTCGAAGAATTAGAAGAAAGTCATATTAATCTAATGGGAATTAATGAAGAGGATTTTGTTTTCCTTACTGAAGAAGAACATGGTCTAGTTTCTCTAACTCACACCGAAGTAGAATTTGGAGAATCTAAGAATTATAAACATGGCCTTGAGAATGCCATCATGGAGGTGCATAGATAATATAACCTCAAAATCAATACAAAATATGATAACCCCAAGAAAAAAGAATACTGAAAACTCTCCCAAAAAGGTCCCTGAAACTGATCTAAAAAAAATAGTAGAAAGTTCAAAGAAAATTGCTAATATCCCATGAAAGAATGATATAGAAAGCAACACTAGTAAACCAACTATCAGCCCTGTCAAAACAGTTCAAGCTGACACCCCTACTAAAAGTCCACAAGATGAGATTGCTGCAAATATAGTGCCTAAGAATACTGATTGTCCAAATGTGCTAAGAACATAGACACCATTCAGAATTGAGAACGAAATTGCTAAAATAAAAATCTCAATTCCTCTCACTGAACTGTTAAATAAGGATGTATACAGATCTCGGGTCCTAAAGGTGTTGAACATAGGATAAATTAATGACACTATGAATCTGAATGATGATAAACCTAAACCTTTATTTGGGCCAGAAGTAGATGGTAAATCCCAGGAAGAAGGTGTTCCCCCATTTTATATCAATCTAAATGTTCATGATAAAATCCTCCATAATTCCATGTTAGATTCAGGTGCATCACATAATCTTATGCCAAAGGCTGTTATGGAGAAGCTTGGCCTTCAGGTAACTAGACCCTACAAATATTGGTACTCATTTGACTCTAGCAAATTCACCTTCCTAGGCCTCATCAAAGATCTTTGCATTACTTTAGCTCATATACCGGCCAAGAGTCTAGTGATGGATATAGTAGTGGCTAACATCCCTCCTAAGTATGGCATGCTTTTATCATGCTCATGGGGAGCCAAGCTACAAGGGACCCTCCAAATGGATATGACTTATGCCACCATACCAGTGTTTGGCCAACAAAGAAGACTGTATAGGAAAACTTTAAGGAAATACATGGTGAGCGGTCAAGAAAAACCACATAACTACCCACTTTACTCTATTCATTCTGACCTTGATTCATTAATTCTTTACAATGATGAAGACATTAATGACTAAGTAGCTGGAGAAGAAAAGGACCAAGATAGAGAACAAGCAAAACAAATGGTAATTGTACAACACAAGTCTAAATCTGAGCCTTTTTGGAACATGATTTTTATGTCTCTTGTGGCAGATAAGGTTTGGGAGCAAGGATGTGGCTCTCCAACACTGGAAATAACCATGCATAGGGTCATTCTTACAAACTAAATTTTCAGTGCACAAATAACATAGAAAGATATGAGGCACTCCTTTTGGGTTTACGATTGTTGAAAAGATCAAGAGCCAAAAGAATTTATGTTCATGGGGACTCCGAGTTGGTTATTAGACAAATCAAGGGAGAATATTTAGCCAAACATCCTAGATTGAGAGTGTATAGGAATGCTTCCCTTGAACTTCTAAAAACGTTTGAATAATATAATCTTGCTGCAATTCCAATGAATCAAAATATCCTTTCCAATGGTTTAGCATTTTTAGCTAGCACTTGACAATTACCTCATCCCAGCAAGCAATATACAATGCATATTAAACATCGCCCATCAGTCCCTAATAACATGAGATATTCGCAAGTGTTTGGTAATGACAAACATATTGAAAATTTCCTGCAATATAAAGGTGAGCTTGAAGATTCCAGCTTGGATCTAGAATATGAGGAATATTATTCCACTGAAGAACAAATGAGTATTGATGGACCACCTCATGATTCTTATATTAATATTTCAGCAAATGAATATCTAGATATGACAGAGATACATAAAGACCCAAAACAAGAGCAATTTGAAGTACTCCAATTCAAAGATAACATCCTGCCTAGAGGGCTTGTCCCTTTAGAGGAATTATTTGACTTCAATGATGTAGCCAAAAAACCAAAGATGGAACCTATAGAAGCACACATTGAGGAGTGCAAGTTAGGAAGTGAACAAGATCCCAATATGATAAAGTTATCAAACACATTGCCTGTGACTACAAAACAAAAATACATTTCTTTGTTTAAGGACTTCATTGATGTGTTTTCTGAGAGCTATGATGACCTGAAATCTTATGATACTAATATTATCCAGCACAATATTCTAGTCAAGGAGAACCAGAAGCCTTTCAAATAGAAACTGCGTAGGATAAATCTTGCCCTAATGCCTTTGGTTGAGAAGGAGATCAAAAAGATGTATGATGCCAAAATAACAGTCCCAGTTAGATACTCTGAATGGGTTTCCAATATTGTGCTTGTAATAAAGAAAACAAGTGAAATTAGACTTTTCATTGACTTTAGATGTCTGAACAAAGTATCACTTAAAGAAAACTACCCTTTACCAAATATGGATCACATATTTCAAAGGGTAGTGGGTTCCAAAAGGATCTCTTCACTAGATGGATTTTCAGGGTATAATCAAGTGCTAGTGCATCCTGATGATTAGCATAAAACATATTTTACTACTCCTTTGGGGATCTTCATGTATATCAAATTGCCTATTGGATTAGTTAATGCTGGTGCCACTTTCCAGAGAGCAATGGACATTCCTTTTTCAGAAGAAATCATTTTTTTAATTGTGATATATCTTGATGATATTATAGTATATTCAAAAATTGATGAAGAACATCTGGCCCATTTAAGAATAGTTTTTGAGAAATGTAGAAGGTTTGGATTATCTCTGAATCCCAAGAAGTCATTATTTGGTCTGGAAGAAGGGAAGCTTCTGGTCCATATTATATCTGAAGAGGGAATCAAAATTGATCCCAGCAGGATTGAGGGCATACTCCAAATCTGTCATCCCAGGAACATCAAAGAGCTTCAATATCTCATCGGTAAGATAAATTTTTTGAGAAGGTTTATACAAAAACTTGCAGAAATACTCAGAAACATTACCAACATGCTCAAAAGAGATTCAGGAGTTAAGTGGAGCATGGATGCTAAACAATCCTTTGACTTGGTAAAAAAGGCACTCACTAAAGCACCAGTTCTGATCAGTCCTAATTTTGCCAAAGATTTCATCATTTTTTCCTTCGCATCAGAGAACATTGTTGCTGTAATATTTCTGCAGAAAAACAAGGAAGAACAAGAACAAATCATTGCATTCTTCAACCAATATTAGAGAGATGCACCTTTAAAGTACAATATCATGGAAAAGTAGGCCTTTGATTTCGTCAAAGTACTAATGGATTGCAGGGTTTACATCCTACATTCACATATCATTGCCTTTGTTCCCAACATTGTTGTCAAGGACATCATAATGTAGAATCCTGATGGAAAAAGAGGCAAATGGATTCTTGTTATCCTGGAGTATGATTTAGATATTAGATGCACCAAACTGCTCAAAGGACAAGGGTTAGCCAAATTGATGGCTGAAACAAATTTTCAAGTACTAGATATCAACATGATCCATTCACTGGATGAACAAGAGGAGCTATCGACTCCACCTATTGAGGAAGCAGTCCTGAATTCTCCTTAGTACGCAAATATACTATATGTTCTATTTCATTTAAATGTTCCTTCTAGTTTGTCCAAAACTAAATCTAGGTTCTTGAAATTGAAATCTATCAAATTTTGCATCCTAGAAAGGGTATTGTACTCGAAATATTTTGGGGGCATATTGTTTAAATGTTTTCTTAAGGAAGATGTAGATAGGGTTATGCAAGACTTTCACGTAGGGGATTGTGGAGCCCATTTCTACTGGAAAGCCACTACTAATAAGGTCATTAGAGTTGGTTTGTATTGGCCCACTCGTTTCCCAGATATCCAAAAAATGGTAGCCACCTATCACAAATGTCAAATTTTGTAAGGTAACATAAATTTACTACCTTTTCCCTTACAAACCATTTCTATTGAGGCTCCTTTTCAGCAATGGGCTTTAGACTTCATTGGAGAAATCCACCCCTCATCCTCTGCCCAACATAAATGGATCCTAACTTCCATAGAATATTTTACCAAATGGATAGAAGCCATCCCTTCCAGAACAAATCCTGATTTAGTGATTATCAAATTCCTTGAAGCTAATATCCTATCTAGATTTGGTTTTCGTAGAAAAATCATTACAGATAATAATGCTTCTTTTAAGTCCAAGAAAATTGTGGATTTTTTCCATAAGTATCACATATCCTTGGGGCATTCAACAACCTATTACCCTCAAGGTAATGGATTGGTTGAATCCTCCAACAAGAGTTTGGTTAATATTATCAAGAAGTTGTTAGAAGACAAGAAGAAGTCCTCGCATAACAAATTGGTGTATGCATTGTGGGCTGACAGGCTGACAAATAAGAAATCAATTGGCATGTCAGAATACTAGTTGGTCTATCGGATGGATGTAGTTTTCCCAACATCGTTAGGAGTACCAGCTATGAAAATCATTCAAGAGGTATAGATTGAAGAGAATGATGTACAAAGAAGGATAAACCAAATAATTCAGCAACAACAATCCAAAGAAGAAGCTTACAACATAACTTAGGTTGTGCAAGAAAATATAAAAAAGATGTTTGACAAAAGAACAAAGGAAAATGATTTCAATATTGGAGATAAAGTATTGAGATGGGATTCTAGAAGAGAAGATAAGGTAAACTTGGAGAGTTTGACAACCTGTGGAAGGACCCATATATTTTTATTTCTTTCAGGGCGGATAATTCATTTTTTATAAAAGAGATGAATGGAACAGAGCTGCCTAGAGGTCCTGTAAATGGCAAGATGCTGAAGCATTACTTCTCCTAAGTTTAGAGAAATTCCCATTCCATTGTAAATACCATAATTTTTGGTTCGGATCCTTTGAAGGCTACCTTTTTGTGCTGAAGAATAGCAAGACAGATTCATTAAAAAAAAATATAAAATTCATGGAAATCATTACAGAAGGAGTATACAAGGCTATTGGTCTTGGGGTTCTTGTCACTTCCCTCAGAATAAGCGCCATCTCTAGCTGGAGCCACTGTTAGAGTCCTATAATGTACAGTATGACGAGGTGACTGAATATTTTTTCCTTTGAAGACTACCTTTTTGTGCTGAAGAACAGCAAGACAGATTCATTAAAAAAAAATATAAAATTCATGGAAATCATTACAGAAGGAGTATACAAGGCTATTGGTCTTGGGGTTCTTGTCACTTCCCTCAGAATAAGCGCCATCTCTAGCTGGAGCCACTGTTAGAGTCCTATAATTTACAGTATCACGAGGTGACTAAATAGTTTTTCCTTGATTTTCATATATATATATATATATATATATATACATATATATATATATATATATTCAAATCATTTCTAAAGAATAGAAAAAGAAACAAAAAGAAGAAGAAAAAGAGGGTGTAAAAAAAAAGGAAAATAAACTTTCCACAAAAAACGAATAGTTCTGAAAGTGATACAAATTAAAATGGCACTACTTTTTAGAAAATTTTGTTCAATCATACAGTTTAAGCATGATCATACAATTTTGAATTTTTGCTGATAGGTTAGAAAATGAATATTTTCCAAACTGTTTAATCTTGGCTTATCAGTAGATAGGTATAAAATGACATTGGTTCAACAACTTAATCTGAACCAATAGGAGAAAGAAGGGATAGGTGGTAGATTAGAACTTTAAAAAGAAAAATGTTTCAGGGTATGCAAGTCTAAATGCACCCTAAAAAGAAGAAAAAATTGTTAGATTTTTAGTTTGGGTGGGTAGATACATTGAAAATGAAGAATGAAAGAAAAATGCAAAGATTATTCTATGAGGTACAACATCAAAATTCCATTTTTACTATGGTGGAAGAAGAAAGACCAAAGTAGTGGGTGCTCGCACTTAAAATATTGGAAAAAAGGGTTATGTTTTAATGTTTAGGGACTTAAATATATTTCAAAATAATTTGGGCATATTCTATGTTTCCATTTTACCCCAAGTCCCGAAATGTTATTATTACCTTTATCCCACCCTTTTCATTTTATCTTAAGTCTTCTACTACCCCCCGACATTCATCTATCTGCCAAACCCACCATCACATCACACCTCACATCACTGGTCTTATCCACACTAACCATGCTGCAACTCCCCACCATCTCCGCTCACTACCACACATCTGATGGACCGCAATACCTTTCCCTCCCTCCCACCTTAGCCTCTGAAATTTAACAACGGGGGGTGGGGGGCTATTCGAAATAGGAAATACCAGATACCTCCAAAATTTCTATGTGATGTGCCCACTATTTTTCTAACCCCTTCCTACTAATATAGTTTACCATTGACCCCCCTTCTGAAGGCAGTTTTCGCTGCCAAATAAACTGTTGCACCCACTGACCGTTGGACTAGTCATTGCCCTTTGCCTCTGTACCATGTGCCCGCCTACCTATCCCTTACATCCACTCACCTCCAATCTCATCTATCCACTTCAACCAATCACATCGCCTGCTGCCAAGAAGCCGTTGTGCAACAAATGGCTAGACCGTTATCCAACGGGCCTGCACCTAATCAAATGGTCCACCAATCACAGTTAAAATCTGAATTCACGCACGAAGGTAGGGTTTACTTTGCTAATTCTATTCTAAAATCATAGGTACTAAATTCGCAGAGAAATCAAGAGAACTATTGACGAAGAGACTTCGTTGTTCATAAAAGGAAGTTTTTCAACTCTCAACAACTCTGATTAATGTTTTTCTCAAGCCTTTAGCTCTTTTCACACTCCCCCTATATTTTTTCCCTTCCCCATTCTTAATTTGTAATTGTTTCCCTTCTTTGATCCCCTCTTATTTATTCCAATTCTTTCCTATACACTGAAGGAGACCAGTTAAAGCTAATCACAGAAGAAGAAATGCCTCCTAAGAAATACCAGGAGCCTCTTAACCCTATGGTTTACCCTCAGGTGGACTTAGATCATATAGCCCTGGCATACCGAGATTACAAAATCCACGATATTATAGGTCAATTTGGGAACCATTACCAATGACCTGGTTAACTAGAAATCATCCCTAGGACCAATGACTAGGGTCTGTCATCCCCTATCATTTTAGTTGCTACATTCCCTAAGAAAAAGAACAAGAAAAAATCATCTATGACTTCCATCTACAAGGTTTCCAAGATTTGAAGTTTATATTCTAACACCTACGAGCTCACCAAAATAGTCTCTAAAGGGGCTAAGTGTGTTGCATATGTAGGTACCTCCATTCCAAGGTGCTCTGCAAAGCACTTCCCGACACTCAAGGGTGCGTTGGTCATTTGGGTGTGAAATTCTCATTGTTCCGGAATCTTCACTTGGACAATGTCTTCTAGAAGAGTGCATGTGTCAATATTCTAATCCATGTGTCCATTTGATACCTCTAAGATAGGGAAAATGTCTTGCCTATTATTATAAAGTCATTGATTTTAAAACTATGTTCAACTCCTCTATAAATTGAGCATAGATCCTAGTGCTTGGTAAGGAAGAATTTCAAAAGAGGAGTTGATTTGTGTAACATGTTGTTGGAGAGATGTGCATTGCGATGAGGCTGGGATGCTGCTGGAGATGGTGACATCAAATCAATCACTGGGTTGTAACCTCCCCTTCTATCCATTAATAAAGATTGTTGCTTACTTTCCCACATATGTATCTGCATAAGCTTTTGTCTTTCATATTATGAATTCTTGTGTTATGTATATGGTCCATGTTTCATTGATTTAATCGAATAACTTGAATAGACATCTGTATATTGCTATCTATTTGTTGTTTAGTGTTGATTCTTGCAGGAAATATTTTGGCGATTTAGCTTGGATTTCAAGCTACAACAAGAGCGACAAAAGGAGAATTGGAAATTCTTGGACTCCAAGTAAGTTTCTTGATCTATTCTGTGTGTATGTTTACTATTAGGAAAAGTAGCTACAAACTCTTTAACCTGTTGTTCTAGATGAGCACCACATCTAGGGAAGAATGTTTATCCATAATCCATAATTCTGCATAACAAATTGGCGACTCTGCTGGGGAGTTTACCCTTCATCCTTGGTGTATTTTCCTATGTTTATCTCTGTTTATTTACCCAGTAGCATTTACTCTGAATGATTAGGCTTTTTCAAGTAAAAATTTGCATTACAAGTGTGTTTTACAATTGAGTTTTTTGTTCTCTGCTACGCCCAACACACTCTTGAACAAGACACAATGCTTTGCATAGCACTATCTCCCACTTAGGGGTGAATTGCAACACACTGTCTCCCCTTATAGACTGCATTTCCCTCTAGAATAAACCAAATTCCAGTGATTTTTTCATTGCATTTGCTTTCAATTTGTTGTTTGTTGAATTTTAAAGAGCCTAATACCTCATATATACCAGTAACTCTATTTACCTCTTCCTCCTTTGAAAGAAAAGTTTGTTCAATTTTAATTTAAAATGTTTTTTTTATTATCATTGATGAATTAATTTCAAAGTATTTTCATTGCTACATTAGATCCATTTGCTTTTGAAAAAGGAAATTGGCGTTAAATCCTTCATTTCTTGTAGGAGAAATTGTAGTTCTATTCTTCATTTTTCATATTAAAGAGAAATTGTTCTTCTATTCCTCATTTCTCAAATTAAAAGGCATTTGTTTTTATTGATTTGGTACACTTAGTTTCCTTTTCTGCATTCACATTAAAGGGACTAAAAAGAAAAACCTACATTTGCATGTAGTGGATTGTGTGTTTTGCATAGGAACAATTAGGAAAGTTGCATTTTAGTTTTTGCTCTTTGATTTTTTGCTCTCAAATTTATTTCTCTTTCCCTCTAGTAGCTAGGATTTTCATTGAAAAAATAAAAGTGAAATATTGCTTATCATTTGAGTTTGCATTCTAGGAATTTCCAATACATCATCATGGTGAAGCTTGAAAGGAAAATTGATAAACAAGATCAACTTAAAATTTATCTCAATTTACCTAACAAACCATTGGAACCATAACGATAACATTTATAAGGTATAGGCTAGAGACGTGTTCTAGTGTCATAAAACATAGCAGCTATCGTTAATTGTCTGTCATACATTCTGAGTGTGATACCTCACTCCACATACGTAAGTATATCGTAGCTTTTCCATGTACTTGTTAGACACGGGCCTGTCAGTCCTTCGTCATTGGTCTTCAAACATGTCAAATAGTGTTTGCAGGCTAGAAGAAGGTTCAGTGAGTTTATGTTTCAAGATGGTTATCAACACGAGATTGATTCTTCTTTAAAACCCTGTTTTAAAGAAGAAATCATTAAATTGGTTTTCAAGTATGTAATTTGGGTGTAAGCAATGGGACAGTGGACCAGTTATGTAAAACATTTGTGGAACCCATGGGAGAAGAGAGTGATCATGTCCATATTACTGCACTATCAGATGCATTGGGGGTGCCAATTCGAGTTGTATACCTCGATCGAAGTTCATGTGATGTTGGGTTTGCAGGTTTGGATTTTTCCTCGTGGAGTAGAAGTGGCTCATTGTTCAATCGGATTTGTGATTGGTGGAAGCACAGATAAATTCACAAGGGGGATTGACAGTAGTTGAGCTGTGTTAAGAGGTTCTCAAGTTATCAATTATGAAGGGATTCTTCGCCTCTTGCCATGGTGCCTTATCTCTCGAGACAGTGAAATTCAAAATAAGACTAGAGAGATATGCGTTTTATTTATTGCACTCATAATCAGCAACGGGAATTAAGAATGCACTCTGCACAGTTTACATGTAAAAACATGGTCATGTTGCCTACAAGTTTGATGCTGCAATCTTACGGATCATATCTAGAAATGACAATGTTCATAAGTATTGCGATCTTCTCGAGGATGCCTGCGACTTTAGAACTGTTTCTTTTGTCCCATTTATTATTTTAATCGGCGGAAGAGGGTGAATTTCATACTAGTGCTTGAAGATTTCAATTGGATTGGCGATTTTTGGAGTTTCGTTGAAGGTTTACTATACCATGTTTTTGTGCGGTTTAATATCTGTGCCTACGCTGCAGCGTTTGCTTTGTTGCCTTGGGGATGAAGGACACGTTCTAAAGGTATTCCCATCTATTCCCATTTATGGTTGCGGTTAATATGGCCATATCTCCCAGGGGAGAGCGTTTATAAACATATCTAGGGTGATTTGGAGTTTGAAATTATGCTGCAATGTTGCATTTAGTCATTGGTTTGTGGGATATGTCCACTGGATTTCTGTGGCCATTCCACTCTTGTTTCGATCTCTTCATTAGTTTTTCCACGACATGGATGGCTTGTTGCTTGTGATCTTCACAGCATTTTTTAAACGAGGCAAGATCCAAAAAGGAGCCAAGCAAACTAGAGCTGGCAGAGGGCGCGCTACCCATACATGGTGGGTGCTACCCATACGAGTGGCGCGCTACCCACTTGGGGGGCGCTACCCACTTAAACGTTACAGCCAGTGCAAATTTACATTGGCGCTACCCACTTGTGGCGTGCTACCCATTGGGCAGGGGCGCTACCCACACAGCGACAGAGCCCAGAAAATTGTTGTCTTGCGCCCAGCTTCATACCAAAACGCCACGATCAGCTTCCAAGCAGGTTTTTAATGGTTACTCAGTGATTTTTGAACAGGTTATGGAGATACATGAAGAGACTACTAGGAATGGGTTTCAATTCAATGACATTGTGGCACATACTCAAAGATACCTGTACAAAACGCATCCTGAAGTATACTGTGCACTTAAGGACAATGTATGGAACAATCGGTTAAAGAAATTGTGTCTTTTTGTAGTTGAGAAATTGTTTTACAGGTATACCTTACTATCTCAAACAAGAGGCATGAATGCGATTCTCTCTTATAGGGAAGCACCTTGTATATGTCTCGAACAGTTGACTTTTCTGCAATATACTCAGAATTATCACAATGGATGTGTGGATATTTAAACTGGTAGATTTTCTTCATCTTATAATTATCATGGAAGAGACTGGGTATACTGTGGAACAGACAGAATCATTTATTCTGAATGCACAGAGAATTCCCAAGCTTCCTGTGGAAGAAGTAACCGGGTTTTGCGAAACATGGAGATGAGATTGACAAGCATCCAATAGTGTCAAAACCTTCCCTTCTTGAGAATCAGTTAATGATTAAAAAGGCAAAAAGGACTAGTGCGGCTGCTAGTTGGCCCCCATAGCTTGGAAAGGAGTTCCAAAGTCTAGAGATAAGGTACACGCACAGGTAGTAGATCAAAATTCTGTAAGGCGTGAACATGGCAATGTAATTGACAACACCCCCATATTTCATACAAAGAGTGCAGGTGCGAGTCATCTGGTCATAAATGCTTCTTCAGTTTCTTCTATTGCTGAATGTGACATGGACATGGAAAGGGTTAAATTTGATGTTGAGAATGTTAAAGGGAGAAAACGCACCTGGAAATGACGGAGCTCTGTCAAAGGCAAAATTCAAAAGCTAGTTTTATTTAATATTAGTTTTTATTTGAATGTTGAAACTGAAAGCCAAAATTAGAATGAAGACATCGACCACAACAGAAAAATAGGAACCGATCTTCTATTTAAAACTTCAGTTAATGATCTGCGCTCTAGTTTGTGTCTTCAAATTGGCCATCAGAGGATTTTAAGGGGAACGATCTTCTGTTTTTAGAACAAATGGATGACTTTTTCTATTCTTGTGATTTTAGTGAAACAACGCCCTTGTTTTGGGTCGATCTGTTTTCTCCTAGCATAGTTTATCTAATGTATTGAAAACTCATTTGTAGGAGAGTTCTAAGAGGTGTGTGGAGGAGAAAAACAGTGTTTCATTGTACAGTTCTGGCTGGAGATTAATGAAATGATGTAGCTCTGTTTGAGGAGATCCCTGTGGTAACAACTTAGCATTATGTTTTTCTCTGTTTTCATATGTTTCTTGTTATGTTTATTGTTTCATTCATAATCATTCCTGTTGAATACTTTTAAGTGTGAAGGGAAAAATTTAGCTCGCTGCTCTGCCTTGGGAAAGTATTCAAGTTCTATTTTCCTCCGTCTGAAAAGGATTCATGAAGTCATGCCCTTTTCACCTTCTTAAACATTCTTTGCACTCCATATAATTTCGAATTGAATGCTTAAGCTTTTGCCTATATTGCCTCATGTAATAATCTGCATCTTTCATTTAATTTCCCTGCTCCCGCTGTCTTTGCTCCATGCAGCCCAGAAACCCATCATTTATTAAAAACCTCATTCCTATCTATTTACTAGCCTAAAATCAATATCAGTGTTTCATTTAGGTCATCTCAGATCCTATTGGACATCTTTCACTGAGTTTGACCTGGAGAGAGCCCTCTCCTGTCCTCGTAGGGCTAGCTACGAGGCTGAGCTTGGTTTGATGTTGCCTCAAGTTTTGCCTCCTTCAGCCTGTGGCAGATTTGAGTGCTAACATAGTGGCGACCATACTGGGGAGATGGTTTGCTGTTGATGTGACAATCGACTTGTAGATTGTCTTGCCCCAGTGCAGGAAATCAAGTTGCAGATCTGATGCTGATGGTGGACAGCAGTCAGACACATATGAAGGCTGAAACATTCACCCGGTGACTCCAGCTCGATCCAGAGATTCCAGTGCTCGCTGATCCACTCATACAATGGTAGGGTATGTGGCAAACCCTGCACTGTGCGAAGCAGTAAAAGAAGTAAGAAATCAGTTAGCAGATTTTGAAATTAATGAAGAATTTTTCAGTGGCTTGCTTCAATGTTTGAAATCTCTGAAGTTTTCTCTCGAAGCTAAAAATGGTGTCTGTGAGTTAGTTGTTGAAAGAATTGAGAAGGAGATTCAGTGTTTAAATGATCAGATCCAGTCATATGATTTCCAAAATCCCATAATGTTCTTGGAAACTCTTCCTCCTTCAAAACAAGAAACCATAGAGTTGCCTACAGATGTTTGCCTTGACAGTGTGCAGCTGGAGGTATGTATTGCAGAGTTGGGACAATAAACGGAGTCTGGCTTTTGCGATCCTGTTCCAATGTACATGGAAATGTTTTTCAGTTTGACTGATAGATCAGGCTGTCTATCACATAACCCGGCTCATTATGTGCATGTAGGGCTGCCAGCAATTGCATCTGTGATCTGGTTGAAGCACTCTCAAGAAGCTTTTTTCTCAGATTTACTTGAATGGTTGATCTGGCATTACAGTATTACCTGATCTATTGTTTTTGCAGCAAAGTAGGGTAGACTTTGTAAATAAATAAGCAGCTAAAGGCAGCATTTTGTTCCAGTTTCATTACAGTTTTAGTTTGAAGTTTGCCGAGTCAGTTTTTCAATAATTTCAGTCAGTTTCCAGTTAATAAATTAATTGTGTCGATTTCTTGTAATAATGGATTCCATAGCCCAATGGATGGAGGCACTGTCTGCTCTCCCAAAGCTCTGCAGTTCTTGGCACCTCCAAGAAGCGGCAGCTGCCATCCCCATTGGAGCCAATGTTAGACACGGTCCTGTCAATCCTTCATCATTGGTCTTCAAACATGTCAAATAGTGTCTGCAGGCTAGAAGAAGGTTCAGTGAGTTTATGTTTCAAGATGGTTATCAATGTGAGATTGATTCTTCTTTAAAACCCTGTTTTAAAGAAGAAATCATTAAATTGGTTTTCAAGTATGTAATTTGGGTGTAAGCAATGGGACAGTGGACCAGTTATGTAAAACATCTGTGGAACCCATGGGAGAAGAGAGTGATCATGTCCATATTACTGCACTATCAGATGCATTGGGCGTGCCAATTCGAGTTGTATACCTCGATCGAAGTTCATGTGATGTTGGGTTTGCAGGCTTGGATTTTTCCTCGTGGAGTAGAAGTGGCTCATTGTTCAATCGGATTTGTGATTGGTGGAAGCACAGATAAATTCACAAGGGGGATTGACAGTAGTTGAGCTGTGTTAAGAGGTTCTCAAGTTGTCAATTATGAAGGGATTCTTCGCCTCTTGCCATGGTGCCTTCTCTCTCGAGACAGTGAAATTCAAAATAAGACTAGAGAGATATGCGTTTTATTTATTGCACTCATAATCAGCAACGGGAATTAAGAATGCACTCTACACAGTTTACATGTAAAAACATGGTCATGTTGCCTACAAGTTAGATGCTGCAATCTTACGGATCATATCTAGAAATGAAAATGTTCATAAGTATTGCGATCTTCTCGAGGATGCCTGCGACTTTAGAACTATTTCTTTTGTCCCATTTATTATTTTAATCAGCGGAAGAGGGTGAATTTCATACTAGTGCTTGAAGATTTCAATTGGATTGGCGATTTTTGGAGTTTCGTTGAAGGTTTACTATACCATGTTTTGGTGTGGTTTAATATCTGTGCCTACGCTGCAGCGTTTGCTTTGTTGCCTTGGGGATGAAGGACACGTTCTAAAGGTATTCCCATATGTTCCCATTTATGGTTGCGGTTAATATGGCCATATCTCCCAGGGGAGAGCGTTTATAAACATATCTAGGGTGATTTGGAGTTTGAAATTATGCTGCAATGTTGCATTTAGTCATTGGTTCGTGGGATATGTCCACTGGATTTCTGTGGCGATTCCACTCTTGTTTCGCTCTCTTCATTAGTTTTTCCACGACATGGATGGCATGTTGCTTGTGATCTTCACGGCATTTTTTAAACGAGGCAAGATCCAAAAAGGAGCCGAGCAAACTGGAGCTGGCAGAGGGCGCGCTACCCATACATGGTGGGCGCTACCCATACGAGTGGCGCACTACCCACTTGGGGGGCGCTACCCACTTAAACGTCACAGCCAGTGCAAATTTACATGGGCGCTACCCACTTGTGGCGCCCTACCCATTGGGCAGGGGCGCTACCCACACAGCGACAGAGCCCAGAAAATTGTTGTCTTGCGCCCAGCTTCATACCAAAACGCCACGATCAGCTTCCAAGCAGGTTTTTAATGGTTACTCAGTGATTTTTTAACAGGTTATGGAGATACATGAAGAGACTACTAGGAATGGGTTTCAATTCAATGACATTGTGGCACATGCTCAAAGATACCTGTACAAAACGCATCCTGAAGTATACTATGCACTTAAGGACAATGTATGGAACAATCAGTTAAAGAAATTGCATCTTTTTGTAGCTGAGAAATTGTTTTACAGGTATACCTTACTGTCTCAAACAAGAGGCATGAATGCGATTCTCTCTTATAGGGAAGAACCTTGTATATGTCTCGAACAGTTGACTTTTCTGCAATATACTCAGAATTATCACAATGGATGTGTGGATATTTAAACTGGTAGATTTTCTTCATCTTATAATTATCATGGCAGAGACTGGGTCTACTGTGGAACAGACAGAATCATTTATTTTGAATGCACAGAGAATTCCCAAGCTTCCTGTGGAAGAAGTAACCGGGTTTTGCGAAACATGGAGATGAGATTGACAAGCATCCAATAGTGTCAAAACCTTCCCTTCTTGAGAATCAGTTAATGATTAAAAAGGCAGAAAGGACTAGTGCGGCTGCTAGTTGGCCCCCATAGCTTGGAAAGGAGTTCCAAAGTCTAGAGATAAGGTACACGCACAGGTAGGAGATCAAAATTCTGTAAGGCGTGAACATGGCAATGTAATTGACAACACCCCCATATTTCATACAAAGAGTGCAGGTGCAAGTCATCTGGTCAGAAATGCTTCTTCAGTTTCTTCTATTGCTGAATGTGACATGGACATGGAAAGGGTTAAATTTGATGTTGAGAATGTTAAAGGGAGAAAACGCACCTGGAAATGACGGAGCTCTGTCAAAGGTAAAATTCAAAAGCTAGTTTTATTTAAAATTAGTTTTTATTTGAATGTTGAAACTGAAAGCCAAAATTAGAATGAAGACATCGACCACAACAGAAAAATAGGAACCAATCTTCTATTTAAAACTTCAGTTAATGATCTGCGCTCCAGTTTGTGTCTTCAAATTGGCCATCAGAGGATTTTAAGGGGAACGATCTTCTGTTTTTAGAACAAATGGATGACTTTTTCTATTCTTGTGATTTTAGTGAAACAGCGCCCTTGTTTTGGGTAGATCTGTTTTCTCCTAGCATAGTTTATTTAATGTATTGAAAAATCATTTGTAGGAGAGTTCTGAGAGGTGTGTGGAGGAGAAAAACAATGTTTTATTGTACATTTCTGGCTGGAGATTAATGAAATGATGTAGCTCTGTTTGAGGAGATCCCTGTGGTAACAACTTAGCATTATGTTTTTCTCTGTTTTCATATGTTTCTTGTTATGTTTATTGTTTCATTCATAATCATTCCTGTTGAATAATTTTAAGTGTGAAGGGCAGAATTCAGCTCGCTGCTCTGCCTTGGGAAAGTATTCAAGTTCTATGTTTTCCTCCGTCTGAAAAGGATTCATGAATTCATGCCCTTTTCAGCTTCTTAAACATTCTTTGCACTCCATATAATTTCGAATTGAATGCTTAAGCTTTTGCCTATCTTTCCTCATGTAATAATCTGCATCTTTCATTTAATTTCCCTGCTCCTGTTGTCTTTGCTCCATGCAGCCCAGAAACCCATCATTTATTAAAAACCTCTTGCATATCTATTTACTAGCCTAAAATCAATATCATTGTTTCATTTAGGTCATCTCAGATCCTATTGGACATCTTTCACTGAGTTTGACCCGGAGAGAGCCCTCTCCTGTCCTCGTAGGGCTAGCTACGAGGCTGAGCTTGGTTTGATGTTGCCTCGAGTTTTGCCTCCTTTAGCCTGTGGCATATTTGAGCGCTAACAGTACTTTTGGGTATATCAGGGGGTGTTAAAGTACAAAAAGTATAAGGGGGTGCTGTCACTATGTGGTTTTGCATTAGAAAATGCTAATACATACTTAGGCCTCCACGTACCTTCAGGTATATTTCGGAGGACAACTCTAGGTTGCCATCCATCCCTAGTGAATTGAGTCGGCTTCCTTGCAAATTGTGATACACCGAACACAACTTTCGGGGAGATTGCATGCCCGTATTTCTTGGTTCGCTAGGAGGTATTCTGTAGTTCACAGTTTCTCGGTAAACCTTTTGCCTAGTAATACCCTTTTATTTTATTTATTTATTTTTGGTTAAAATAAATCTGTCATTGTGGAAGAACAAAATCCTTTTCCTCGTCATTCGCATAGACTAGCATTGAAACCACCTTTACAACTAGAAGTTACTTCTGGACGGCGAAGCCGACATCACTCTATCAAAACCAGTACTATCAGTACCTTCGGTGAAGCATCATCTTCCCATTTACCGGAGTTGGCACAAGTTGTTTCTACACATCCTGGTTTGTATAATGTTTTCGAGACAGAGTCCTCAGAGTTACACGTGGTCATGATCCATCCAATCAGTGAGACCATACCTCCTGAACCCAAAGTTGTTCAACCAGAAGTTGATCCAGATCTTGTCTCTTCTTTTCCAGAAAATCTGAGTCTCGAACTCGAACAACTATAATTTTTTCATCGATTGGTCATCCCAAATTTTTTTATAGCCATTGAGTCTCCCATATCACACAGTCAACCTCCTAAAATATACTTTGGGCCTGACGACGAAATACTTCCACCTCGTTTGATTTCAATTGAATAAATCCCACAAGACAAGAAACCTTTAACTCCAACCCATTTCAGGGAGGATATTTACCTGTACGATTATTTTCCTCAATCACCACCCTCTTCTTTTGTTGATCCTATTCCTATTTATATTCCCGTCAATTCAAAAGGGTATACATTTGATCAAGTAACCATGCCTGAACCAACATCTTTTGTTGGGCCATCTATTCCAATTACATCTTTACTTGCCCTCGCTACCTCATCGATGCTTAAAACTTTAGTAGAATCATATTTTCATGGTGGCCCTATGGTACCATCAGGTTATAAATCTTTATCTGGATTTTTTTTTGCTACATCTTCAAACCCATGGAATTCACCAATGTCATCGTCTGGTATTATAACTGGTAAACCTATAGTGAGTATTGAACGGCTTGATTCTTTATACACATCATCAGGGCAATATCAAGCTGGTCCTTTAGGGTCTATTCCATCTAGTACCATATCAACTGGACTCCTTACATTTGGAGAGCAATATTTTCTATCTTATTATCTTCCTAATGCAAGGGGGAAACCTTTGGTCACCCACTATGATAGTAATCCGTAACTTTTTGGTCAACCTAATTTCAAAATGAATGTTTTTCAATGGCAACCCACTCTGCCTATCCAACCATAAATGGTTGTACACTTGTATCAACCATTTTAACCTGTTACACCCACATAATTTCCACTTGATAATACATCTTCACCCCTGTTACAGAATCCAAATGTTGTACAAAAACCTTTTTAGGTGGGTCCTTCAACTCAATACCCTCAATTATTGGGCCCACAAACTCCAAATCCTCTAGTTAATTTATAACAACAACCTATTCCTAGAATCATTTATTCACAAGATGTTTTACCATTTTATGGGATGTCACAGCCACAACCTGGTTATACCTATCCTCAATTGAATCTAAGTTATCCTAATTTGGGTTATAACGTTGGTGAAAAAACCCCTTGGCAGCCTTCGGCGAAAATACCTCAGACTTCATTTCAACAAATGCCATATCTAGGTTTTGGTCGACAGGATCCTCAAGTGTTTGCTTATCAAAACAAATCCTATTTAGGTTACAAGTAGCAGATTAATTATGATGGTGCTCAAAGGCCTATTGCTCAAGCAATTCCATCATACCCTGGCTATGCTCAACATAACCTTAATCGACAGTTGCCTTTTGTCGCAACTTTAGAGTTACCATATTTGAATGTGTCTTATTGTGTGCAAATTTTTTAGTCAATTTTTACACGGTAAAAGAGGTTTGCACATTAAGGGATTTGATCCCTCTTGAATATTGCTAGATCCATGGTTAAGATGGATATATAATAGTATGTTTCACATATAAGTGATGCACCTCTAAAAATAACACATAATTGATGCACATAATCAATTAAACATGACCACCAACACATATCCATCAGTGGAAATCAATGTTGCACCATAAGTGACACATAAGTAATGTTGTTACATGAAACATATAGTTAACACACCATAAGAAACACAATTTTTTTGAAATTGACCATTATACATAGTGGTTTCAACATATTCAAAAATATATATATAAGGGACTTTTGCAATCTATTAACCAATACCTAATGTTGACAAGAGGTTGATGCCTATATTTCTAAAAAGTGTATTCTGCTTGCATAAATATGACGAGGTGGAGAGAATATAATGATAAATTGTAAGATTTAGGCATGAAAACTACAACATAGATAGTTTTTGGAATTTGAAAACCATAGCTTTTGTTGAATTTTGTCCTAAGAGGTCAACATAATATTTCCCTTAATGCACATTAGTTAGGATGTTATATTTGAATATTGTGACTAATTTATATTCAACATATAAATATAATAGTGTAAACATAAATAAGTTTCCTTCGAATTTATAAAAAAATTTATTGTAAGAATAAATATTAGAAGGTGGATAGAATATTGAAGTGGAATTTGAAAAACCATAGTTTTGTGCAATTTTAAGACCCTAGTTTTTTTCAATTTGAAAACGCTAGTTATGTGGAAAATGAAATCCCTAGTAATGTAAAATTTGAATAGCCTGGTTGGTCAACATAAGATTGATGTTTATGCACATTACCTAGGATGTTATTTTTTCTAGTTATATTTATGAATTAAGAAATGCAATGAGGAAATTCACAAAATCCAGGATTCACAACACGAAGTGTTGCATATAAGTGATTCATGTTAACTAAAAAGGAATAAGTGATGTACATAAACAATTAACCATGACCGTCAACATATAGCCATCGATGCACCATAAGTGAAACATAATTAATGTTCTTAGACGACATAAATATCTAACACTCCATAAGAAATAAACATAATCTAAATTGATTGGCCTATGTGGCCCTTTGTTTGTGTCTCTCAATCTATGATTTTCCTATCTGGCCCATTTTTTAGTTTTTATATCAACAAACAAAAGTATGTCATTTGGTCTTTTTAAAAATTTGATATGATGGATCTAGTCTTGTTTTATCAGTGATTGACCAATGCAGATGTGACAACCACTTCCCACTACTCCCACCTAATGGGACAGGATGCCACTAAATATCTAGCTCCTTTGGTTCTGTTAGAAGAGTGGGGTACTGGTCTCACCATATAGACACTTGGGAGTTTCTCTTGCACCTTTTTTTTCATTTCCTCATTTACACCCAAATTTTTGTTCTTATACATATTCATTCCTATTCATTCACTAAGTTACGCATACTTAATATTATGGTCATTTGTGGTTCATTCCTCCAACTGGAATTTTCCTTGCCTCCAAGTTTTGTGGTCTCTACTTCCACGTCACCATCTGTGGGCCACTACACGTCCATCAATCGAATGGATCTCCTCCCTCGACATTATTATGTATGGTTTGTGTCACCATAACTTGCACGCTCGTTAACCTTTGTTGAGGTCAGCACAATCAGGGTTACGATGTAAGGTTTCGACCTCGCACTAGATGAGTCACATCTCCACCACTTGATCTGATGGTCCAAGAGGTTTTGCGCCTCCTTGCCACCTTTTTTGGTGATGTCATGGAGAAGGGGAATTACAACAAGGAATGGGTGGCCCTTTGTCTGCCCCACTTCCTTTGATTCATCCATAAGGGATGGTCCAAGATACTTCCTCATTCAAACAAACTTTTTCACCCAATCACGATAAGGTAGATTCTAGGAGAGCCAATCATGGTATGCCACGTCTAGGTATTTTTCCAACCAATGGCATCAATGTGTAAGTATTTTGGTTATAAATTAGGCATGTAGGTAGCTCCATGGCTCCGCTGATGAGAATGGGCTCCTCCCATGCTTACATGTAGAGCTTCTGCTACCATCATTATCTAAGACAATGGCCATATGTGACCCCTATTATTTGCTAGGATCTACAGGAAGTGCCCTCGTATATTTCTAATAGAGATCATATTCTTGTCTCCTTTTATTTTTCAACTCGTGCTAGTTGTATCTCTAATACTTGAACCCTTGCGTTAGATCCTCCTCTCTTTTTTTCCTACCCTTGCCATCCCCCCAAATGCTTTCTTCTATGTTGTTTTTCTTGTTGCACAGGGGTTGACCCCTTGTCCTTATTGTTTTTGTTGTCACTCTACATTAATTTTTGTCCTCCTTATCTTGTGAGTGTATCTTATTGTAGCATGGTTTTTTTACTTATTTGCAGTATATATTAACTTCATTGTCAATCCATTAAGGCTCCACCAATCCACCCATTTAATGGTTTTCCCAAAGCAGTTCTTATTTCTGATACAAGAAACTCACAAAAATCTCATTCCAGCAACCTCCCAACTCTACAATCTCTATCTCTTTGGCTTAACCCATTTAGTTTAATTTCCATGAAATTTTTATTATTATTACATGCCAACCATGGTTGGGGTTGTTAAACGAGAACTCCATGAATTAATACATACTTCATGTTTTCAGACAATACAAAATATGTACTCCACAAAAAATAATATTTATTAAAAATAAATGTGAGATATTTTACAAAATATGCATTAATTGGAAGAGTAAGAGATGCATAATCTTATTAAAGTTATAAATAATTAACATTTCTTTCCCTTTTTTTATGAATTGATATCTTTAAAATCTAATCAACACAACTATATCAAAGGAATAAAGATGAATACTTAGTCAACTATATTATACTTAAGGTGTAACATCCCTAAAATAACCACGTAACTAATAATTACGTTGCTGTCTTTTTAACTGTTATTATCAAGAAACGGTTGTAAAACAGATTCTTGAATCGGTTAAAATGAATATGTGCTGCGTATTGAATTGGAGGTGTGACAATTATTGTCATCTTTTCCGTTACAATGCACAATTAAGTATTGTTTAATGGTGAGGGGGTAAAGCAATTCCAGAGCCAAAAATGAAGTTGGTGTCACCTACTGCATGTAGCATTCAGATATAGCCACTGGTTACGAAGTGGGGGTATTTTTGTTTCTTTTACTTGCAGAGACTTTGATCATGGTGGTAACAAAATGTCTATGTCGCGGAAGTCCTTTGACACCAGGGGGATCTTGTGCATGGGCTATCATTTATTTCCTGTCATCCTGGTAAATTTCTATATTCCAAATTCATGACATGGGATGCATTCAACAGAGTTGTGCACGATACTAAAGTTTGGTTAATTTCTTTCTTTATGATGTTTTTTATTTGATTAACCTGGATTAGAAATGAATTGGAGGTTGATATTTCTTCGTTTTACTTTTGTAAAATCCCTAATTACGGTGATATTATTTGTCTAAAAGGTTATGCATATAGAAAATTTATGCTAATTTTCTTTGAAAATAATATATTTTTAGAAAGAAAATATATCTATATGTAATAGAGAAAGATAAGCAATTTTATATATAATAATATTGCATATGCATCTTATCTAAGAAAGGATAGGATAAGCAATTTTATATATATTGCATATGCAACATATATAAGAAATGATAAGATGCTTGTTCTTTCTTAAAATGTATTTCATACATGTGTAGGAAATGATAACAATTCCAAGGTATTTTCTTGAATAGATTAACGAGGGCAACCCTTGAAGTATTTTCATGTGTAGTGAAGAAGAAAAGAGAAGTTTCTCACATTAAAATTCTATACACTAACCATGTTGTAAATAGTAATTATTTAATAAATCCATTGGTAGTTTACCATGGTATTGGTAGAAAATAGTATTTAATATATCCATGGATAGTTTACCATGGTGTTGGTAAAGTCATGGATAGAGGAACTATTCAATTATATTTCTTAAAAGAATATACTATGTGATTACTTTTATGGTAGCATGATTATGATGTTAATTTCTTTTGGAATAAGGTCATGCATAGGTATGCAATATTTGCATTAGATTTTATTGGAAAGAACATACATTTGTACATGGGGGATGATAACAAGTTTCGTTATCCTACATTGCTTCTTTGGCAAAAAGGTGAATTACCTGTAAACAAACTAAAGTAATGTTTTGGTTCATAGATATATATCTATGGGTAATGTTGGAATGACATTTGGCGAATAAGGCATGTTTTATGTTATAATTCCTGGAAATATGTGTTTGCATGTTCTTTAGTATTAAGCACTTCTTTGGGAAGACTCGTGAAGGAAGCTATGTTCTTCGTTGTGTAAGCACTCCTTTGGGGAAACTCTTCTAGGAATCTATATGCATTTGCATGCATGGGAGCAACATTTGTTAGGTTAGTTTCCATTCCATGCACTAAAAGTAATAGCTTAAGGGTAGCTATCTTGATTAAATTTATGTAAATCGCATGCACAAATATCGTAACTGATGTATCAGTTTATTCTAAAGAAACTCTTGGGAGATGAAGCTATTGTCTTGCAGGAATATCTTCTTATGCGATGGAAACATTAGTTAATGTGATTACTCATAACTAACATATATGCAGTATGTGCTGTTAAGGGGTGAATGTCAAGGTATTTTACTTTCATTTCATGAGTATACAAGAGTAGATGGAGAAACATCTCTAGTATAGATATATGAAAGGGTTGATTAATACTTTATGAATATTGACATCAATGTGTGTTGAAGGCATCATTAGCAGGGAATAATGGTGACATGTACAAAGGAATATTAATCTTATCTTGATGGTAGGTAAATGATTAATGGTTCATGCAGATGATTGCATGTTGAAGGATGGTCCAATGATCGATGGTCCATTGTAGGTACATCTATGCCACCAAGATATGAAGATATGAAGACCAGAGGGTAAATGGTATCATATTTATTGTAATGGATTTAAGCTAGATATTTCTGTATATGTCCTTGTAAGATTTATAAACGATGGTTAAGGGATGGTCTCCCTTATAAGCCATTGAGTGAGGACTGATCACCTTCACGAGCGTTTAATAATAAAATTAAACGTTTTTTGGTTTTCACACTACGGGGTTTCCAGGGTATATTGGTGTTCAATGATGTGATTGATTATAGTGTCAAGCTGATGATGTTGATTCCTTTCTTGTTATGATGTTCATAATGGCAAGTATGTCATGACTATATGAGTAATGAAATGAATGGAAGGTTACATCACACATTATTATGTTAATGTATTGTAATAGATGTTGTCAATGGTTAAGGAGCTTACTATTCTTATTCTAAAGTTACATTATGAACTGGTAAACATTCATTGTAATGATGAGTAAGTAATATTTAGTAGTGAATGGATAGTCACCCATGAGTAACTTGTATAAAAAAATTTAACTCCTTACATTTTGCATGTGAAGTTATCAGTGTATGTTACAAGTGGTATCAGAGCTAAAGGTTGCAACACTGGCACCTTTGGGATTTAGCAAAAAGAAATTGAGAGATCCGAGATGAAAAGTGCATATGTGGAGGAAGGCATCGCATCTCTAATCCAGGTTGAATAAAGAGTTTTAAGAGATAAGTATTATTATCTTTCTTTTATTGAAATAATAGTTATTGCATTTATGGAAAATAAAATGCGTACAAAGTAAATAGCAATGAAGTTAGAGTTTCTTTAAAAAAGTATATCTTTTCCATGTACGTAAAGACAAACTTACAATGTAAGTTCTTGAAAAGATTTCTATTATGTTAATGTTTTAGAAATATATTATTTCTAGAGATATACCATGGTAAAAGACCAAACTACTATGCTATTTTTGCTAAGAAGAACCCATGTGAGTTCTTGCAAATATTACTAGTATGTATCTTGAAAGGTGTGAGTAGTAGTAAAACATAAATAAGTAGACTTGCTTGCCTTTATATATATCTTATTTAAGAAAATATGGGAATCTTGTTTTCTTTTAAAAGGGATTTCGTACCGGTGTGTTAAATGATAAGGAATCCAAGTTCTTTTCTTGAAAATAAATATAGGCTAAAGAGAATAACCTCTTGAATATACTACATTGCTAGATGAATTACATGTACAAAAACTAAAGTAATGCTTTGGTTTCCTTGAAATATATACATGGCTAATGTGGGTATAATATTTCGAGAATAAGGCATGTATTCTTATGTCTCATTCCATTAGTTTTATGGAAAATAAAACCATGTTTTGCATGCCTATTATGTTATATGTCCTCGAAGAGGAATCATGAGTTTTCCTACTCGATTATGTTAAAGTACTATGTTGGGAAAATAAGATTAGAATATTTATGCATTGTATGCATAGGAACAACAGCCAATGTGTTAGCTTTATTATATTTGTATGCTCCAAAGGCAAAAGCTGAAGTGGTGGGTCTTTTGTAAAATTTTAAGTAAAGCAAATGCACATTGTGTCATTTTCCATTAAAGGAATTTTTGAACAGATATAGTGATTTGTCTTGTACGAATGTGTGCGTGTGTGAAAAATGTCATAATAATGTGGGAGTTATTTTAATTACTTACTCACACTAATGTAGAGATTTTAGAAGAAAGCATGTTGTGACATTGTATTCACATCTCATATATGCACATGAATAGGTGTTAAAGGATCACTCAAAGATTGATTAATTATTGATTAAGGCTTTATCTAATCATGCTATAAAATCTTGTCGATGCTGCTAAAAGAAAACATTGTTGTAGAGGAGAAATGTGAATTTCCTGATGGGCAGTAGGGAGAGAAGTTCTTCAAATGAAATAAAGATAAGTATTTTATGAAGTCTATGCATATGCATGTTCATTTCCTTTAAAAATGAATTTTTATATATGTAAAAAAAATGGCATTGCATGAGATTAGCTTCCATTTAAGAGAATTCTTAAAAAAGGTACATGCTATTATAATATACATTTTCCGGATAAGAATATGCATATGAGATTAATATGTGTATTATGCTTTATTTCTTTAGGAAAAAAAAAGTATAAAAAGCATGAAAGAAAAATAGTTACTTTTCATTTGAGTTTGAAAAGAAGTAATTGTTTTTGCATGCAATAAAATTTCTAAATTTACCATGCACTACTTTAAAAAGATGAATGTGTATAGTGATGGTGTGTGAAACTAATGCATGAATGCAAAATATGAGGAAATTCCTTATATAAGATGATAGAGTGTTAAAATTAAATTGAATGAAGCCTCTTAATGGGTCAAGCTGTGAGACTTGACTACAATGACTAGTTGACTGACTAGTTTTTGCATGAGTCGTCATGAATGCAGTAAGATTATTAGTAGCATGGAATGACTAGTTTTAGAGTGATTCATGTCATGGATGCATTAAAATTATTAATAGCACTGATTAGTTATGAATGAATAACTAATGAAAGTTATATTCACCAATCGATTTTGACTAAAGCTATTTGAAATTTATGAACAAATGATTATGATAATTAATTCATGTGTCAGTCTGTTGGAACAGAACATTATGGGAATTGGAAATGTTTGCATTCATACCCTAATTGTTGTTGACACATACGCATTAAGGAATATTTGTATATACTTTTATGCATGACGACATTTTAAGCATGACAACATTTTATGCAGGAACTTAAAATGATTACGTAAGATAATATGTGCTTGAGAAATGCATATTTACGATTAGCATTTTTTCTTGTAGTAAGCATGGGTAGCTTAATGGAGACAAAAAATCTGTGAAAATAAAACATCACAAACATTGCAATGTGAATTGCAACAGTAAATGTTAAAGTATCATGTTTTAATGTGCAAGATTTTGTTATTTCAGAAATAATACTGTACAACACATGTATGTTACTTCGGGGGGGGAAGTTGTGACAACTTCATTAAAGTTAACTAGTATAACTAGTTAAAGAAAATTTGTTTAATTTTATTTTATCTGGCAAGAAAAACTTAAATCATCACTGTTGATAAAGAAAATTATCTAATTTGCTGAAATTAATTAATCAAAAGAAAATATTTTTAAGCTGATGGTAAAAATGTTTCCAAGAATAGCAGGTGGTTGGGGACAGTTGGAAAGACAGTTACCTACTCCTCTGAGGATAAAGCTGAATCCCAGAGGAGGAGTAGGCGTTCTGTGAAATTGGTAAAGGGGGAGCATTTTCTAAAGCTAGTTGGACCAGTTGAAAATAGCTTACGACAACCCTTGTAAAACCAGAATTTCTAAGTGTGACTGGATTGGCCATCCAAAGGTCATAGCAGAAAGATCCGTTGTTAACCCGTGGCACCTTCCAAATTCTGGAGCTAGGGGCAAGTGGAGGACGTAATAGCCTCCCTTGATGGTTGGGAGGACCATAGCTTGAAAGACTAAATTTCCATATAAGTATAAAGAATTTTTAGTGTGCTATGCTAATTTGGATTAATATGGAAAGATTGATTGTCTGGATGTGGCAATGACTCGATTTGGTTGTGGAAACCAACTCCTATGGGTTAGGAGAAGCATTTTTTTTACCATTGTGGTTTTTATAACGGAACAAGTTAAGTAATAAGTTATGTGTTATATTAAAATGAATTACTGAATGTATAAGTTCATTTATATTATTACTAATTTGTTTGAATGTCTTAGCAGAGGCTAGGATATGCCTATGGTGCATTGACTGACCATTGGTACAATTAGAGAGCTAGGTGCTCTCTGAGTACTTTTTGAAGTACTGTATGGATGTCTTTAGCAGGAGCTAAGATAGTATGCATGTGATGCATTGATGAGAGGGTTGGTTCTCTCTGAGTACTTGTGGAAGTACTTTGATTAAAACATCTCTTAATATTGCAAGAATGTTTGATAGTTGCAAGTATTTTCATTTCATTGAAAATATGTGACTAATGTGATTGAATGGTTAGTCATACATTACAAGCTCTTTCCAAGAAGTGTTGATGGGTGTTCAACCATTCTCAGAGAGCTTGCATAAAAGCCATCATTCTTCCAATAGTAATTGATAAATAATGGTAAGTTCATATAGATATTTTCTATATTTTTATGAATTGAATAAGGGATAAGCAGTTAAAAATGGAAATGGAATATTCTTTGTGCTATACATGCTTATGAATACGGGTAAAAACATTATTGTCTCAATTAATGGTATTTAAGGAAACGAAAGTGTTTCATTGTAAAGGGGAATGACCCCCTTTGGGTTGTTTATATCATTATATCATGAGCATAAGTTTAAGTTTCAGTGACAGAAGCACACCGAGGACGGTGTTCTCTTCAAGGGGGGGAGTATGTAACATCCCTAAAATAACCACGTAACTAATAATTACGTTGCTGTCTTTTTAACTGTTATTATCAAGAAACGGTTGTAAAATGGATTCTTGAATCGGTTAAAACGAATATGTGCTACGTATTGAATTGGAGGTGTGACAGTTATTGTCATATTTTCCATTACAATGCACAATTAAGTATTTTTTAATGGTGAAGGGGTAAATTAGTTCCGGAGCCAAAAATGAAGTTGGTGTCACCTACTGCATGTAGCATTCAGATATAGCATTACGGAGTGGGGGCATTTCTGTTTCTTTTACTTGCAGAGACTTTGATCATGGTGGTAACAAAATTTCTATGCCGTGGAAGTTCTTTGACACCAGGGGGATCTCGTACATGGGCTATCATTATTTCCTGTCATCCTGGTAAATTGCTATATTCCAAATTCATGACATGGGGTGCATTCAAATTTATGACATGGGTTGCATTCAACAGAGTTGTGCACGATACTAAAGTTTGGTTAATTTATTTCTTTATGATGTTTTTTATTTGATTAAACTGGATTAGAAATGAATTGGAGGATGATATTTATTCATTTTACTTTTGTAAAATCCCTAATTACGGTGATATTATTTGTCTAAAAGGTTATGCATATAGAAACTTTATGCTAATTTTTTTTTAAAATAATATATTTTTAGAAAGAAAATATATCTATATGTAATAGAGAAAGATAAGAAATTTTATATATAGTAATATTGCATATGCATCTTATCTAAGAAAGGATAGGATAAGCAATTTTATATATATTGCATATGCAACATATCTAAGAAATGATAAGATGCTTGTTCTTTCTTAAAAGGGATTTCATACATGTGTAGGAAATGATAACAAGTCTAAGGTATTTTCTTGAATAGATTAAAGAGGGCAACTTTTGAAGTATTTTCATGTGTAGTGAAGAAGAAAAGCGAAGTTTCTCACATTAAAATTCTATACATTAACCATGTTGTAAATAGTAATTATTTAATAAATCCATGGGTAGATTACCATGGTATTGGTAGAGAATAGTATTTAATATATCCATGGATAGTTTACCATGGTGTTGGTAAAGTCATGGATAGAGGAACTATTCAATTATATTTCTTAAAAGAATATACTATGTGATTACTTTTATGGTAGCATGATTATGATGTTAATTTATTTTGGAATAAGGTCATGCATAGGTATGCAATATTTGCATTAGATTTTATTGGAAAGAATATACATTTGTACATGGGGGATGATAACAATTTTAGTTATCCTATATTGCTTCTTTGGAAAAAAGATGAATTACCTGTAAACAAACTAAAGTAATGTTTTGGTTCATTGATATATATGTATGGGTAATGTTGGAATGAAATTTGGAGAATAAGGCATGCTTTATGTTATAATTCCTGGAAATATGTGTTTTCATGTTCTTTGGTATCAAGCACTTCTTTGGGAAGACTCGTGAAGGAAGCTATATGCTTCGTTGTGTAAGCACTCCTTTGGGGAAACTCTTCTAGGAATCTATATGCATTTGCATGCATGGGAGCAATATTTGTTAGGTTAGTTTCCATTCCATGCACTAAAATTAATAGCTTAAGGGTAGCTATCTTGATTAAATTTATGTACATCGCATGCACGAATATCATAACTGATGTATCAGTTTATTCTAAAGAAACTCTTGGGAGATGAAGCTATTGTCTTGCAGGAATATGTGCTTATGCGATGGGAACATTAGTTAATGTGATTACTCATAACTAACATATATGTAGTATGTGTTGTTAAGGGGTGAATGTCAAGGTATTTTACTTTCATGTCATGAATATACAAGAGTAGAGGGAGAAGCCTCTCTAGTATAGATATATGAAAGGGTTGATTAATACTTTATGAATATTGACATCAATGTGTGTTAAAGGCATCATTAGTAGGGAATAATGGTGACATGTACAAATGAATATTAAGATTATGCTGGTGGTAGGTAAATGATTAATGGTTCATGCAGATGAGTGCGAGTTGCAAGATGGTCCAATGATCGATGGTCCATTGTAGGTACATCTATGCCACCAAGATATGAAGATATGAAGACCAGAGGGTAAATGGTATCATATTTATTGTAATGGGTTTAAGCTAGATATTTCTTTATATTTCCTTGTAAGATTTATAAATTATGGTTAAGGGACGGTCTCCCTTATAAGCCATTGAGTGAGGGCTGATCACCGTCACGAGCGTTTAATAATAAAATTAAACGTTTGCTGGTTTTCACCCTACAGGGTTTCCAGGGTATATTGGTGTTCAATGATGTGATTGATTATTGTGTTAAGTTGATGATGTTGATTCCTTTCTTGTTATGATGTTCATAATGGCAAGTATGTGATGACTATATGAGTAATGAAATGAATGGAAGGTTACATCACACAATATTATGTTAATGTATTGTAATAGAGGTTGTTAATGGTTAAGGAGCTTACTATTCTTATTCTAAAGTTACATTATGAACTGGTAAACATTCTATGTAATGATGAGTAAGGAATATTTAGTAGTGAATGGATAGTTACCCATGAGTAACTTGTATAAAAAATTTTAACTCCTTACATTTTGCATGTGAAGTTACTTGTTAAAGTTGATTTTGTGCTCTTTTGTATTACTAAGTCTAGTATGGATGTATGGTGGGGCTCATATATGTGTTCATATTACATTGTCAATAAATCATATGACTAGGGAAACTATATAAATTAAATGGTTGATAAATGTACATAGGCATCAATCCATGATAAGCATCAAAACACTTACTTCATGGTGCATAGAATTAATATATGAGTTAAACTTTTATACATTAAGAAAAAGAGTTATTATTAATATATGTATTTTTTTTCTATGGTTCATGGACTCTTTGGTGACCACTAAGTCGGTGACCTCTCAATAACAAAGGTACTTTAATAATGAGCAATCAACCAAAGCTAACCCTCAGAGCTATTATTAATATATGTATTATAATGATAATAAAATAAATATAATATATTTATTTATTAAAGAAATCAAAATATAAATAAATCTGAGTTATGGTAAATAAATAAACTTCTTTTAATACTTACTCGAGAGGTATGGTAAATAAATAAAACCTCTTTTTATATTTACTCCATAAACCTTCTTATATTTACAAAAACTCAAAAAATAGGTTTTACTTTGGTGAAGCCTATGGGAAAAATACCATGGGCTAAATACCATGGTAAATAAAAAAGATGTGGTAAATATATAAATATAAAATAGGTACAAATAGCTATGGTAAATAAGTAAATAGGATTAGAAATCAACATCTAATTATATACTAAGCCTATGGGTCAAATACCATGGTAAATAAAATAAGTATGGTAAATTATTAAAATATAAATAAAAGAGGTATGGGCTAAATACCATTGGCTAAATTATTATTAATACCATGCAAAAAAAAATCATTATTAACCCTAATACTAATATTACATCTAATATTCATATTAATATATTATAGTATTAATATTATTAAATTTAAGAAATTTGAATTAATATAATATTAATTTTGTTATATTATAATATATATTAATATATCATGATATATATTAACTCTAGATATATATGGGAGGGAAGAAAAACTACATAGAGTGATAGAGGTGGAGAGATACGCCGAGTCACAGGGGAGAGATGGAGATAAACTGAAGGAGAGGAGAGAAAATGAATGAAAAGAGAGAGAGAGGGAGAGGAGTGAGAGAGGTAGTTAAGGGTAAGAGAGGGAGAGGGAGACACAAATATGTAAGTGGGAGAGAGAGAAGGAGACATGGAGGGAGATAGTGAGAGGATTAGAGGGGGGAGACAGAGAGACGAGGAAAGAGAAAGGGAGGTAGGAGAGAAATAGAGAGAGAGAAAGAATGAGAGGTAGGACTTGAGAGAGAGGAGGAGAGAGGGAGGGAAAGAGATATGTATTTGGAGGGGGAAAGAGGGAGGGAAGATGAAAGACATAGAGAGTGAGAAGTGGAGAGAGAGAGAGGGAGTGACAAGGGGGAGATGGATAGAGAGTATGTGTGTTTAGGGGTGAGCTAAAGAGAAAAAGAAGGAGAGATGGAGAGAAGGGGGGAGAGAAGGATAGAGAAGGAGGTAGGGAGGGATATAGTAACATAGTTGGGGGGGGAGAGAGAGATAGAGAGATGATTGGAGGGAAAAGAAAGAGAGAGAGAGAGAAAGAGGATTGGAGGGAAAAGAGAGAGAGAGAGAGAGAGAGAGAGAGACAAAGAAGATGACATGGAGAGAAGGTAGGAGAGAAGGAGAGAGGGAGGGATATAGTAACAGAGTTGGAGGGTGAAGAGAGAGAGAAAGAGGTGGGAGAGAAAGGGACAGAGAGGAAGGTAGAGAGAGGATGTTATAGAGTGGAGAGAGGGATCGAAATAGAGATGAAGTTGGAGGGGGAGAGAGAGAGAGAGAGGTAAGAATAAAGAAATAGATAGATAAAGGTGGAGAGATATATAGGGAGTGATAAGGAAGATGGAGAGAGAGGGAGAGAGGACAGAAGGAGGAAAGAGAGAGAAGTGAGGGAAAGAAGGGGAAGGGGAAGAGAGAGAGAGAGAGAGAGAGAGAGAGAGAGAGAGGTGGGGGGAGAGAGGGAGAGGAGTAGGGAGGGATAGATAGATATATTGGAGAAAGAGAGTGTATGTTTTGGGGGTGATATAGTGTGACAAAGGGAGATAGTGATATTAATGGAAGATGAAGAGCGGGAAGAAGAGAGAGATGAAGCGAGGGAGGGAGGGATAGAGAGATTGATAGATATAGAGTGAGAGAGCATGTGTTTTTGGGGGGGTGAGACAGAGATCTAAAGAATGATATATGGAGGGAGATATAGATATAGATTGAGGTGGGACAGAGGGGAGAAGATTTATTGCACTAGATGTATAAATTTCAGTGTAGATGGTGATTTCTAATCCTATTTTATTGTTTGCACTAGATGAATTGATTTTAGTGTAGTTATTGATTTCTAATGATATTTGATTTCTTTCACTAGATGCATTTATTTCAATGTAGATTATTTCTAAACCTATTTGATTGCTAGCACGAAATGCATTGATTTCAGTGCAGATGTTGATTTCTAATCCTATTTGATTGTTTGCACTACATGCATTGATTTTAGTGTAGATTTTGATTTATAATTATACTTGATTACTTGCACTAGATGAATTTCTTTCAATGTAGATGATTTATAATCCTATTTTATTGCTTGCACTAAATGCAATGATTTCAGTGTAGATAGGGATTTCTAATCATATTTTATTTCTTGCACTAAATTCATTGATTTGAGTGTAGATGTTGCTTTCTAATTCTATTTTCTTAATTTCACCAGATGCATTGATTTGAGTATAGATTTTGATTTCTAATCTTATTGATTTATTGCATTAGATACATTGATTTCAGTATAGAAGTTATTTTCTAATCTTATTTAATTACTTGCATTAGATGCATTGATTTCACTGTAGATGTCGATTTCTCATTTGATGTAATGGAATGTATGATGGTACAATAATTTTAAAGTGATTGGATTAACAATGCACATTGATTCCAGTGTAAGAACAAAAAAATATTGGCAATGTACATTGATTTGTGTGCTATTTTAATTCAACCTATTAATATTGGAGAGAAAGAGAGACAAGGTATGATGTTTACTACAACAACTCTAGCTAAAGATTTAAATGGTTTATGATTTCAATTGTCCTTTTCATATAATCGATATGAGAAGATGACAAAACTAACAAGGGTGACAATAGGAATAGTAGAAGAAAATAGCTTGATATTGATCACAATGAAGACTATTTGTAATTGACTACATTCTTATTACTCACATTTTCTATCATTCAACACTATTACATTGTCAATTTGCATCCAAAATTTTTATTTTATCATTTTTCATCATATTTAGCATAAGAAAATTTAAAAACTGGACACATATTTAGCATATTTAAAATTATTATATTAATATTAAATTTATTTACACAATATTGATAAAATTAATCATATCTTCTATATATATTGCTTGGCCGACTGAAACCTGCCTAGATCCATGTTAACTTCAGACTATAAAGCTCAAGAGGGGTTAAATCTCTCCAGGGGAAAATCTTTCCTCAAAAGTTTCACTCAAAAAATATGTTTGTAAGTCTAGAGATTTGATCCCTCTATATACTTCATAGATCTGGAGTTAAGATGAATCTAGGATGGTATAATAGTATAATTAATATATATAATTATATTATCTTATCTAATTATTAGGAGTTAAGATTGATCTAGACAAATATAATAGTATAAATAATACATATAATTATATTACTCTATCTAATTATTAGAATAATTTTAATATTCTACTTAGTATTATTTATTATTTTAATTATTTTTTATTTAAAAAGAAAGAAAAAACACTATTTTATTTGGAATAAATATTTGTTTTAAAAAAAATTACATGACAGAGATGAAAGTTTTAGATTGGAATATCTAACATATACAAAAATGTACCCATTTTAAAATGACATATAAGAAAAAATGGCGGATAAATTCAGTGTAACAACTTAACCTTTATAAAAACTACACAGTAAAAAAAAAAATTAATTCTTCTGTTATCCACCGTAATAGAAAATTACTATAGGTTACATAAACATATTGTTGATAATATTTAAATATAAAATACATGGTCATCGACCCATATATATATATATATATATATATATATATATATATATATATATATATATATATATATATATATACTCTACAAACACAAAAATATAAATATTGATTATTCATAACATCAATATACATATAATTATGGGAATCACAAAATAGCTGTATGATTAAGGTTTGGGTAAGATTCTTATTTGGTTCTCAAAACATACGCCATAACACTAATTAATCTCTGCGTTAACTCCACCTTGATATTTTCAATAGGTGGTTAGCTGGCATGTCAACTCCATTAATTTCCATGGTACATGGCCTTTAACTCCTTTGACAACTGTCAGATTGCATTCAGATCTTTCGTGCCTTTCAATGGTACTCCACTGAATCCTCAACGTCGATCCTTAATCTAATCTACGGTTGCATTTTTTCAGCGGGAGATATGACTGAACACTTTGTAAACCCTAACTCTTACTTAGGAATTTCCACTTTTCAGCTCATTTAGCTCTTCCTGTTTGGCTCTTAAGCTTACGGCACCTTCGAGTGCAAGCGTTTGTATGTGGTTAATTCTGTGATCTTCAAGAAATTCGATGCTCAGGTTTTGATTGAGCTGTGGGTCTAGCTCACCACCGGTTAAAGCATGCTTCAGTCCTCAAACGTTTTAGAAGGGAACTTGCTGATAAGCATAAGCTCAGACTCTTGTCCTCCCGCTATGATATCTGCTCAACGGGATTTCCTCCCTTCAGTCGTTCGCCATTTGGTGAGATTAACACTGTAATTTATCTAGTTTATTCATTTGTTTGTTTTTTTGGTGATGAGAGAGGTTCGATTATACTTGTAAGCGTTAAGTAGTGAATGTTACTTGTCTTCTGCAGGCTGAATGCTTGGGAATCTTCTTCCTATAGGTAAGATTTCAATATCATTTTTCCATAGATTCCTACTTCATGGTTTTCCCATTTTTTTAAATTCTTGCAAAGCAGTCTTACAATATTCTTTCGATATTTCTCGATAGGTCAGTACCCCAACCCTGACCTCTTTGGCACGAAGTTTATAACTGTCATGCACTGCAATGTCTCCTTCAGCCTCGGCTAACACACAGGCTCTCTTTCTCTCTCCAGGTAACATGGTAACCAAAGTTACTGCTCTAGATTCTAGCTTCCACCAAGCTTCTAGAATTGAAAATTTGTTAAGATGTTTTTGAGGGAATTAAAACACTGCTATCCAGTTTTAAGACCGGACTCAGTCTAGAATGCATGATGTTTATTTTTATTATATATTTAAGAATGTAACCTGCAAATATTTCGCCTGGAATCTTACTATATTTTTATGAGGAAGTGTATCTTGCTTTATTTTAGGTTTTACTAGTTATACTGTTCTTGATTCTGTCGAATTCTTGTAAAACCTTCTGGGTCTTTTTTGTTATGTATCATAGTGATATAATGATTCTCCTTTTAATGAAATAGTTCGTCACTGTATGCATATTCCTCATCTCTATTATTCATCTTTTCAACAAAAATGATTATGTTGTAGGTTATACTACTCCACATAGGAATGTTTATCATTTCTTTATTTCTTGTTCTCTAAAAGAAATTTCTGGTTTATTCCCTGTAATTTTTCTCAGGTATTTCAGATTATTTATCATCTATCTATCAAAGCTTTTGTTTGAATATAGCATCTATCGATATTATCTTTTTCCCATTCCCTTATTGCCTGTATTCAGTTTTTGTTTTTAAAAGAAATCTAGAAGTGGGAATTTACACAATTTTTAGTTATGTAATACTATACTCTTCCCTTGAATATATATTATCGTAGAACTGTTGAGATAAATTCTTTCAAGGTTTCTGTTTAATATTTTAGTACATTTTGTGTCCGTACCACCACTTACCGAAGTCTATGTATAGTATATAATAACAGAAAGAACAACTTGTCTTAGGTAGGGCGTTGCCCCAAACCTAAGACCGACAGTTCTAATCTCTGCATAAATCTATTTAAAATTTATGCTAGACTTCATAAGTTTTTCTGGTATAAATTTTATCAGAGTTAGAATTAATAGTTGAAATATTCTTTCACAATTTCATATGATATTTATCCATAGAATTGTTTAATCTAAGATATCACTAAAAAAAATATATGCAAAGAACAATTATATTAAATAGACATTTGCCTCTTTTCAATAGTCACATAATTATCTTCTAAGTCCTTTTAAACATGTAAAAAAAGATAATACCTGTTTATAAATACACTCATAAACTGTGAATTCAAATGTTGTTTACTTATAGTAGATTTACATAACACTTGCGTATCATACATTTCCTGTTTACAGGTAGAATACATTCAACTGTGTATTCAAATGAGAGTTATTTATATATTTGTAGAATACAAAATACCTGTAGAACCAACATTCCTATTTTTTTAACAGAATACAAACACCTATGTACTGAACTATTAAACACTTCATATAAACAGAATGCATAAATAATAATGTACTTATCTGTATTACTTTGTTATAAGCTGTAGTCCTCCCAACCATCAAGTGAGGTGATTATGTCCTCTACTTGCCCCCTATCTCCAGACTTGGATGACACAGGTTAACAATGGATTCACTTTCTGCTGTGACCTCAGGTAGCCAATCCAGTCTATTTCAGAAATCTAGTTTTCAGGATTTTCTGAGCAACTTTTCCACTGGTATCTACCAGCTCTGGAAATTCCTCAACCTTTTTCCCCTCCAGAACAGAACCCCTACTCCTCATTGGGATCAATATTTATCCTCAAAGAAGTAGGTAACTGTTTCCCAACTGTCCCCAACCACTTACAAATTCCTGGAAACATTTTACCATAAGCTTTTTACTTTCTTTAAGAAATTATTTCCATTACTTCATTATTCCTAATTAATTACTTAGAAAACAAATAACTTTGAGACAACAGTAATTATTTGAGTCTTTTCCTGACATAATAATAAAAATAATTGTCTTTTAACTAGTTAACACTAGTTAACTTTAATGAAGATGTCACAACTTCCCCCCCTGGAAGTAACACCATCCTCGATGTTTTTACTCTAGCTCTGCAAAGAGCTCCGGGTAAACTTCTTGCACGAATTTTTCGACCTCCCAAGTAGCCTCATCTGGTCCGAAATGCTTCCATTACACTTTAACCTGGAAAACTACTCATTTGTGGAGTATGATTTCGCTTCGGTCAAGTATGCATCGCGGCTCGACCAGGAACTTGCCATCCGGTTCTACTTGAAAAACAAAAATGTTCCAAATCAATTCTCAATATATATATATATATATATATATATATATATATATATATATATCAAGTTAGGATTATTATTCCTATCCTACCTATATATTCTTCCAATGTATTACATACTTTGCATCATGCACATAACGCTTCAGCAGGGACACATGAAACACATTGTGTACTCGAATGTGGCTGGGTAAAGCTAGCCGATAAGCTACAGGTCCTACCCTTTCTAAAACTTGGAAAGGTCCATAGAACCTGGGAGATAATTTGGCACAAGAGGTCCACCTTAAGGGACTCCTCTTGGGTTTAATTCTCACATATACATGGTCTCCCACCTCGAATTCTTGATAAGACCTCTTTTTATCTGCATAGATCTTTTTCCGATCTTGTGCAGCCTTTAGATTTTGTCTTATTTTCTTTACCTCTATTTCCATTTCAACAAGCATCTCAGGTCACAACATTAATTTTGTCTCGGGGCTGCTCCAATTTATAGGCCTGTGACACTGCCTCCCATATAATGCCTTGAAAGGGCTCATTTTTAGAGATTCCTGATAACCGTTGTTGTAAGAAAATTCAAACCAGATGCAGATAATCCTCCCATTTAGTTGGCTGCTGCATTACATACATGCGCAGAATGTCTTCCAATATTTGGTTCACTCGCTCCATTTGATGGTTATTATGGGGATGATAAGTTGTGCTAAAGTTTATCTGAGTTCCCAAGCCGGTAAACAAAGTTTTCCAAAATGAAGATGTGAACTTGACATCCCGGTCTGAAATAACGGTTTTTGGAATTCCATGCAATCTGAAAATTTCCTTCATAAATATGTCAGCTATCTGTACCGTCTTGTAGGTGGACTACACAGGTATAAAATGTGCAGATTTACTCAATCTATCCACCACCACCATGATAGAATCATTTTTTCTTTTTGTTCGAGGTGAACCCATAATGAAGTCAAAGGATATGATCTCCCACTTCCATTTAGGTATTGGTATGGGCTGCAATAGTCCTGTGGGATGTTGATGCTCCACTTTTACCTGTTGACATTGTAAGCGTTTGCTTAAATATTCAACAATATTCTTACACATACCAGACCAAAAATATACCTTCCTTATTGTGGTCAACATTTTCTGCTATCCTGGATGACCCGCATAATTGCTGCAATGGAATTCATCCATTATCAGCTCCTTTAGAGCCATGCGATTAGGCACATACACTTTTCCTCGGAAGGTTAGCATCTAATCTTCGTTAATTCCATACTCAGATGTACATCGTTGCTTCATGTTTTCTTCCATCTATTGCCATAAAAATTGGTATTCTGGATATTTCTGTGCCTCTTCCTTTAATTGTTCCAAAAAATTATTTTCTAGCTTATTATAATACATCTCATATACACCATGTAATGTTCTACTTAAAGCATCAGCTACTCTTTTTTCTTTTCCCTTTACATGTTGAATGTCCATATCAAACTCACTTAGGAAGGCATTTTGTCTCGCTTGTCTAGAGTTTAAATCTGCTTGCTTGAAGTAACTAGTCAAGTTGCTATGATCTATTTTAAGTACAAAATTTTTTCCCAACAAGTAATGCCTCCACACACTGAGTGCATGTACTACTGCTGTTAGTTCCAGATCATATGCAGCATATATCTGTTCATGGTCTTTTAGTTTCCTTGATTCGTATGCCACCACTTTGACTTCCTGGGATAAAACTGCCCCAACACCTTCTTTACTTTCATTTGTACATACCTCAAACTCTTTGTTAGGATCAACTACCATTAGCACAGGTGCAGTGGTCAAAAACTGTTTCATCTTTTCAAAGCTATTCTGACATTCCATTTTCCATTTAAAAATTTTTCCTTTCCTCTGCAAGGAGGTGATAGGAAAAGCAATTCTAAAAAATCCTTCAATAAATATTTGGTAATATCCAGCTAATCCCATAAAATATCTAATGTCTACCATGTTCTCGGGTACTCGCCATTCCATAATGGTTTTGATCTTCTTGGGATCAACAATGATTCCTTCTACTGAAATAACATTCCCTAGATACTGGATTTCTATTTTAAAGAAATCACATTTACTGTACTTAGCATAAAACTAGTGTTTTCTTAACATTTCCAGAACAAGCCTCAAATGTTCCTTATGCTCTTCATGATTTTTATAATATACCATAATATCGTCTATAAATATAAGTACAAAATTATCCAAGAAAGGATGGAAGATTCCATGCATTAACCTCATAAAGGTTGTTGGCACATTCGTTAATCCAAAGGGTAACACCACAAATTCGTAGTGTCCATACCTAGTATGGAATGTTGTCTTATAAATGTCTTCATCCTTAAATTGAATCTGGTGATATCCAGATCTGAAATCTATCTTGGAAAACACCGTGGCCCCTTTTACTTGATCAAACAAATCATCAATTCTTGGTAGGGGGTACTTGTTTCTTATTGTTAACTTATTGAGTTTCCTATAGTCCATGCACATTCACATGGCCCCATCTTTCTTTCTCACAAAAAGAACTAGTGCTCCCCACGAGGACACACTTTGACGAATATAGCATTTATCCAACAGTTCTTGTAACTGTATTTTCAACTTAGTTAGCTCTGCCACACTCATTCTGTAGGGAGCCCTTGACATCGGAGAATATTTTGGCATTAAATCTATGGTTAAATCAATGTCTCTCCTTGGTGGTAAACTAGGAATATTTTCTGGAAAGACATCCAGAAATTCCTATATCACTGGTATATCTTCCATCATGGGCGATTTTTCCTTTGAATCTGCATACCCTACCTGAATAGCATACAACTAACATCCTGTTCTTATACACTTACTCATCTGCGATGCTATAATTGGGTGTATCTATAATGGATTTTTGATTCCTTGAATCTCTTTACGTGTTCCATCTTGCATTATGTAGTAAATAATCTTTTCCCTGCATTCTACCAAGGTCCAATGCTTTTCTAACCAATCTATGCCTAGAAAAACATCATAGGATCCCAATGGCAGGATGTTCAGATCTACATGTAACTGTTGTTTTGAAATTTCCAGAATACAATTTGGAATCTTGGAAGCTACTTTTCATTTTTTTCCGGTAGCTAGCTATACCAGCCATGAACTTTTAAATTTCTGTTCTTTCAAATTACACATTTCCACTATTTTCGGACTAACATAGATTAGACATGCTCTAGGGTCTACCAAAATAGAAACAGGTTTAGTTAGTAATTTAACTTCTAGTTCAATTATTGTGGGTTGATAATCGACCTGTTGGTCTTCCAAAGCTGCATTGATACAGGGTATGTTCCGTGCTACATCACCTACTCTAGAATATTTTTGTAAATTTTCCATTGTATCATTTCTGATTCACTGTGGAGAGTTTTTGTAATAGTGTGCCTCACCACACCCCCAACACTGTAGAGGTGGCTTAGTAATATGACCTTGAACAGGCCTACTAGACACTTCCGTAGGATTTTCTTCTGCTGGCCATCTGGTTCTCTGGTGATTCTTACCAAATTGTTTTCTAACAGGATTTCGTGCAAAACTTTTAAAGTTACCACTTTTGGTGCCTTTGAAATTGGAATTAATTTTTTGTCCTTTCTTTGGCTGCCAAATTTTACGAACCTCCCCTTTAGCCTTAGACTACTGATAACACATTCGTTCTTTATGAATGTCTTCATCCATGGTCCAGGGGTTTACAAACTCTATTTTCTCCTTCATGTGTGTTGGTATACTACTTAGAAACCTCTGCAACTTAGCCTTTTCCTCTCGAAGATATGGAACATGTCGTAATAGGGAGGTGAACTTGGTGATATAATCATCCATGGTCATTTGTCCCAGCATTAAATCATGAAATTATTTAGCTTTTTCATGATAGAATCTCTCTACCAAATACTTGTCTTTAAAGTACTGCTGGAATGATTCCTAGGTGACATTTTTTTCTTCGATACTATGCACATTTTTAACTTCGTCCCACAAGAGGGTGGATTTTTCTCTTAGCTGATATATAGCTAATCTGGCCTTTAGGTTTTTGTTATATTCATATACCTGAAAGTACTTAGTCATGTTAATTAGCCATGCTTCGGCCACCTGGTTAGCCTCACCATCAAATGTTGGTGGTTTAATTTTTCTAAATTTCCCCTAAAGTTCTACTTTCTGTTTCTTAATCTCTTTCTGATCTGACAAATTGCCAGATTATGCCTCATTGAAATTTTTATTCTTACTTCGCTGAGATGGGATTTTTTCCACTCTGTCTATGGTGTTATTTCTCATTTTTTGTTCATCTCCTTCTTGTATGCCTCTATCAGTACTTGGATGTTCCATCTCCTAGTTTTTTTTGTCTGACAGACTCTTTAATATTTTCTCCTGATCTTGCAGGAATCGCTCATTATCTTTTCAGACACGTACCATTTCCTCCTACATTTGCTACATAGTATTCAACAAGAAACTGGTTTGGTGTTGTTGTTCCTCAAGCAACTGACTAGTTTGTTGATGCTATTCGACACTTAACTGAACCCACATTTCTGGGTTCATCACCTGTTGTGCTTGTGTTTCCCTAGCATCTTGTGGTGGCTGTGATGTTGATCCTCTTCTCATTTTATTTCTCTATGCATTAGTCACATACACAGCTTTATCGTTAGTCAACCCTTACGGTCCTAGCATAGAAACGCTACTTAGATACCACTTGTAACAACTTGACCTTTATAAAAACTACACAGTAAAAAAAAACAATTTAATTTTTATTTTATCCACTGTAATAGAAAATTACTACGGGTTACATAACGATATTGTTGATAATATTTAAATATATAATACATGGTCATCGACCCATATATATATATATAGCTAATATGCAAAACACAACAATATAAAGATTGATTTTTCATAACATCAATATACATATAATTATGGGAATCACATAATAGTTATATGATTAAGGTTTGGGTAATATTCTTATTTGGTTCTCAAAACATACGCCACAACGTTAATTAATCTCTACATTAAATCCACCTTGATCTTTTCAATTGGTGGTTAGTTGGCATGTCAACTCCATTAATTTCCATGGTACATGGCCTTTAACTCCTTTGATAGCTGCTGGATTGCATTGAGATCTTTCGCGCCTTTCAATGGTACTCAACTGAATCCTCATCGTCGATCCTTAATCTAATCTACAGTTTCTTTTTTTCAGAGGGAGATCTGACTTAACGCTTTCTAAACCCTAACTCTTACCTAAGAATTTCCGCTTTTCAGCTCATTTAGCTCTGCCTGTTGAGCTCTTAAGCTTATGGCACCTCCAGGTGGAAGTATTTGTATGAGGTTAATTCTGCGATGTTCAGGAAATTCGATGCTCAGGTTTTGACTGAACTGCGGGTCTAGCTCACCACCGGTCAAAGCATGCTTCAGTCCTTAAATGTTTTAGGAAGGAACTTGCTGATAAGCATAAGCTCAGACTCTTGTCTGCCCTCTATGATATCTACTCAATGGGATTTCCTCCCTTCAGTCGCTCGCCATCTGGTGAGATTAACACTGTAATTTATCCCATTTATTCATTCGTTTGTTTTTTTGGTGATGAGAGAGGTTCGATTATACTTGTAAGTGTTAAGTATTGAATGTTACTTGTATTCTGTAGGCTCTCTGCTTGGGAATCTTCTTCCTATAGGTAATATTTCCATATCGTTTTTCCACATATTCCTACTTCATGGTTTTCCAATTTTTTTAAAGTCTAGCAAAGGAGTCTTACAATATTATTTCAATATTTCTCGACAGGCCAGTACTCCAACCCCAACCTCTTTGACACAGAGTCTATAACTGTCATGCACTACAATGTCTCCTTCGGCCTCGGCTAACACACAAGCTCTCTTTCTCTCTCTAGGTACCATGGTAACCGAAGTTACTACTCTAGATTCTGGCTTCCACCGAGCTTCTAGAATTGAAAATTTGTTAAGATGTTTTTAAGGGAATTAAAACCATGTTGTCCATTTTTAAGATGACACTCGGTCTAGAATGCATGGTGTTTATTTTTATTAAATATTTAAGAATGTAACCTGCAAATATTTTTCCTAGACTCCTACTATATTTTATGAGGAAGTGTATCTTGCTTTATCTTAGGTTTTATTGGTTATACCGTTCTCGATTCTGTCGGATTCTTGTAAAAACTTCTGTGTTTTTTTTGTTTTGTATCACAATGATATTATGATTCTCCTTTTAATGAAATAGTTTGTCACTGTACACATATACAAAAAAGATAATACCTGTTTATAAATAGACTCATAAATTGTGAAATCAAATGTTGTTTACTTATAGCAGATTTACATAACACTTGTGTATAATACATTTCCTATTTACAAGTAGAATACATTCATCTATGTATTCAAATGATATTTATTTCTATATTTCTAGAATACAAAATACCTGCAGAAATAGCATTCCTATTTTTTTAACAGAATACAAACACATGTGTACTTAACTATTAAACACTTCATATAAACAAAATGCATAAATACTAATGTACTTATCCGTATTAATTTGTTTTAATTTGTGGTCCTCCCAACCATCAAGTGAGGCGATTACGTCTTCTACTTGCCCCTAGCTCTAGACTTGGATGAAATGGGTTAACAGTGGATTCACTTTCTGCTGTGACCTCAGGATAGCCAATCCAGTCAATTTCAGAAATCTAGTTTTCAAGTTTTTCTGAGCGAATTTTCCACTGATCTCTAACAGCTCTGGAAATTCCTCAACCTTTTTCCCCTCTAGAGCAGAACCCCTACTCTTCGCTGGGATCAATATTTACCCTAAGAGAAGTAGGTAACTATTTTCCAAGTGTCCCCAACCACTTACCAATTCTTGGAAACATTTTACCATTAGCTTTTGACTTTCTTTAAGAAATTATTTCCATTAATTAATTATTCATAATTAATTAGTTAGAAAACAAATAATTTTGAGACAATGGTAATTATTTGAGTCTTTTCCTGACACAATAATAAAAAAAGCTATCTTTTAAGTAGTTAACACTAGTTAACTTTAATGAAGTTGTCACATTCAGATGAAACCATACAGACACTAATATGTGGACCTTTAAAGCTATGAAAAACAGACAAATGGAAACTAAAAACCCAAAAACATAATATTAGTGAGATATTAGAAGAAAAAGGGTCTAAATTTGTTATAGCAGCTTGGATTGGCTCCTTGTTGCGTGAGAAACTAGTAATAGGGGGATGCGACATGCTTCCCAATGCACTCCAGTCCATGGTCATGTTGATGAAGGTGTTCCAAACAGAGGAAAAGGGAAAATTTCCTCTCTCTTTTCATGAAGATCTAGTAAAACCGTGAAGAGTAAAAAATTCATATATGCTAATACAGGTCCACCATGTCCAAAAAAAGTTGCCTCTTGTTGTTTCCTTCCCATTAATGATTTCTTCGTGAATAAGGAGTGGGCTGAGTTACTAAAAGTGAGTTATAGTTTCCTCCACTCTAAATTGTGTCCTAGTGCTACCTCGACTGGCACACTCTCAATAGTATGTTATGCCTTTCTAGACACAGGATCTCTAGTGTGGCATGGTTGCTACACGAGAAGGAGAGAAATTCCAAGGAACAGGGAGGGAGGGAGGTATTAGAGAAGAGACAAATATGAACAGGAGTAAAAGTGATATCAGTAAAGCAAACTTAGGTACATGCCCCAAACAAAGGTAAGTAGTCAAAGACGATCCAGGTTATTTGAGACTGTGCCATCAAAGGATAAATCCAGTTGAAAAGAGATGCCTGAAGAACCAAAATCCAAGAGGGAGTGGGCCTTCCACGTCAGTGTTGGGGCATGGCAACTAACAAATAAGAGTAGGAAGTTAAGGCAACTAACATCAATATGTGGAGCTCACTTCTACACATATGCTCTTCTTGGTATGGTCATTTGACCTACTAAGCACCGGCCATGTTGCCCCTACCCCTCTCAAAAAGGTGTAATCATTAAAATGGGCCAGAGAAAGAGCCAAGTTTTTGAATGAAAATATGGTTTGGTGATGTAGTAACTACCTAGACTAAAACTTCCATCAATGTGGCAAAGAAATACTCAGCACATTGATTGAAAATATAGATGGGAATCCAGGGATTAAATTTTCGAGACTTTTTAGAATTTGATGGGAAGTTAGAATGGATGAATAGTCATACATACCATTGATAGTTCCATGACTATTTGGGTTTTCGGGCGGGTGTACAATTCTAGCCGATTTCTCCAGCTCTGACTTACACATTAAATGTCTCACTAATTTATTTTTTGAGTTGTTTTTATAAAAAAAAATTGGAAGTTAACAATTTATTTTGTTTTGTTAATTTTTTTGAATGAGAGTTTTTGGAAGTTATGTTTTTGAATTTTTCTGTGGAAGTTTTATAAAAATATTACTCAAGAATTTATTGAAATCACAAGCTTGATAGGTAACCCCTGTACAATGAAAATGCATTAACAAGTTTTTTCAAAGTGCTAAATTCATATATACAACACTATCACTCCCCAACCATTTAAATTTCACTAAATTACCTCAGACCTCTTTGAATTTGTATTTAAATGGCCACTTGAATTTTTTATTTTGCTACATCTAAGGGGCTCATTTGAAATGTGTTGCTAATTCCTGGACCAAAGCGAGTTGAGTTGTCCATGGAAGTCTGTTACACTCATTTTAGGCCCAACGTTAATCGCATACTTCGTTTTGGTCAATTTTTTGTTGCAACAATCAGGAAACGGAATGTGAGGGTTCCATCACAATGATAAAATTTATAAGTTGCCAAGTAACAAGTTGAGATATATTGAATTTATTTAAATATTGTATGGTAGGTGGAATTTGAATTTGATTGCCTAGTGCCTTCCTAAAAAAAGAGGAGATTGAAAATTACTGGAAAATGAGATACACAGCCACTACCTCTCCTTCATGCTCTTAGAGTCTTTATATTTTCACGCGAGTCTATGTATTTATTGAATATGTAATTTACTAATCTCTTGTTACAATCGCCAATATTAGGTTTAGTTTTGTTTCCGGATAAGGCAACTACAAAACACCTTCTGATTTTTGTTTTTTTCCCATCCGATCTTTCCCATGTTGCTATGTCACTTCTCCTGTGACTTCGACAATATTGTTGGATCCATAAAATCTGTATTATCAACCATGCATTTTTTCATAGCATGTGGATGTTTTTTTTATGACCTTTAATTATTAAAAATATAGTTTTCATGTGGATGTTTCTTAAATGAATTTTAATTATTAACAATACGTTAAGTCCCTATATTAATAGTGTAGTCCCTTATTATGTTAGTGTAGCCCCCCTTATTTTTATTGTTGTAACCCTATGACCCCCATATTGTTATTATTGTGCCCTTACATTATTATTTTTAGGTCGGCTAGGATTACATTGTGACCCCACTAGGATTATATTATGGCCCCATTGACTCCTATATATAGAAGGAGGTTTTGGTCATTTGTATGATCCAAGAATTGTTCATTCATGTAATGCATTGGAGGTTGCCCCCTTGAAGTGGCTTATTTCTAAGGCATTGATATCTCTTTTCTTCTCTTTTTGGAGCTGGTTTCCCAACATTTGGTATCAGAGCTTTGAGATTCTAGGGTTTCGCTACTCCAAACAGGTCAGCGTGGCATTTTTGCTATAACGTTTTTTCTACAAAGTTTCAGAGTCTAGAATATTTAGGGTTTGAAGCCAAAATCTTGAGGAACATTGTCAAAAAAATTTAGATATTGGTTCACAATAATTTTGGAGATATGATCTATGCAAGTTAGGTCATTTTGCAAGCTCCTAAATTTAACCTAAACAGGTCATCGTGGTATTTCCGTAATAAATTTTTTTATACGAAGTTTTAGAAGATGAAATTTTTAAAGTGTGAAGCCACAATATTGAGGACCATCATCAAAAAAATTCAGATATTGGTTCGCAATATTTTCGGAGATATGATCTGTGGAAATTAGGGATTTTTTAGGCTTCTAAATTTCATCTCAAAGAGGTGATCATGGGAAAATCTTCATAGCTCTCTCTCTGAGCATCAGATTGTAATTATGTAAAATTTGGCAAAGGAAACAATGAGACATGGAAAGTCGTACAAGCTCACTCTACTGAACCACTCCAAAATTAGGTCATTATGGGAGATTGGACATAACTTTTTCTTGAAGAATCCAAATAAAATCAGACCTGTGGCGTTTTAAAGAAGCTTCAGAGAGCTACTGGAGGGCTAAATTTCATATATTGAGGATTCGAAATTATATAGATAATTCAATTTCAATATTGAGCTCCTCAAAAGCAAGAAAAGGTGTGTATTTGGTTTTTAGAATTACATAACGTGGTTTGAAAAAGTAGTTTGAAGTGATTCCAAGGGAATATTTTAGAATTTTTATTAGTATTGGGTTCTATAATGCCTCCAAAAAATAATTCCATACCCATTAATCCCTCAAAAAGCTATACTGTGACGCATGAAGAGGAATAATTGCAATATGAGATATCAAAATTACAGTACCAAGTGCAAAAATTTTTTATCTTAAAAAGAGCAACCGAAGATGACATAGATGGTTTAAAAGTAGAAATAGAGGCTAAGTTTGATGGTTACAAAGATCAAATAATAGCTAATATGGATGATAAATTAGTGGAAGATCACATCGAGCATCAGCAACAAGTTCTCCAACTCTCAAAGGATAACCTAAATTTGGTGCAGAATATAATGAAACAACAGGAAGATCAACATCACATCGAAGGAATTTCTGAAGTAGTCATAGAAACAAGAAATCGAAAAGTACGATCAATTTTAGAGTATCTCAGCAAATGGAAAAAATTTCTTGTAGAAGATTCCACATGGGAGGATGAGAATTTTATACAGAAGCATCAAGAAATAATGAAGCATTGAGGACAACACTTGTTTGAAGGAGAGGGGCATGTTAATTCCCTATATTAATAGTGTAGTCCCTTATTATGTTAGTGTAGCCCCCCTTATTTTTATTTTTGTACCCTTTCAACCCCCATATTGTTATTATTGTGCCCTTACATTATTATTGTTAGGTCGGCTAGGATTACATTGTGGCCCCATGGACTCCTATATATAGAAGGAGGTTTTGGTCATTTGTATGATCCAAGAATTGTTCATTCACGTAATGTATTGGAGGTTGCCCCCTCGAAGTGGCTTATTTCTAAGGCGTTGATATCTCTTTTCTTCTCTTTTTGGAGCTGGTTTCACAACAAATTATAGTTTGAGGTAGATGAACCTTAGTTCCATATTTCAAATGAATTTTAATTATTAAAAAAATAGTTTGAGGCAAATGAACTTACTTGATAATCTTATAACACATATTTCATTAAATTTGGAAGTATTCTATTACAAGGCCTTGAACAACATTCATTATTTTTTAATTCACGATATTAACTTAATTTACGTTAAAAATAATTTAGGAATGTCAAACGAATTAGATACCATTAATAGGTCAAACATGGGGTTGTTAGGTACAATAATATTAATGCACAATATGAGTGTGAAAGAAAACCCTTAGAAACAATTTATTTAAGGTAAATCATATTAGTATGTATAACATCCAAGAAATACATTATAGTTATGGATAACATACTAGAGTCATCGATGTTTGATTTTTGTGTTAGACGACTCTAACCCCCTTTCCCACAACATGCGAGAGAGTTTTTGATTGAATAGTGGTGATGTGAGGATCTTAATGTAAGTGGAAAGGAGGTGCCTCCCTTGCATTGCTTTGAAAATAGTCTAATAGAAACTTAGTAAAATGTTTTTGTGCTAAATTCTCTACCCCTTCATGCCTTTAAGTAACACTAATGAGGAGGTGATAATTCTTCTTTACAACATCCATGTATCCACTATAAAAGCTAGGCACTATTGATCTTGGTATTTCAAGAAGGTTGCGTATCATTGATCTATCTCCACTCAAAGCCAATTACATCGAATGAGAGTTCTTAAATGGGTATTCAAGTCATTCCATTATGATGGACATTGTCACAAATTGAATTAAACAAGAATTAGTGGCTGTTGAGATCCAATATACACAGACAAGTAAGTAGTGGAATCAAGGGTTTTCAAAAAATAGTACACTTGATGGGAGTCCAAATATTTATCTCTCCTTGTCAACATTGTCATAATAATGGTCCTAATGTAATAGCTCCAACCTATTGTATGAAAAACCATGATTGACCATTACTTTCACCAAGAGGAGAAAATGATAAGAATTGTTAACGGGGAATAAATAAATGTGAAATACAACTTATGGATTTTAGTTGAAATTTATATAAGTCCTCATGCTCTTTAATTATTAAATACTTAATGTAAATACTAATAAATTATCATTAAAATATTAATTTTTAATATTAAATATTTATTAAAAGTCATTTATCTATTACACATGATTTTCCATGTGGTCTAAATAAACCACTTAAAACCCATTATCAATAAATTCTAATTATTTTTGTAAAATATGTATCTTTAATTACATTAAGAGATTTATTTCCAAAATATAATACATTTATAAACTTGTATCAATACATAATAACTAAATGGAATACAATAAATAGCTTGAGGTCTTGTTATATTTTATGAGATTATTTTACTTACAAATAGTTTATTTAATAATTGAATTTTACAAATGTTAACCTTGATGGGAAAATCATGTCATATGGTTGGAAAAGTTTAAATATGTTCATTTCTGACGCAACTCTTGAATGAGCCTGAATAGTCTACTTAATGCTCATTATGAATTAATTAATCCATATTTTAATAGAAAACATTTTTTTTACATAGAGTTTTCTTTTAGAAATAACAATTTCACACTTGTTAGCGCTCAAGTCTACCTTAGGCTGAAATAAGGTAAAAATCAAGGCAACATCAAACCAAGCTCAGCCTCGTAGCTAGCCCTACGAGGACAGGAGAGGGCTCTCTCCGAGTCTATCTCGGAAAAAGGTCTTCAAAGGGGCTGAGATGACTTATAATGGATACTGATTTTAGGCTAGTAAATAGATAAGGGGTTTTGATTTTGATTTTATGGGTTTTGTTGAAAAAGGGGAAAGACAATTTTTGGGCTTGGGATGAGACCAATTTCTTGCAGAGTTCAAGTTGGGGCGAGGTAGGTAGCGGCTTTGATGTCTTGGATCAAATCAATGGATTGGAAATACAGCTAAGGAGTCGAAGAGAGCAAGAGAGAACAAGGATTCTCTTCAAACTGAAGAAAAACATGTAAAACTAAACAAAATTCTAAGGCAGAGCATCAGCATATCAATGAATTCTACCTCAATTACTCATTTGTTTAATTTAGAAGCAAAGAGAATGGAAATGGCATACATATAACATTAATGAAACTTACAATAACATGATAAAAACATCATCAAAACTCAGAAGCCACAAGAATCCCAAAAAGTGCTGCAAAACTCTGGTCTTTCCCTTGCTAAAAACTGAAAGATGGATATACAATGGAGTGCCAAACTTTTCCCAAGAGTCCAACCATGTAAAATTCCTCAGAAAATACAATATATAGACCACCATAACCCCTTCCCATGCCTCTAGGGGTCGATCTCACCCTTCTAGGGGCAGTTTGAACAAATTCTAAACAAGGAGCTGAAATCTAGGCATCCAAACAACTTGCCTCTAAAAGGAGGGAAACTAATTCATTCATTTAATTTTCACTTTTTAGTGAATGAATCATCTAGAACAAGTAAATACATGCAAAAATTACATCATTTTTATCAAATTACATCAAGCTAGGTCAAAAATTATGTCAAGAGGTGAAACTAGTCCAAACTGGCCAAATTTCTGAGCTGGAAGGTGAAAAATAGGCTAATTTCCTCTATGCGCCGCGCTACTTTGGACCTACTTTTGGAGCACTTCCTGAAGTCAAAATCAAGCTCATGATAGATGTTTGGAAAGATATGTATGTATTCTATCCAACCCAAGTGGAATTTCCTGATTTGGAGCTCATTTTCCCCTCCAAAACTTCATTCTCCCAGGACTACTTCCTGCTGGTGCAAAAGGTGGCAGAAAGGTGATTTTCATGGTGTTTTTGGCCCTTTTGATCATCCAGAACTTGATGAAATGCTTCAGCCATTTCTGAGAATGCATAACTTTCCATGAAAAATCCAAAAAATTTCAAGTTTTCCTCCAGAAGGTGTCCCAATCATAAGCACGCGTCGGGTGGCACGACGCGTTGGGCGAAAAAACCTGTTTTGCAACCAAAATTTTCAAAATGACAAAAACTTCTCCAAATTTGCTGAAATTTGGAGTGAAGGTCTCCTATCATGCCTCATGCTCATCCAACGAAGCCTCGACCAAGATTCTAAGCGGATCAGGCCTTTTTCGCCGTTTCACTGCTTTCCTCAACCTTGCTTTCAGAATCTTCATCTTCGCTCTGCAAACATGTGTGTGGGAACAGTAGTGATTTTTGATATGACGGAGCATGTATTTATCTTTATTGGCCTTCGCCAAAAACTTCTCTAGATGCCTATTGACTTTCTCAAGCCAAATTTTCCACTCATAAGGTGTCATGTCACCTGGTCTCTTTCGGGCCAATTCCCGATCTTCACGGATTTTTCGCAATTCCGTGAGTGTCTGCTAATCCTCTAGTTGTCTGTTGCGCTGCTCCAAGTAGTTTATCACCCACTTTTCTCTCTGTAATTTCTCGGTCAAAGTGCCAATCTCGGATTTCTGCTCCTGGATGACCTCCTTCAGCTTTGAGCTGGGAGAACTCGTATCAACATCAATCAACATAAACTCAGTATCTTGGCCTCCTGAGGGGCCCTCATCCTACATCAGCCTCTTGCCTCTATACTGAATCTGCACCTGTACTGATATCGAAGGTGAGACCCCTTCCACACCATGTGGAGATAGTACTCGCGCTGCTGGTGAAGTCAACGAGACCCCTTCCACCCCGGGTGGAGATAGTACTCGTCGTGATGCTGCAAATAAGGCTCGATGGCCTCTCTGATATGTAACTGCCACTGGCGCACTGATGGGCTCCATCTCAGGAACATCAAACTGGTGTGAAGGCTCTCCCTCATCATGAACTACCTCGGGAGGTGGTTGTGGCACTGCAAAGAAATCACGAGAAATAAACTCCTCCCAAGCAATGCCCTGCTGTGTAAGCTGATGTACCACCATGATTTTGATCAGCGCGTAATGATATATGCTATTATGTTGCTGTGCTGGGGTCCTCTTCTGTATAAGAAACATCATCCGCTCTATGTTACGGTACATGAAGTATGGAATTCTCATCAACCGCACTCTCGTGAAGTGCATCAACAACTAGATGTGATATGCATACAAGCGTGAAAAGCGCCCTTCACAACTGAAATACCGAATGATGAGCTTCATCAATGGTGCATACTCATCCTTCAGAAAGCGGAATGGAAAAACCCGGCTCAACTGTCTCAAATACCCAGGTCTGATGTATGGCTCATAATAGGCTTTATCCAACTACTGCCTCTTGTTCCATTCGTCACCAATGTTCAGTATCCCAGTCGCCTCTGAAATGGTCTCTGGTGACAAAGTAAAATCCACCCCAGCAAGGTTTACACGACCGTTATGCAAATTTAAGACAAATAGGCGAGCTAACTCATGATGATGCTGAGTTTGGGAAATCATCTCACAATAATGGAAACATGACTGACGCTGAAAACAATCCATTGCAAGCGGGCAAGCCTACAATTGAACCAACGAAATAGGCTCCTCCCTGACATGCTGGCCACTTTTGTGAGACCTCCTTGGCACATTAACCTCTGTAGATGAATCACTGTCCTGCTCATACCCCTGCTCATAAGGTGAATCTGTCTCTGACATGGCGCTGAAATCAAGATGTATGACAAATATATGCTGATATAGGTATGGTGAAAAAAAGAGTTAGGTGTATGTCTGAAAATGATGAATTGGTGCTTTGCCTTTCAATATCAAATATGCCAAATGTTTCAAACATGGAATGGGGACTGTGGGAAGTGTCAAAATGAACACAATGGACTGTCAAGTGGCTTTGGAAAAGACAAACAATTTACTCACTGCTTTGGAAAATGTTGGGATTACACACCTTTACAAATGGTATGGGAATGGGTGATAGTAATGATACTTGCAATGTGATAGACATAAGAGTTATTCAAATGGTAAAATTACAGTCAAAGACATATAAAAAGCCATTGGAACTTGTGGAAATTTAAGTTTTAATCAATGGAAGGGAAAGAGGTAACAAGTAGGGTTTGGGAATTCACATGGGGACAAAGGGTAAAGGGATATGGGGACAATAAATATGGGACTATGGGACTTGTGCTATAACAATAATGAAAATATCAATGAGACAATGATATGATAATAACAGTGACAAAAACTCCAATAACAATGAAATGAGATTGTTTTGACAAGTTGCAGCTTTGACACCAATATTCAAATTACAATCATCTCTTCCTCTAACCCTATGGAGCAGATTTTGGAGTGGATATAGGGTTAAAACCTTTCACCATTCAAACACTTGTTTTCTCCACCTTTAAACCACCATAGCATATCCAAAAAACATTTGGCAGGCGTTAACACACTTACTTGGAGCTTGGAAGATTATTTGAAATTGAAAAATCACCAAACGTTGATGAGTTTGAGCTGGAGGGCTCAACGCGCCGCGCGCACTCCCAGTGCACCACGCTAGTTTGGTGCACCTTGCCTACACAAAAATACACTGCCAACCTTCGCCCAGTGCGCCGCGCACATTCTATGTGTCGCGCACAATGATAACACACAGTCACGACCCTTGCAAACTGAAATTTGTTCTTCCACCTCCCAATTCGACTTTGCAATGAGAATTTGTGAATGTAATTTGACAAAAATGATTCACATAGCCTTGGAAAATATCTTGCAAGAGTTGGTTTTAATTTTTACTTCCTCCACAACCCATTTTGTAATGTTTTTCATTTGGCACTTTATCATTTCATTGAACTTCTGTCTCTTGGCTTTTTCACTGAATTTCTAAGTTTGGACTGATGAAATGATTTGATTTTTTGCAGGGATATTGGCGTTGATGTTTGGAAAAGGAAAACCAGAGCCTGCTTTGAAAACTCCATGACGGAAAAAATACATAAATATTACAAAAAATGAATTAGACAATTTCTTATTCAAAACAGAGTTTTGAACAAGAAATGTACTCAAATGTGTTTAATGATGAAAATTTGAACTAAGAACCTCTTCGAAAACCATCCTCATTGCTTGCGGGCATTTATTCAACATGTCAAAATACTGACCCCTAGACTCAAAACTAAAAGACTCTTTTTGACCAAAATAATCATTTATGACCATGAATGATGTGAACTGATCTTTGATGAATTTTGAGGAATTTTAATTAGCCCGGTAGGTACAAGCACGAGGGAATACAAGAAGACCAAACCCTTCCGTCAGTCAGTAACATGCCCTAAGCGAAATGCAACTAAGTGAATTGAGCGAGACACCTAAAAATTAAATGCAAAAAGTGAAATGATCTCTGATGGAGGGCTGTAAGGACCGACTCTAACATTGGCTCCAATGGGGATGGTAGCTCCAAGGAGGTGCCAAGAACAGTTGATCTCTGGAAGAGCTAGACAGTGCCTTCATCCATTGGGCTATGAAATCCATTATTTTGACAAAACACTCAAGACTTTGACTTATTTTATTGACTGAAACTTGATTGAAACCGACTCAAATTTAAAACTGAACAAACTGAAATACTGACTCTACAAAATGAAACCAAACTAACCTCCGTCCTTCTTCAGAATTATAGCCTTCACTTCGGGCCCCAGACTGAAGAAAAGACATCAGCCCACACTTGCGATGAACTGAAATAAAATGATATGTACAATGGTGATGAATACAGCAGAAAACACTAAAAAATGGTACCACTTGAGCAGCCAACCATTGACTGGCCCTCCAGGACAATCATCTCCATTCATCTCCTTCAAAATAAAGGCATTTTGACCCCGATATGCTGCAATCTTAAAAGGCCCTTTCCAAATATTTTCAAATTTTCCGTGCTTACCCTTGTCTTCATTTCGAGCATCCCACTTCAAAACCACCTCATCCAGCTGAAACTTATCTGATTTCGCCTTCCTGTCATAAATCTTCTTAATACACTCCTGCAACTTGAATGTATTTTGAAAGACCTCCTCCCTTGTCTGCTGTAAGTGAATCATTTGGTTTATCCTTCTTTGCATGGGATCTTCCTCACTACTGGCTTCCTGAAGCAGTTTGATCACCAGGACAACAAGAGAGGTAGGAAAAATTGTATCTACTCCATATACCAACTCAAAAGGAGACATGCCAATGGATTTTTTCTGACTTACCCAATCAGCCCAAAGTGCATTTACTAACTTCTTATGCCATCCTTTCTTATTGATTTCCAGCAATTTCTTAATGATGTTGACCAAAGACTTATTAGAGGATTCCGCCAATCCATTTCCTTGCGGATGGTAGGCAGTTGAATGTCCCAAGATGATGTTATACTTATTTCAAAATTCAACCATCCTTTTTGACTTGAAAGCCGCTGCATTATCTGTGATTATCTTACTAGGACAACCAAAACGTGACAGAATGTTATTCTCAAGAAAAGAAATAATTACCGCATCCGTAGCTTGTCTGGTGGGAATTTCCTCGATCCACTTCGTGAAGTAATCCATTGCTGTCAATATCCATCTGTGCTGACCTGAAGATGCCGGATGAATTTCTCCAATGAAATCCAATCCCCACTGCTGAAATGGTGCACTAACTTCAATTGGTTTAAGAGGCAAAGGCTGTAATTTCTGCTTCCCTTCGAAAATTTGACATTCGTGACAATTCTTAACAGCCTTATATACATCAGAAAATAAAGTAGGCCAATAGTATCCTGCTCTCAGAATCTTATTCGCTGTGGTTTTCCAAAATAGATGGCCCCCGTAGTCTCCTTTATGAAAATCCTCCAAGACTCTTTTGGCTTCTTCCTCTACCAAAAAATTCAATAACATTCCACCAGGGTCTTTCCAATATAATGCAGAATTCAAAATAAAAAACTTTGCAGCTCTCAACTTCAAGGTTCTACTCTTATTTCTAGGCATCCCGAGTGGTGGAGACAAATTCCGAAGTACATACAAAACGTCAGCATACCAAGGGGAAGAAACAAAGATATCGGATACCTGAAATGACGCACTTTCTTCATCCTCATCAGACATAGCAGCGATCAGATTTATGTCTAAAGCATGCAGATTTTTTTCGGCCATGAGCTTTGCTAGTCCTTGTCCTTTAATTAACTTGGTGGGTTTAATGTCCACATCATACTCTAACAATGCAGCGATCCACTTACCCCATCTCCCTTCCGGATCTTCCCGTACCAAAACATCTTTGACCGCAGCATTAGGAACATAAGAGATAATATGGGAATGCAGTATATACACACGAAAATATTTCAATGCCTTCACAAGAGCTAGAGACTGCTTCTCAATGATGTTGTATTTTAAGGCTCCATCCCTTATAATTCGACTGAAGAAAGAAATGGGCTTCTCAACTCCATCTCTTTTCTGCATTAAAACAGCTGCCAAAGTGTGCTCAGAAGCAAATGAAAACAAAATGAAGTCCTGTGTGTGATCCGGGCTGATTAAAATTGGAGCTGAAGAAAGAGCTAACTTTACCAAATTGAATGATTTCACCGCCTCTTCCGTCCACTTCACTTGGTTGTCCTTTTTTCAGCATGTTTGTGATCTCTCTAAGATGCTCAGCAAGATTTGGAATGAAACGACGCAGAACATTCATCTTACCATTAAATGACTGTATTTCTTTCTTGTTCTAGGGTTGTTCAATTTTCTGGATTTCTTCAACACGTGCCGGGTCAACACGAATGCCATCTTTTGAGATGATGTGGCCAAGAAGTTTTCCTTCATCCATGGCAAACAAGCTCTTTTTCGGATTCAGCGAAATGCCATATTTTTTGCACTTCTGAAAAACAACTCTCAAATGATATAAATGCTCTTCATCAAAATTTGAAAATACTGTTAAATCATCAAGGTAAACAACAAGAAAAACATCTTTCTCATTAGCTAAAGCCATATCCATCGCCCGTTGAAATGTTGCACCCGCATTCTTCAAACCAAATGGCATTTTGGCATAGTGGAATGTCCCCCACGGAGTGGTGAAAGCAGTCTTGTCTTTGTCATCCTCTTGAACCAAAATTTGATTATATCCTGAATAGCCATTGAGTAGTGACATCCATGATGCTCCAACTACTCGTTGAAGAATATGGTCCATTTTCGGCAGTGGATAATTGTCCTTTAACGACACCTTGCTCAAATTTCTGAAATCAATACACAACCGGATCTCACTTGTCTTTTTCCTCAGGGGCACCAAATTGGAAATCCAATCAGAAAATCTGATAGATACAATGATTCCTGACTTATACAACCTATTTACCTCCTTCTCAATCAATGGTAGCAGCTTCGGATTGATTCTCCTCAACTTCTGACGGAAAGGCTTCTGATTAGGCTTGATTGGAATAGTATGTTGAATTATACTCGTATCATAAGTCTTTATATCTGAATAATCCCACGCAAAAGCATCAACAAATGAAGATAACAAACTCACATATTCAGCTTTTACCTTTGGTGACAATGATTTGGATAACTTCACCATTTTCGGATTCTCAGCGGTTCCAATATTCACATCTTCGACTCCTTTCTCCGTTGGCCGTAAGGTAGGCTTCTTAGCTACATCATCCTGATCGAAGAGTTCCTCTAAAGGTATCAAGCCTTTAGGAATAACATTATCCTTAAGCTGCAACACTTCCATTTCATTGATTTGAACATTATCACCATCATCAAATTCTACATCAATTGAAGTATCTTTGAACTTACCCTTATTTTGCAGAAAATCATTAATCTCATCATCATCCTGAAAAACTTGCCAACATCTTTGATTATCGGGGATGGTAGGACAATGCTTCACATGGATCTCGAACTTATTGCTTGAATTCATTGGGATATTCAAGTTACTTGCTGCCTTGGCAAGTGCATCTGCAATTCCATTTTGGATGTGAGGAATACAAGTCAAGGTATAATCTGAAAACTGTTTCAAAATATCAAGGACAGCATTCTGATAAGCCCGCATCCGGGGATGCTTTTTTTGGTATTCACCCTTTACTTGCTTAATCACCAATTCAGAGTCTCCATAAACTGCAATTCTTTTGGCATTCAACTTCCTAAGAATCTTTAGGCCAGCAATCAGAGCTTCATACTCAGCCTCATTGTTCGAACAATCAAATGCTAATTTATAAGAACATACCCGTACATTTATTGGTACTTTGTCTGGGTCAGAAAAGGGGTTGCGTACCCAAATACCAATTCCAGCACCATCACTCCCAACTGCTCCATCGAAATCCATGGTCCATAGAACATCTTCATCTTCTTCTAGGTGCTGAAATTGCGCTAGCTCTGTCTTTTCTGCTTGCTGTCCACTATCTTTCGCTGATTTCCCAACTGAACTTTCCGGTTTCTGCCTTTCTTTCTGCAAAACTTCTCTGAAATTCTCGGTAATCTCTGGAATATCTTCTGCTTGAACTAACTGAGTGTCTACATCATTAAAACTATCGGCAAACAAAACAAAAGACTCTAAGTCCGTATGTACATAGTTGATTGGATGATTTACCGGTTTCTCCTTGGTTGTGATCATGTATTTCATTTTCTGTTCCCGATACAACTTTCTCATTTGGCCAAACACGGGAATCGTTGCATAGGAGAAATCTAACTATAATGTCCCTTTCAACTTTTCTCCCCAAGATCTAGAAAGCAGCATACCAAATCTGGGAGGAATATCCACGACAACAACGTCCATCAAAACATTCTTTGCAGGAATCTGATCCAAACTTACAACCAAGTCTTTAATAAGCCCAATACATCTCACCCTGCTAGAATCAAATGAATAAATATCATGGTACTTTCTGGTAATGTCTAAACCCAACTTCTCCATGATTTCTTTCGGCATAAGATTATGGGAAGCACTGGAATCGAACATAGCATTATGCAATTCAAACTCATGCAATCTTAAACTGATGTAAAAAGGAGGCACTTCGCTGTCTGGAGACTCAGCATCTAAAGCTGGTCCGAATATGAGTTCAGGTTGATCATCCTCAATATTCACCATATTAGACATGGGATCGAAATTCAAAAATTTTGACACTTGACCTCTATAACTGTTGTTCTTCATTATTTCAGTCAAGGGAATAGATACCTTCAATTTAGAAATCTCGTTCTCCAAGCTAAAGGCTGAAGTTTTTTCGATCTCTTTTGCTGGAACCTATTTCTTATCAGCCTTATCCTTCGATGTAGTTGGATGATTTGAATTTTCTGCTAATGATGACTTTGTGGCAGCGGGATCAACTATTTCTTTCGCTTTCTTTTGTGCAACCGGCGAATCACTTTTAGCTGGAACTTCCTTTCTTTTCTGAATTGGATTGACTGGTACATCTCTGCTTCTAAGGGAATATTGCTTCTGCTGAGCTGACAGAGCATTCATGTAGCCTCTTTGATATTCATCTGACTCTTCTTCAAGCGCTGCATCATTAGCCAAGATAAAATCTTCATCTCTATGTACTGCTGAACTTTCTGCATACTCTTCATCTTCGGTGATATAAATGGGCAGATCATCGGGAGTAAAGAAGTGGTTTTGCTCCCCTACTACATCATCTTCATCGTCTGAATCTTGACCAACAAAATTTTGTTGAAGAGGTGTTTTTACTTGCTGCTGGGCTGCTGGTTCTTGTGCTCTTTGTTCACGTTGCTTTATCCTGAATTGGGGCTGCTGGTGACCACGGTAATTGGGATTTCGAATCGGCGTTTCGGGCTTATCAAGAGTGAGCCTTTCGAACATCTTTCCCATTTCACGAAGTATCTTATCTGTGGATGTGGAAGCTTCTTCTTTAATTACAACTTTCTTCTCCGCCTTCAGTCTAGCTCTTTTATCATTCAAGTTCGCCTCAACACTAACGGCAATCTTCTGCATGTCCTCCAAGGTAGGCGGATCTCTATCTCGTAATGAATAAGCCATCTCCGGATCAAATCCATCCGGGAACTTAAGCAAAGCTGATTTCTTGGAAGGCCTAAAATCATCTGGAATTGCATTATACACCATATTAACTCTGATAATGTAGTCTTGGACGAACTCACCAGGATTGCGCTTGATATTTGTGTATTCGAAAGTAATCTGAAGCGGATCTCTCTTTATTTCCCACCGATATAGAAACTGATTCTGAAGCTCTTCTAATGTATTAATACTTCTGGGTTGCAAAGCTCTGAACCACTTACGTACCTCCCCTCCAAAAGTTTGCACAAACAACCTCATAGTGATATTCTCTTCATCATTTTCATCTAGTTCAAAAAAGTCTGCCATTTTATCAATATGCTGCTGAGCGGGCACACTCTGAGGAGTGCCATCAAACAAAGGGATCTTACTCTGATAATCAGCAGGCATAGGATCCAAATTCACCGGCAAAACAAGAGGTGCAAATCTAGCAGCCATGGCTCTTGGTGGATTTATGACCTGTCTTGGAGAAACGGGCGGAGTAGGAACAGTAGGTGCACGAGGTGTATGCGGTGGAGATGGAGGAGAAAATACTGCTAATTGCTGATCAGATATCAATGGTTGTACTGGAATATTCGGAATGAAAGAAGGTTCAACGTGAACTTGTGAATCAGAAGAAACCACTGATGGACCAAGAGTTTGAGAAGCGGATTCTATGAATTCAGGGATGTTGGTTGCCACGATAGAATTTTGAAGATTCAGGATATAATTATCAATAGATCTATTTTCTTGTTCAACTTCTAGATACTTAATAAACTCAGGATTGATGACGGTCGAACCAATAGCGCTTTCGGATTTGGTTTCAAACGATGATAACTCGAACTGATCGTCGAAATCAATATCTTCAATGTATTAAAAAACAGTGGGGTATGAGTGAGATTTGACCAAAGGAATGATGAGACCTTCTTGACGGAAAATTCTTGGGATTAAGTTGGAGTTTTCATACACTGGAGGCGGATTTGGATCAGGATTCGATCTAGTATGCCTTCTTGAAGCCAGTGTGCTAATCTATTCAAAAATCCAAGGGACACAACCGATTATTTTCAGCCTATTGACTTGTAGACTCAATCATCCAAAAGTCTAGAACGAACAAATATATTGGGGTAATTTGCAAATCGAGTGTCGCATTCACAAGCTAAACCGGAGATCGACTGAAGCAGCGTTTATCTACTTCCGCTAATGCATAGCAAAAGCGTTTCGAAAGCTACCTGGCGTGACTTCAGACTCTGTCTATAACTCATGAAATGAACAACACCAACAAGAAAACCATTGGAATCTTCCCCAGTATGGTCGCCACTATGTTAGCACTCAAGTCTACCTTAGGCTGAAATAAGGTAAAACTCAAGGCAACATCAAATCAAGCTCAGCCTTGTAGCTAGCCCTACGAGGACAGGAGAGGGCTCTCTCCGGGTCTATCTCGGCAAAAGGTCTTCAAAGGGGCTGAGATGACTTATAATGGATACTTATTTTAGGCTAGTAAATAGATAAGGGGTTTTTATTTTGATTTTTATGGGTTTTTTTGAAAAAGGGGAAAGACAATTTTTGGGCTTCGGGATGAGACCAATTTCTTGCAAAGTTCAAGTTGGGGCGAGGTAGGCAGCGGCTTTGATGTCTTGGATCAAATGAATGGATTGGAAAGACAGCTGAGGAGTCAAAGAGAGCAAAAGAGAACAAGGATTCTCTTCAAACTAAAGAAAAACATGTAAAACTAAACAAAAGTCTAAGGCAGAGCATCAACATATCAATGAATTCTACCTAAATTACTCATTTGTTTAATTTAGAAGCAGAGAGAATGGAAATGGAATACATATAAGATTAATTAAACTTAAAATAACATGAGAAAAACATCATAAAAAATTAGAAGCCACAAGAATCCCAACAAGTGCTGCAAAACTCTCGTCTTTCCTTTGCCAAAAACTGAAAGATGGATATACAATGGAGTGCCAAACTTTTCCCAAGAGTCCAACCTATAAAATGCCTCAGAAAATACAATATATAGACCACCCTAACCCCGTCCCATGCCTTTAGGGGTCGATCTAACCCTTCTAGGGGAAGTTTGAACCAATTCTAAACAAGGAGCTGAAATCTAGGCATCCAAACAACTTGCCTCTAAAAGGAGGGAAACTAATTCATTCATTTAATTTTCACTTTTTAGTGAATGAATCATCTAGAACAAGTAAATACATGCCAAAATTACATCATTTTTATCAAATTACATCAAGCTAGGTCAAAAATTACATCAAGAGGTGAAACTAGTCCAAACTAGCCGAATTTCTGAGCTGGAAGGTGAAAAATAGGCTAATTTTCTCTATGCGCCGCGCTCAGAAGCTCTATGCGCCGCGCTACTTTGGACCTGATTTTTGAGAATTTCCCGAAGTCAAAATCAAGCTCATGATATCTTGTTGGAAATATCTGGATGTCTTCTATCCAACCCAAGTGGAATTTCCTGATTTGGAGCTCATTTCCCCTCCAAAACTTCATTCTCCCAAGACTACTTCCTGCTGGTGCAAAAGGTGGCAGAAAGGTGATTTTCATGGTGTTTTTGGCCCTTTTGATCATCCAAAACTTGATGAAATGCTTCAGCCATTTCTGAGAATGCATAAATTTCCATGAAAAATCCAAAAATGTCAAGTTTTCCTCCAGAAGGTGTCCCAATCATAAGCGCGCGTCGGGTGGCGCGACGCGTTGGGCGGAAAAACCTGTTTTGCAACCAAATTTTTCAAAATGAAAAAAACTTCTCCAAATTTGCTGAAATTTGGAGTGAAGGTCTCCTATCATGCCTCATGCTTAGCCAACGAAGATTCGGCCAAGATTCTAAGCGGATCAGGCCTTTTTCGCCGTTTCAGTGCTTTCCTCAACCTTGCTTTCAGAATCTTCATCTTCGCTCTGCAAACATGTGTGCGGGCCCAGTAGTGATTTTTCATATGACGGAGCATGTATTTGTCTCTATTGGACTTCGCCAACAACTTCTCCAGATGCCTATTGACTTTCTCAAGCCAAATTTTCCGCTCATAAGGTGTCATGTCACCTGGTCTCTTTCGGGCCAATTCCCGATCTTCACGGATTTTTTGCAATTCCGTGAGTGTCTGCTAATCCTCTAGTTGTCTGTTGCACTGATCCAAGTAGTTTATCACCCATTGTGCTCTTTGCAATTTCTCGGTCAAAGTGCCAATCTCGGCTTTCTTCTCCTAGATGACCTCCTTCAACTTTGGGCTGGGAGAACTCGTATCAACATCAATCAACATAAACTTAGTATCTTGGCCTCCTGAGGGGCCCTCATCCTGCATCGGCCTCTTGCCTCTATCATGAACCTACACTTTTACTGATGTCGAAGGCGAGACCCCTTCCACACCATGTGGAGATAGTACTCGCACTGCCGGTGAAGTCAACGAGACCCCTTCCACCCCGGGTGGAGATAGTACTCGTCGTGATGCTGCAAATAAGGCTCGATGGCCTCTCTGATATGTAATTTCCACTGGCGCACTGATGGGCTCCATCTCAGGAACATCAAACTGGTGTGAAGGCTCTCCCTCATCATAAACTACCTCGGGAGGCAGTTTTGGCGCTACAAAGAAATCACGAAAAATAAACTCCTCCCAAGCAATGCCCTGCAGTGTAAGCTGATGTACCACCATGATTTTGATCAGCGCATAATGATATATGCTATTATGCTGTTGTGCTGGGGTCCTCTTCTGTATAAGAAACGTCATCCGCTTTATGTTACAGTACATGAAGTATGGAATGCTCATCAACCGCACTCTCGTGAAGTGCATCAACAGCCGGATGTGATATGCATACAAGCGTGAAAAGCGCCCTTCACAACTGAAATAACGAATGATGAGCTTCATCAATGGTGCATACTCATCCTTCAGAAAGTGGAATGGAAAAACCCGGCCCAACTGTCTCAAATACCTAGGTCTGATGTATGGCTCATAATAGGCTTTATCCAACTGCTACCTCTTGTTCCATTCCTCACCAATGTTCGGTATCCCAGTCGCCTCTAAAATGGTCTCTGGTGACAAAGTAAAATCCAACCCAGCAAGGTTTACACGACCGTTATGCAAATGTAAGACAAATAGGCGAGCTAACTCATGATGATGCTGAGTTTGGGCAATCATCTCACAATAATAGAAACATGACTGACGCTGAAAACAATCCATTGCAAGCGGGCAAGCCTGCAATTGAACCAAAGAAGTAGGCTCCTCCCTGACATGCCGGCCACTTTGTAGAACCTCCTTGGCACATTAACCTGCGTAGTGAATCAACTGTCTGCTCATACCCCTGCTCATAAGGTGAATCTGTCTCTGACATGGCGCTGAAATCAAGATGTATGACAAATATATGCTGATATAGGTATGGTGAAAACAAGAGTTAGGTGTATGTCTGAAAATGATGAATTGGTGCTTTGCCTTTCAATATCAAATATGCCAAATGTTTCAAACATGGAATGGGGACTGTGGGAAGTGTCAAAATGAACACAATGGACTGTCAAGTGGCTTTGGAAAAGACAAACAATTTACTCACTGCTTTGGAAAATGTTGGGATTACACACCATTACAAATGGTATGGGAATGGGTGATAGTAATGATACTTGCAATGTGATAGACATAAGAGTTATTCAAATGGTAAAAATACAGTCAAAGACATATAAACAGCCATTGGAACTTGTGGAAATTTAAGTTTTAATCAATGGAAGGGAAAGAGGTAACAAGTAGGGTTTGGGAATTCACATGGGGACAAAGGGTAAAGGGATATGGGGACAATAAATATGGGACTATGGGACTTGTGATATAACAATAATGAGAATAGAAATGAGACAATGATATGATAATAACAGTGACAAAAACTCCAATAACAATGAAATGAGATTGTTTTGACAAGTTGCAGCTTTGACACCAATATTCAAATTACAATCATCTCTTCCTCTAACCCTATGGAGCGGATTTTGGAGTGGATATAGGGTTAAAACCTTTCACCATTCAAACACTTGTTTTCTCCACCCTTAAACCACCATAGCATATCCAAAAAACATTTGGCAGGAGTTAACACACTTACTTGGAGCTTGGAAGATTATTTGAAATTGAAAAATCACCAAACATTGATGAGTTTGAGCTAGAGGGCTCAACGCGCCGCGCGCACTCCCAGTGCACCGCGCCTACACAAAAATACACTTCCAACCTTCGCCCAGTGCGCCGCGCCTCCTTTGTATGCATCGCGCACAATGATAACACACAGTCACGGCCCTTGCAAACTGAAATTTGTTCTTCCACCTCCCAATTCGACTTTGCAATGAGAAATTGTGAATGTAATTTGAAAAAAATGATTTACATAGCCTTGGAAAATATCTTGCAAGAGTTGGTTTCAATTTTTATTTCCTCCACAATCCATTTTGTAATGTTTTTCATTTGGCACTTTATCATTTCATTGAACTTCTGTCTCTTGGATTTTTCACTGAATTTCTGAGTTTGGACTGATGAAATGATTTGATTTTTTGCGGGGATATTGGTGTTGATGTTTGGCAAAGGAAAACCAGAGCCTGCTTTGAAAACTCCATGACAGAAAAAATACATAAATATTACAAAAAATGAATTAGACAATTTCTTATTCAAAATAGAGTTTTGAACAAGAAATGTCCTCAAATGTGTTTAATGATGAAAATTTGAACTAAGAACCTCTTCGAAAACCATCCTCATGGCCTGCGGGCATTTATTGAACATGTCAAAATACTGACCCCTAGACTCAAAACTAAAAGACTCTTTTTGACCAAAATAATCATTTATGACCATGAATGATGTGAACTGATCTTTGATGAATTTTGAGGAATTTTAATTAGCCCGGTAGGTACAAGCACGAGGGAATACAAGAATACCAAACCCTTCCGCCAGTCAATGGCATGCCCTAAGCGAAATTCAACGAAGTGAATTGAGCGAGACACCTAAAAATGAAATGCAAAAAGCGAAATGATCTCTAACGGAGGGTTGTAAGGACCGACTCTAACAACACTTATACATTCATATTAAACCACATGATAGGTAAATAAAAATAAATCAATTTTTTCTTGACTTGTCTACTTATATGGCATGATTGTATATAAAATTAATTGATTTAAAAATGCATAGTTAGAAAAAGTTATCGATTGAAAATAGAATAAACCACTTAGAACTCATCATCAATTGATTTTAAATTATTATTTTTTTCTAAAAAATGTATCTTTAATTACATTAAGAGCTTTATTTCAAAAATATAATACATTTATAACCTTGTATCAATGCATATAACTAAATAGAATTTAATATGTCATGTTTTATGTCTAGTTGGTTTTTATTATTTCAATGAGAAATGATTTATTTACGAATTGAAATTTACAAAATGTTAATAGGAATGTGAAAATCAAATGGTGTATGTTGTAAAAATTTGAAATACATTTATTTATGACCTATATCTTAAGAGAACTTGAGGAACCTAGTTACTATTCATTATCAATTAATTATTTCATGTTTTGTTAGGAAAAGCATTTCATTTTACATGGAGTTTTATTTCATAAAAACAATGTCGCATTTATACACTTATATTAAACTTCATGATAAACAATTAAAAGTTGATAAATGGATTTATATTAGACCACTTATAACTTATTATCCATTACTTCTAATTTGTTTGATAAAAAATATATATTTATTTACATTAGGAGCTACATTTCAAAAATACATCACATTTATAAACTTCCATTAATGCATATAACCAAATAGAATACAATAAATAGCTTCGAGCCATGGTGGATTCTATGAGATTGTTTAAATTACAAGTAATTTATTTAAGAATTGAAAATGAAAAAATGTTAAAATGGATGGGAAAATAAATGTCTTATGTTGCAAAAAGTTTAAAAACAACCATTTCTGATCTATCTCTTTAATTAATCTAGATAACCCACTTAACACGTTTTTAATTAATTTTTCCATGCTTTATTAAGAAGAGAATTTTGTTTTACATGGAGTTTTATTTCAAAAAAATATAATATGAAATTAATACTCATATCAAACTATGTGGTGGACAAATAAAGGTCAATAAATGGATTCAGTATTGACTTATATGGAATAAGATGATTACATACGCAAATAGTTGATTTAAAAAATAAATAAATAAATTATGGATTAGAAATTGAATGCCTTACAATTTAAGGAGTTTGCAGTATTCACCTAAGACCCATCACCCATTAGCTTAAACATCCCACTTAATACTTATTATCAAGAAATTATTAGATTTACTTTTGGAAAAAAAATGTCTTATAGTATATGGTTATTATATATCACATTTATACAATCATATTAATGGATATAACTAAGTAAAAAATAGTAATACAATTATGGCTCATATGATATGATTTCAGTGTATTAAAGAAAAAAAAAAACTTCAAATAAAGTTCAAAGTCATAATTTATCTATGATTGCGTCCAATCAAACCTTGATAGTCCACTTAGCAATCATTATCATTGATTATATGTTTATTTTAGAAATGAAAAATTATTTATAATAGATTTTTATCTCAAAAAATAAATATCACATGTATGCACTCCTATTAATGCTTTTTATAGGTAAAAGGTCAATAACTAACTTTGAGCGTTGTTGATTTTCAATATGGTATTATTTTAATTACAACCATTAATTGACTGAAGTATATAAATTTATGGGAAATATGGATTGAGAAATCACATATCTTATGCTTCAAAACATTCAAACCATTTACCTATGACACATTTTCCATTAGCCTGAATAGCCAATAGTGCATGTAGCATTTATCAAGTAAATTATTATAATTTCTTCAATAAGAATTGCACTTTTATTTGCAATGAGCTCTATTTCAAAACTTATATTTCACATTTATATATGAGTATTATGCATATAAGTAAACATAAGTCAATAAAAATACAAGCATGCCTGGATGGTTCATGTAAGATAATTTCAATGGCAAATAATTCATTTAAGAACACATATACACATACATATTAGAAAAAAAAAAGATACAACAAAGTCATTGCAAAATTAATTATAAATAATAATAGAAATATATAATAATATAATTGACAATTCCCATTGTAATTTTTTTATTATTATTAATAGAAAGTTCTGATTTTTTTCCAAAAAAAAAAAAAAATGAAAATTCCCATGTAATATTCCAAAAGATATAAAATCATACAAATTGATTCAGAAAATACTATGTTCAAATTGCATTAAAAAATTGGAATGTATTTATGAACAAATTTATAAAGAAAATTCTCTTCATCCACTACAATGAGTACATGTTCTATTGAACATTCGAATGTACTCATGTTTCTCTTTTATACGATGAAGTGTCTTAAGAAAGAGGAATAAAACCTGCATAAGCCAAGTATATTGTTATTTTCCTGTATAGGCTTTTATCAAGATGTGGTTTGATCGATATCTGATTAATTGAGAAGTATACTTTGTTGTACCTATTAGCAATACATTTGATTCTTCATAATTATCTCCATATTGGGACCACACATCAGTAAACCTTTTCTCATAAAATTGTATTGTCCTCCTCGCTTCTAATTTTGTTTGCAAATGACAATGATACCTGTTCCATGTGAATTTAAATTCCTCTATATCAATATTTGATATTTCAAGTACTTTTCAGTCACATTTAATGTCCATATTGCAACATCATATTTTTTTAACCAATATTTTAACAATTATGAGTGAAAAGACCTTAAAAAATAGGACCTATCACCGAACTGTCAATCTGGTTCTCTTTGAATACAACAATATTTTTTTTATCTTTGGTGTAAGATTGGAAGAAAACTCCTTCCATTTCAAATATCAACAACATCTTTTGACTTATAGTGATGTCCATTTGAGTCTACAACTGCATTGCAACCACACGTATGATATTAACATAACTCCGCTTCAACACTTTATTGCTTAATGATATAAAAACCTAACATTTCAAAAATGATGTTAGTATTTATTATGAATTAGTGGTAATAAAAAATTATAATTACAATGGCCCCATTAAAGTGAACAAACTAATGATATGTTTACTTTATACATACAACCTAATACCTTTATTTAATTTGTATAGAATAAGCAAGTCTTATAGGATCACATTGACCCATCATTTAAATCATTGATTTTAAGACTTATAATGATTTGTTTAATTTCAATTGAAAGATATGATTACATGGTTGCAATTAAACAAACTAAATGTATATTAGTCTCCACATGTAATATAATACAATTTTTAAATTTCAAACCTACTTAACTATATGCTAATTTTTATAGCCTCTACTTTAGTTTCTTTTGGTGCTTCTTTTAGTAAATATTCTATGTCTATTGCTGGTCCTACATGCATCCTAATATGGTTTTTCAACTTATATGAAATAAAAATGTTTATAAGAATGCAGTGAATCATCATTTGCATTACTAATTTCTAAGAGGTATAATGATAACCTTAACCACAATTGAAAAAATAATTGTAATGATCCAATTCAAACAAATAGACCAATTATATATTAATTTTTACATACAATCTAATCCATTGTAAAAATTTCTATAGCATGAGAAATTTTGATACAGAAACATTAAACAACCATTCAAATCAATAATTTCTATCAATACAATAATAACTCACAAAAATAAAAAACATAAAACTATTTTATTATACTTATGACAAACCAAATCAACAATTCTTTTATTAGTATTGTGAAATAGAAGTCAACTTAAATATAAAAGCGCTACAAAATATAGTAATAATTCATGATGTCATACATATTATGACATGAAATAGACACCAGTCATCTTAAGGTACTATTAGATGTGATTGAACATCCTTCAAAATATCTTGCACATCTATTTCCTTGTTGCGTTTAATCAACATTCTCCATAGCTCATCGATCAACCAATTATCCTCGAGTTGTTCCAATGAATTGAGGGGCAAGAATCACATTTTCTTTTGGATTTCCTTTCATTCTCTCAAGTGAACAATCCACTAAAATAGTATTGGTTGCATCATATTGGGTATGCATTTCCCACACTTTTTTCAGTGATTTAGTGTGTGTACCTTTTGTTGGATTGTCAATGGCCTTATGTCCCTTTGTTGGTTTACACTCTGAAGTAGTCCACATAAACACAAGTTTACCTCTTAAATTTTCTAAAACCAACTTTTTTAGAACTCTTGTTGTGTTTTGTTTCGAAGTTGTCGTCCAAATTGCAATTTCAAAATAATAATTTTTGAAACACATTTCAAAAAATATTTTTTGCGTGTGGATGGATCCAAAATAACTTTTTCTCTATTGTGTAATCTGCATCAGTTCCCATTTTCTCAATATGTCCTTTGTTTGTTGCTTCATCATCAGTGTTATGATAAAAAATGTCCTTTAATTCAAGAAAAAATAATTTCTTCTCTGTAATTTGGGCTGCAATACAACAAAAAATAGTCTAGTCAAACCATTTTATTCTTGTTACAAAAATTACTAAAAAAATATCGAAACAATACACTTACCATGACTGGTTTTTCGACTATTTATAGATGAAACAATCTTCTCTTTTATCATCTTCACAGAACCTGGAGGTAAAAATATTAAACCTTCAATTAAATATGATCAAATTATGTAATATAATATATATTCAATACAAAATTTTCAATTAAAGAAAAGGATTAGCAATATAACCTACGAATTACACACACACACTTTTAACATTATTTGTTAGTTTTGTTATTTTTATTTGTTCCTATAATAAACATATACAATGTTATGGTATTAGAAGCATTAAAATAAGGTGAAAGAAATTTAGCGTGTGCTAGATTTACTTCTAGCACAAACATAAGCATCTTGTCAACAACAACATTGTAGCAGGGTAAAAGGAAATATAGCACATGAAACATATCCTTACAGCACAAAAATAAGAAAATAACAACATTGTATGGTTAAAGAAACCTTATACATGTTGGATTTACTTCCAGCATAAACACATGGATATTACCAATAACTTCATTGTAAGGTCAACATAAAAGAAAAAGAGCTTTTGAAGTGAAATAATGGTGGCCAGAGGTAGAGCTAGGGTTTTCAAGACTGGACTCCATGAACGTGCGACGACAGCTTCCCATGGATTCAAAACAGATGGGAAGAGGGAATGGAAGCACCCTCACTCTGCTACTACGCAGGAATGGCTTAAAGACTGACACTGGGGTACCACAGACCCTGTTGAAGTCATCCCCCTAACCCCATCACCCTCTTTGGCCTTATTCCATCGAATGCTTTGGCCGTGCCATCCACTTGGATGGGCACTATGCGAATGGTTCGCTCCAGCATACAGGCACCTATTCTCAGTGGTAGGGGTGTGAGTCAGACGTTGGGTCACAAAATATGAAGACCAGACCAAGTTTGGTGCTAGCGGCTACAAGGCAGGGTAAGGACCATAAAATCCCTCAGGGTTATGTGCAAGAACAGGGGAATAATGGCAACAAAGTGCACAACACTTAGTGCTTTAAGACAAATATAAAATCCCTGCCTCTCACCAATGATCTCTATTGAGCAAGGAACTTGGCAACCATTGGACCATATCAATGCAACCAGAACAGACCCCCATAGGAGCGTACACAAGTGTCACAGACAACGAGAAATTGGTAAGCCCTACTCGTTTTCAAATTTTCATAAAACCCCCTGTGGAGAACAATTTTTCAATATGGGCATAGGATACAAACGGGGTAACAAACCTGAAGAAAAAATATCAGGTTATCCTTTGGATACCCTTTCCATTTGCAATCGTAATCTATACTGGGAGATCCTTACAAGACTCCTTCTTAATCAAAGATTACTCCATATTTCCAGGATCCACCATTTATCTCAACTTGAGACTGAGCGGAGGCACAGCGGAACAGAACAGAACTCATGGACCCACAAGGGGAACTAGCACTTCCAAACCTGACATCCCAAAAGGTCCCTCATACTGGAACATTTTACAAGGGAAAAACAAAGCGACAACACCAACCGAACCAGCTAAGAATACCCCCAAACCTTATATTGTGGAGAAACTAAAACGTGTGCTAGAACTAAACATAGATATTCCAGAGATTGTCGAACATCGCTCCACATTTGAATCCCAAACAATAATATGCATATTTAGATGCTTTTGGCCCAAACCAATATTGGAGCTCTTTCATTGGATTTTCACCAACTAGACCGTGCACTATGATATCCATCTCTATTATGAGGGGGTTTTCATTGTCAACTTTCCATCCTCGGAAGCCAGAGACATCATGCCTAGGGTTGGACTGTGTTTCTGGGGTTCCACCGGAATTTTAATCACATCATGGTTTCCGGATTTTGACGCAAACGCTATGGAGGTAACTAGAATGTCGGTCTGGGTCCAGCTATACAACCTCCCACTTCATTTTTGGAATAAATGTGTTTTAGCAGGCATAGGGAACATCATCGGGAGATACATAAAAATAGACACCCAATGCTTGGAGGAGAGGATCTACACCTTCACATGAATCTGTGTGGAAGTGGATCTCAGCAAAGGGCTACCAGAGAGCATATAACTGATTCATAAATAGCGAAAATGGACACAACACCTAGACTATGAAAACACTGCATTCAGATGCAAAATATGTAGGAACACTGGTCATTTGCAAAACACATGGCTAGAAGAAAAAAGAGATAACATAAAAAAGAAGAAGACAAGGAAATCAACCAAAAGATGGAAATTTCCTTCACATGGACCAGAATAGGAGACACAAGAAGAAGGATTTCCCCATCCCAAAGGAGAGTAACCAAACAATAACTGATCCGGAGATACAAGAATAAGAGATATAAGATCCTTTTGACCTTATCACCATGGTTGAGCCGGCAAAGGACCCTGGGGCACTAAACAACGAGGGAATCAAAAGACAACACAACTCAGGTACCTCAGATTCAGAAAAGGACAATGGAGCGATCACAAAAGAAACCCAACTCGCCCTTATCTCCACCATGCTAACACAAGGTGCTTGGCAAAAGGTTGAAAAGAAGAAAGGGAGAAAATCTTAATTTCTCTCCATGTATTATAGGTTCTTACTTGTAATTTGATAGCATGTCTTGATTGACAACTACCAACATATGCACCATGTACTTTTGTTTTCATTAATAAAGTTACGACTTTTTCCTTGGAAAAAAAACTTCATTGTAAGGAAAACAAAATCTAGCACCCACAAGATTTTCTTCTAGCACAAAAAAAACACATCGCCAATAATAACATTGTAAGGTGAAAGGAATCTAACACGTGCTATATTTCATTCTATCATAAACAAAAGCACATAACAGCATTGCAAGGTGAAAGAAATGTAGCATTTGTTAGATTTAATTGTATAAAAAACACAAGCATATTTTAAACAATGCAAGAAAAAAGAAATCTAGTGTGTGCTAAATCTCCTTCTAGCATAGACATAAACACATTTCCAAATAAAAACAATGCAAAGTTTTATATTTCCTTCTAGCATAAATAAATAGATTGTAAAAAATAATTTGGCATTTTGAAGAAAATATAACACATACTAGATTTCCTTCTAGTACAAATTCACAAACATATTGCCAACAACAACATTGTTGGGCAAAACAAATCTAACACAGGTTAAATTTATTTGTATCAAAAACAAAATCACATTGCAAATAATAATATTTCTCGGTGAAAGAAATCTAATACATACTAGATTTCCTTCTAATGGAAATATTATCACATAACAACATTGTAGGGTGAGAAAAAAATAGCTTGTGTTATATTTACTTCTAACACAAACATATAAATATTTCTAACAACAACAATGCAAGACAAAAACAAAATCTAGCACATGTTAGATTTACTTTAGCCTAAACACAAAGATGTTACTAATAACAACATTTCAAGGTAAAATAAATCTAACATGTGCTATATTTTCTGTTAGCAAAAACACAAGCACGTAGCAACATTGTAGAGTGAAATAATTTAGCAAGTGCTAGATTTATGTCTACCACAAATACAAGCATGTTTCAAAAAACAACATTGTAGAGTATAAGAAATCTAGCATGTGATAAATTTTCTTCCAACACAAACACAAACACATTTCAAATTGGAATAAATCTAACATGTGCTATATTTCCTTCTAGCACATAAAAACATTGTTGGACTGAAGAAATCTAGTGCATGCTATAGATTTAATTTTATTACAAACACAAGCACATTCCAAGGTGAGGGAAACATAATGTGTGCTAGATTTCCTTCTAGCCCAAACATAAGGGCATTTCCAATAACAAAATTATAAGGTGAAAGAAATCTAATGTGTGTAATATTTCCTACTAGCATAAACACAAGCAGACAAGCACATTATAAGGTGAAGGAATTCTAGTGTTTGCTAGATTTACTTCTAGCACAAAAACAAGCATGTTGATAACAACAACATTATAGGGAAAAGGAAATCTAACATGTGCTAGATTTCCTTACAGCACAACACAAGCACATTATAGGATGAAACAAATCCAGCACATGCTTGATTTCCTTCTAGCACACACATAAGAACATAACAACATTGTAGTGTTAAATAAATATAACACACGCTAAATTTACTTCTAGCACAAGCTAAAGCATATTGCCAATAACAACATTGCAAGAAAAGAAATTGAACATGTGCTAAATTTCCGTCTAACATAGTCACATGCATATTTCCAATAACAACATTGCAAGGTCAAGGAATCTAGCATATTTCCTTCTAGCACAAAAATCCATATTGCCAACCACAACATGGCATTGTGAAACAAATCTAGCACATGCTAAATTTCCTTCTAGCTCAAACACAAACACCTTGTCGATAAAAATGTTGCAAGTTGAATTCCAACGAGTGCTAAATATCCTTCTAGCACAAACACAAGCACATAAAAAACATTGTAAAGCAAAAAAAATCTAGCATGTGCTATATTTACTTTTAGCAAAAACTCAAGCCTATTTCCAACAACAAAATTATCAAGCAAAAGAAATCTAACGCATTCTAGATTTCATTCTATCATAAACGAAAGTGCATTGCTAATAACAACATTGTAAGATGAAAAAAATATAATGAGTGATATATTTCCTTCTAGCATAAATAAGCGCACATTATCAATAACACCATTGCAAGGTGAAGGAAATCTAACCCATGCTAAATTCTCGTATAGAAAAAACATGAGCACATAACAACATGACAGGGTTAAAGAAATCTAACTCGTGCTAGATTTACTTTTAGCATAAACAAAAGTATATTTCCAAAAGAAATATTGTAGGGAAAAAAGAAATATATTTTGTGCTATATTTTCTTCTTTCATATATAGAAGGCATTCTCAATAGCAACATTGAAAAGTGAAAGAAATCTAACATGTGCTAGATTTACTTTTAGTAGAAAGACAAGCATATTGTGAGCAACAAAGGTGCATGTCAAAAGAAAACTAGGGCCTGTTAAATTTTCTTCTAGGACAAACACAAACACAATGAAAATAATAACATTACAAGGGGAATGAAATCTAACATGTGCTACATTTCCTTTTAGCAAAAACAACCAGATTGTCAACAACAATCTTTGTGGGTTTTTCTCCATGAAGCTGCATAGAAAATTTTCTAGGATTTGTGGGTTTTTCTCCATGAAGCTGCATAGAAAATGCAGTAACAACCATTTTGAATAGGAAACCAACCATTCCAATTTACTTGTATGTAACTCGGGGATGGGTTCTAGTGGCTTGGTGGAGCACTAACTCATTTAACACAAGGGTCTGGCCAGATAATGTTGGACCGCTTTCATGGATCTCTAAATCTGAACTTGAGAGGATACTGTAAATATTCCGCGTTTAGTAAATATTTTTAACCAACATAATATAAAGTTGTAGCAGACACTTGTATATTTAAAATTGGTTTTGGTGGGTAGCAGTGTAGTGTAGATAAGCCCTTGTTAATATGGCTTGTTTGAGTATGCAGAGCTATTGCTTCTCCATTTTGGCTCTGCGCATCTCAAATTCCAAAGAGGTGAATATGTTTCAGCTATGGGAAGTGGTGAATGGAGAGGAAGAATGGTAAACATGTCGGTTTACTGGTCTTACATTATTGTTGCATACAATGGTACTTTATTACCTATAATACTAATGGCCCAAATAATATTTCAGCTACTTCAAATAATTAGTAACTATTGCATGGCATGGCCAACCCCTAAAAAAGAAAATGAGAGTTCCCCTGTTAGAAACTCCCTTCTCATTCTCGTTTATGTTGCTTTGAAATTAAGTAGCTCTTTGTGTGTTCTTGTGAGCTCTATACCTCTTTCACTGGTTGGAAAACTGGCAATCAGCTTTTCAGCAATCTGCAAAGGTGTATATTTCGTGCATCAATGTCCTCTGATGCAACTCCATTTGGGTGAATATTGAATCAGCCATCAACTGATCAGAGTGCAGGGGATCATTGCAGTCATGTCTCATATTTCTTGGCGGGTATTCATTGTGTTTATACCAGGGGTTCAACTTGTATATGGTATCATCAATATTACATACCATCAACTAGGGAAGTGGCTCGGTTGTCATTAGTTTCTAGAGCTCCAATCGCACAAAATTTTAGAGAATAAATCTTTGGAGTGGCCACCATTAGAATTTTTGACCAGGAGTCTTGGCTCATGGAGAGAAATCTCTACTTGATTGATATGTATACTAGACCTAGTCTTGCAATATTGGGGCCAATGCATGGACTAGCATTTTGATGGATTTTCTATCAAATCTTATGTTTACATTCTCTGTAATATTCCTAATGGAAATTTATAATGATAAACAAAGCAATCATAGTAAAAAAAAAAACACACAAAATTTACAACACATTAAACACCCATAAATCTCCATAAATTGCATTAAGTTGAGTCATTCTATTAATATAAATGTTGGGTATGAAGGTAAGATCAAAAAACATGCACCTGAGCTTGCCCAAGGCAAGCTAACAATGCCCAAGTGATGAAATCAACTACTAACATGCAATGTGGTTGTCCCCAACAATCTCTCTGCTAACCTAGTGAAAATTTGCATTTTTGGTTGCAAACAATGGTTGTTAGGGTGTCCTCTGGTGCTCATAAAATTCTAGGAAATTAATCTCAGACTCTCCTCCAATAACCCACAAAAACCCATGAAGGAATTAGCCAAATGTTGACCTCAAAATTTCGGCCCAATTTCCCCCTAACTCCTCCAGTTGTTGGTTGAGTTGGGACCCCTGTTTTACCCCTCAAACATACCTAGAAAATTCTACCAAAATATTTCTGAGATCCTTGTCAAAAACCTAGAAAGGGCTTGCTCTAGTTTTGACGGTCCAAAATTGACCTCAAAATGCTTGGCCCTCCTCCACAAGCAGAAATTGTAACTTGTAGCAAATGTTGGGCTTGTTGCTCCACCAAAATGCTTTAAAATCCCTCATGATTCCACCTAATATAATTCCAAACAACCCTAGCTCCTCAATCCCTTTCATAAGCCAATTGTTGGCTTTGCCTCATCAAATCCTCTAAGAGCCCTTGTTTACTTTCCCCTTTTTGCATCATTAGAGTGTCTATAAGCTCACCAATCATTGTGAATGTGATTCTAACACCTTCATGATCTTTCTAGCTTCCCCACAACTGGCCAAGATCATGCTTTGATACCATTGTAATATTCCAAATGGAAAATTAAAATGATAAGCAAAGCAAGCATAGTAAAAAAAACAAACACACATAATTTACAACACATTAAACACCAAGAAATCTCCATTAACCGTGTTGAGCTAAGCCATTTTATTAATATAAATGTTGGGTACAAAGATAAGATCAGAAAGCATGCACTTGGGTTTGCACAAGGCAACCTAACAATGCCCAAGTGATGAAATCAGCTACTCTAACATGCAATGTGGTTGTCCCCAACAATCTCTACGCTAACCTAGTGAAAAATTGCACTGCTAACTATGAAAAATGGTTGTTAGGGCCTCATTCGATGCCCAGAAAATTCCAGGAAATTAACCTCGGGTTCTCCTCTAATAACCCAGAAATACCTACGAAGGAACTGGCCAAATGTTGACCTCAGAATTTTGGCCCAATTTCCCCCTAGCTCCTCCAGTTGCTGGTTGAGTTGTCACCAAAATGCTAGAAAATCCCCCACAATTTTCTTTCCTGCTCATTTCTTGCATCCCATCTAAACCAGAAATGTGTGTTATCCTCCCAGCTACCAAATATGAGTAGAATTTTCCTCCCTAGGGTGGCACTCGTGGTCGACCAAAGAAGAGGGTAACTTGGCCCCCATGAAAGATAGCATAGTTCCTGGGCAAGATGACGCGGGCCCCTGCTCTAGAAATTCGTACTATTATGGAAATACCTCTTGCTCTTGTCCCACAAACAAGGAAGTCTCATACACCAATTTGGTGTATGGCTTAGTAGTGACCTTAAAATTGGATAATAATAATAATACTAATAATTTCCATGCTTCAAATCACCGATTCATCCAAGAAAATTTTCCAAAAACTTTTATCTACTCAACCCATTTAAAATCTAATCCACTCTTACATAAATCCATTAGAAGCACCCCCTCTTCCAGAAACAAACTATGTTATCCATCCATCTATAAAATTCAAATCCAGAGGTTTCAATCCATTGCAATTGAAATATCTCAGCAATAGGTTGCAACCTTGGACGTGCTTTACAACTGGATATGTTTATCCATCCCCACAAGAACTTTTATAAAATTTGTGACACCATAAATGTCTTCTCCGACTAGCTCTAGAAATTCTCCTCTGCAGCGTACTTAGAGGACTCAATATTGTCTCAATTTTTATTGCAATTACATTTTTGAAAACTATCTAGATTTGTTTGTGGTATGGGAGGAAAGTGATGCTTAATCCATAGTTCAATAAATGACATGTATTCATCCTCAAATCCTACAAGGACTATTCTCATCCTTCTTGCAAAATGGTGTTGTATTGTCGTAGATGGTAGTGCTTTAATTGTTGGGGACAAAATTATTTATAAAAATGAATCTTTAAAGCCTGTATGTGCTAATATACATCCAATGTTGATGTTGGAATAATTGATTTCATACCTTATTCACCACAATATACACCTATGACTTCAGCCATTTTACTAACTCACATTCCAAACTCTTTCTACTAGCAGTTTGCAGGATGAGACCAAATGCTTGTCACCATGCATAATAGGCACATTGGTCAACATCTCTAGCCCAGCTTCTGATAAAGTTTTCTTTGACTTCTAAATCCATGTGATATCCAAAATAAATCCATCATGTCATTGCCAATAACTCTTCATTTGATTCTTCCTAATATGCATGTGATCTCCAACATACTAAATATGGGGAAAGGCCTATAACTAAATCCTGCCAAGATCTATCTGCAAATCTTAAACACTTTCACCAACTTGCTTCAATACCTTCAACATGTTTTGATCAACCCAGAGATGTGATTAGTTGATAGATTTCTGCAAGGGAAACTCCATAAAGGCCACCTCAAATTAATTTCCTCTAGGTGATATAATTCTACTTTTGACACATTAAATTCACTACCATTGTTGTTCAGAAAGGAACTGCCTCTATAGTTTTTTCCTGTATTCCTTAGAAAACTCACAGTAATATCCATATTTATGCACGTTATCAAAAAATGGAAATCCATGATGAGGTGGGATGGGAAACTTGTCCATCATTTCTCAACACTCGAAAAACATTTTTAGTTTGCAATTCTTTTAAAGGATGCACATCGTTGACTAGCATGCAGAAACTTGTGAGGAAACTCTCATTTGTACATGCATAAGCAAGCATTATAAAGTATATAGGACAACACGTTGAGATGAATTGATAGATTACCCATGAATATGAAAGGGTAACATTTGATTGGATATTCTCTTCCATGTTTCCATCTTCTAGTTGACATCAAACAAATTGGCTTATGATCATACGCAGGTCACCCTACCCTTAGCTTATTTGCTTCTGATAATGTTTCTTTTCTGCTATCATTATACTTGAATGACGTGAAAAACACCCTCCCCTCTGAGGAGATTCAATGCCAGTAGCATCTTGTCTTTCAAGCCCTTTTTCTTTTCCCAACTCATTGTCAGCAAAAGAATTCAATGCATCTTTAATTGTCTTTGTGCTCTTTACAAGGCTTATTCCCATATCATGGACCTTCATGTTGTCCAACAACATTTAAAGATTCTATGATGCTAGCAACTTTAGGTTCATGGCTTGTTTTGGGTGTTAAATGAACATTGGCATGGTTATCAGACCCACTGCACATAAATATTTTCGGGCTTCTGAGTTTCTTTGGTCTAAGAGAGATTGATCAAATACACTAATATCACAAATGAATTTTTCAAAAATAGAGTGAATATATTTCTCTTCCAGCAAGCAAAAAAAGTGTTTGTATTTGTGATACCATTTGGCATAAAATCTAACAAGTTCCCTCCTTCCCAGTGCTAATGGTGCTTCTCATTACTCATAAGTAAAACAAGAGAGCGAGATATATTCTTTTTTTGAATGCCTTAATGCCCTCTCTAGAGAATGACCAATACAGTCCTTTTTTATTATTATTTTTAATCACATATATTTTACTTGGTATCCAATTCCTTCCCCATCCCGTTCCTGGACATCTGTGGTATCCAATTGCTTCCCCTTCCCATTCCTAGACATCTAAATAGCTCAGTATTCCTTTAACATCAAAGGTATTGTCTATTCATAGAAAATATCAGGTGCCAAAGTTATAGTGGTTGAGATATTAAATACACTTTGCATATGTAATGAAATTGGTTGAGGGATTGAACCCACTGAAGGATTAGATGCGCCTCCATAGGAGGAGTGTTATTGCCACCCAAAGTGTTGGTTCTCTACTTTTTGAAAAAGAGGAAAAATAAAATGATCGTTGCTTCAAAGGTTTCATATATCAACAAAAGCGTATGACAAAATAAGTAATCTACAGAGGGTTTTAGGGGGTTTTACTCGTGGAATAAGATTTCGAGGAGTGCCAGGCAAGATTGAAAGGGAGGAAGGGACATTGTGTGTGTAGGTGGATATCAAAGGTATGGAAAGAAAAACAGCATTGAGGTGAGCATGCAGAGTTCAACAGAGAGGTTTTAGCGTTGCTCCTATTAAGCCCATTGTAGGGGAAGGCACAGTGGTCAAGAAAAATAGGAAGAATAAGAAGACATTTTTGGATGCTTCCAAGCCCCTCCCCGATTGGGGAATTGGCTCCAAATTGGCTAAAATCTATTGGCAACACAAGAATTTCTACAAAATCACAAGCATCAAGCTCAAAAGATATTTTTTTCATGGAAAGGTGTGGGGGATTTTCCATAGAAATGGTGAACCAACTACAAAGACCTCTGTAAGTATTAATGGTGCAAAAAAATGTGTGTGGAAAATGATTAATGATGTCCATAAGAAGACTTCTGAGACTACACTGAAATTTTGATTAGTGATATGAACATGTGAATTCAATGCTAAAGTAAATGTTCATTTGTTCCATTAGTTTTTATCAAACTCGATTTGCAGGCTTGGGAGACAAGATTTCTTTGGAAGCTAGAAATTTTGAGGCAGGAATAATGTAGTTGGCTAAAAAAATATGTTTATGCATCAGCTATCACAACATTTTTTTTCTCTATTGCACCCACATTTGTCTTTGTTTCTACTTTTGGTACATGTACGCTTATAGGAGTGCCTTTGATAGCGGGGAGAATTCTTTCTGCACTTGCAACCTTTGAGAATCCTTGATTTGACTGATATGTATGCGAGATATAGTTAGATATGTATACTTCAGAAAGCTACAAAAAGAAATATACTTCCAAAAGCTACAGAAATAATTCTCCCTGCTGAATTGACTGATACATATACTAGATCTACTCTCCACAATGTTCATGCCTATGAGTGGCCTGGTATTCGAATGGATTTTCTATCAAATCTTTTGTTTGCATTCTTATTGGTGTTCCTCATTCACTCTCCCAAATATGTAATTAGACCAAGCATTGCAAGGTTGGCAATAAAATGATCCTTACATGCAGATTTCATTACACTACAACACATTCCTTGCTGAAAAAATATCCTTTAAATAGAATGCAGATCTATCTTATTCCCCATTATTTCCACCACCTTCCTATGCACTATCAATAGCTGACAGAACAACAAGGAGACCAATACTTCTCATTTCTAGAGATATGCCACCTATCACATTATCAATAGTTTCAAAAGGGAATCGGTTTCTTTATACCACAGATGCCAAAGTTCCTCTAAGGGGTACTCTTTTGCAGAACATATTATTAGACTTTGTGGATGGTCCATATCTGGGAAACAACAAATGTACTCTATCAACCTTGCAATTTGTGCCTCCTCCTTGTAGAGTTATATAAAGTGTTGTAGAACCTTTCTCATAATTCAACGTAGCTAGTTGTCTGCCACTGCATTTTTACCTCAGAATATCAATTCTTTGGAAATGGCTCTAAGGTGTGCATAAAATTATGAATTTAAATGGGAACCTCCTATATATCCTAATGAATTTGCAGTAATACATGTGGCCCATTGGATTGGAAGTACCACCGAATTGTAAGGTCTAGTTGATAGAACTGCATTACAGAATGTCATTAGCTAGTAGAGCCCCAATTTCTGGTAGGACTTTATCATTTAGTTCCTATATCATATCATGCCATGAATGCAACATGATTTGATGTGCTTAACCACCATTTCATAGGGGTATTTTCCAAATGCATATATAGTGTTGCAACCCTTTGCTCAGCCACCATCTACTCCATCACTTGTTCCAAAGCTTCTTCCATGGTGTCAGTTGTGCCATTAAACTCAATATGTTCTTATGCTCTGCATTAATCCACCTAACTATTTTCAGCATCATGCAATGCTAATCATTTTTTGCAATCTATTCAAGAGTGCTTAAAATTGACCACCTATTTTTATTTAATAAATCAGTTAATACATTATCAATAAAGGTCAGTTTTGTTTCAGTTGCCCATCAAATGGCCCTTTTCAAATTAATAATGAACACAACACTAGATAATTTGAAAGCAAAAATTCCACATATAAGATAAGATTGCCAATTTCTATTTCTTCGTTCCATGGATCCATACTTGGATATATTTCCCTCACCACAATAAAGAAGTTGCATTAGTCATAGAATTAAAACATTTAAGAATAAAAATATTTAACGATATTTGAAAGAAGAAAGAAATTAAAATTGTGGATAAACTCTTACTATAAAACATGAATGCGTGAAGATACAGAAAACACTCCATAGGGAAATGATGCTCAGAATAGAAAAACATTTTCCTATCAAATAGTTACAACCGTGTGAGCTTAAACATTGAAATATGCATATGCATTGATATGTGTGCAATTAAGGTGAACACAGAACATCCTGTACTCCTTTCAATACTATGGTAGTGACCATAGCCCATAAATTGAAATGACTACCATGTTGAATTAGTTATAGGAAAAGATTTGTGTTTTTCCAATTAGACCTAGGCATAGATGGCAAGATGATGAGAGTTATGGGATATTATCCTTTGGCTGCCTTAGTCACTTTTATATTAAGTGATTGGGAGTATTAAGAGTCCTCCATTCATTATTTAAATCATGGAAATGATACTAGTATATCTGAGTAAGATTCTAGGTGAGATTTTGTAAATTAGACCTGCTTATCGAGCTAACTATGCTATTATTTATTCTCGAGCACCTCAGGATCAGTGTTGAAAATTGAACATGTTAGAGCCCATCGAGAGGCCTCTCGCACGTCAAAGAAGTACTCAGTGAAATTTATGAGTAAAAAAAAAAATTAAAAATTAATTTTTACAACTTTAAAAAAAAATGAATAATATTATAAAATGCTCTAGGAAGGGTTGTCGGTCCAGTGAGAATTTCTCAAAATTTTGGCTTTATCTATAATCTATTACCAATTTTCCCAGCGCTGGTTATAGCTTGTAGTCTGCGAAGTCAAAACTGCATTGTACATTTCAAGTTGCCTTGTTCTCTAACTAAAGTATGAAGTGTCACGTTACACTTATAGACTCTAAATTCTAGGCCTAGGGTAGGCCAGGTTGTTGCAGCATTGACTTGAATCTAGGTTGTTGCAACTTGCAGCATTAACCTGAGTCTAGGTTGTTTCAACTTGCAGAATTAACTAGATTCTAGGTTGTTTTCATAGTCTACGTTGTTGCAGCATAAAAGAAGGTTAATGGTAAGGGAGCCGGAGGTTGTTGCATTGCAATTTGTCACTGCCAAGCCAACAAGCATAATGGAAACTCAACACTGATATTCTTCCCTGCCAGTGCTGAGGATTATTCTACCAAAGAGCCATTTTTTCAGTGAACGAGCCATTCCTTTGTTGCACATCAATGCTCATCATCTTCTTCAATCGAACATCAACAAACAACAACCTGATATGTTGCATCCTGCCATCATCCTCGTATCTTCGAATCATATAAACACTGGTTTTAGATATTAAACAAGTTTACTTCTTTTCATGGTTTTAGATATTAAACAAGTTTACTTCTTTTCATGGATGGATAGAGAGATACTCTGGCTTCATGTGCTGTACCAAGAAAAACTCACTAAATTCCCCTTTCCTGCTAGCGTGCACAATAAAATAGAGAGTACGAGTTTGAAATTAATTGAGAAATATTGTCAATTGATTCTTGTGAGGGTGAATCCACTGTAGTCTGTAGCTCTATTGTATCTATTTTTAGGTTAGCACTTTGAGCGATTAAAGAATATCTATCTTTAGGTTAGTGATTTGAGAAATTCGAGAACCATTAGTGTGTTACCCAAGTTTCCTCCTATTCTTATATTCATACATCCTAGTAAACAAATGAGTAATCTCAGCCAACTTATGAGACTGACCCAAAACCAGAACTGTTGTGGATGGATTTTGAGACAAAACAATCTCATACCCATCTCCATATGAGCTCATTCCTTCTACCATGAGCTACCACAACATGGCTCCACTACTGCTCCTCTCCATATAAGTAAATTGTCTCTCTCACCCATGTAAAATCCTGGGTTTTTGTAAGATTTCCCAAACTCTACAAATAAAACTAGTTTTCTCTATATCCTACTTCCATATTCCAGATGGCTCTTTATCCAACTGTGCAAAAATGAAAGTTGGGTCTCGTCATATCCTCCAACAAGCCTTTAATTTTCAAATCATATTTCAATATGTTAGTGCAAACTCAACATTATCATTGAGAAATGAACACCAGTTACTATAATAATGAACTTCCTACCTATAAGATCGTTTTTCCTTCTTTGTTGCAGTGGTTAAGATGATGGAGTGGAAGGAGGCCTTTGATTTGGCCAGAAGAGCTATCATGGGAAGATGGTTTGTAGCATTTTTGTCATTTATAATCATGTCGTTTGCTGGTGGAAATTATATGTTTGGGTCCTACTCAGAAGCAATAAAAACTTCCCTGGAATATGATCAGAGCGCGCTGAATACCTTGCCATTTTTCAAGGATCTGGGTATTAATGTCGGGACTTGGGAATCAAGACCAGTGCTCTTAAAAATCCAGTTTATGTATAATAGAAGGTTACAAATACTCTTACAACCTAATGAGCCAAGTCTGAAAGACCTTATCTAAGGTCATATATACAACGCTTCTCAGAGGTACGTACCAACTCTTTTAGTTCATGTCCAAGTCTGCAAAGGTCTTAAGGTCTTAAGTCTTCAGGTTCCTAACCCAGTAATACCTCTGTGGAACCAATGAACATAAGAATACCATTCAATTTTTTATTTTGAGCTAGTCTGAGCTAGGCCTCAAAGGCCAACTCACTTTTTAATTGGACACATTCTCTCTGTGGCTTGGCAGGTCTAAGTGGGTCATTTGTCCTAGTAACATGGCATTCTTCAATTAGCCTCCTTGCTATCAGGACCCCTTGTGCTAATCAACTGAAATTCCATCCATCACATAACAAAAGGTTGAGCATATTTTGTTTTCCAAATATGAAAACAATGTAATGAGAACATCTTCAAAGACCATTCTGCAACTTCCCAAGCCAACATGGGTAATTAATAAAAGTGGACTAGGTCCGAACCCTCGTCTTTCTTAACTTAAAATGTGAAATAAAGTCCAAAAAACTATCAAATCCTTGTTGCCTAATTTTGGGAGGCCATATCCATTATAGTAAGGACTCCAAAGGAACAATAAAGAGAAGCATTCTGAAAACTTCTAATATGGATAACTCTCTTGGACATAGTTATGTCTTCACTTTGGGCTTCGATTCACTATTCTTAGACCTTAAAACGACAGGTTATATTCCACAGAGTCCAGGTACCTTCTCATCATAGCCGAGGTTGCTGATATAATCTAGCAGTGGCTCTGCATAGTGTGCAATTGAATTGACTTGATCTGTAGAGGCTGCCCTATTTATCCCATTGGAAGTGAGATCTAGGGCAGCCAATTTGTAACCCCTTTGCTTAAGCAGAGTTACAACCTTATACCAACACCATGCTCCATGGCCAAGTCCATGAATCAACACAAAATGATGTTGTCTTCCTTCTCCCTCCTGATTCATTTCAATAAAGACAAACCTCAGATCAGCTCATCCTAGGGTTGCATTATTCAATCCTGCAATTTGGAAACCAAAATAAAATAGATAGAAGAGGTTTTTGAGGTTTTAGGATTTGATTACCTTCACATGAATAGAAATAAGGAGAAGTATGACACCAAGGCACCAAATAGTCCTACTCCATTGCAGCACCATCATAACAGTGGAGCAAAATAGAGACTCCAGTGTCTAACTTGTTCAGAGGAAAACATCTGAGAATTTGACTGACGTTCTCTACAGGAAGCATTAGATCCCTTGATATATCTGGTCAAGGATATGAGGGCCAGGAGCTCTTTTCCCTGGGTATCTAAGAATAATTAGTCACATGGATGATGGATGTATTGCAGAAAATCATTGAAGGATGAGATCGATGTCTTTAAATTTTAAGGCTGCCCACTTATTTCAATTCCTCAGATGTTCATTATTGGGTGGAATAGATGCATTTGAGATTTTTTGGCAAAATAATTTTCAACTTCGCCATGTTCCTTGTGGGGCTTCTTCAATGGGTTTTTATTCACCAACAATAGGATTGATTCATTTTGGGATCACGTCTTCAACTTTTCATACTGATAATGAAGATATAATGGAATTTCACAGGAGATTGTCAACATATGCATATGCATGCATCATCTGGTGAAGGACGGTGGCTATAATAAAGACCAAACACAGGGTTATTCATTTCACTAACATAGGGTTACTTAAATATGGGGACAATATTTAGATTTTCCATCAATACTTTCTAGCAATAAATTATGAATAACTTGACCAAATTCAGTATTAAAATAAATTTAATATTGAAATAAATTTAATAGAAAAGAATGCTTGATAAACTACATGGAAATTTACAGCCATCTCCAAATACTAACATGACTGAACTAAAGAATTTGAAATAATATGGCTAATCTTAAGCTAAGTAAAACCACACAGCTAGTCCTAAAACTGATAGTATCTTTTACTTGAACAAACTTTACCAAGATATCATTTATGTGAAGAACTATGAATGTGATACAATCGTAGTGGTCTCAGTCTACCATAACCCAGATTAACACTAAGCTGAAAAGTTATCTAATTAATAAACATTAAAATTTTTCATAGCCTAAGTTCAACCATGTCTACTTTGAGGGTCGAGTGAGTGTCCCCACCAGATTTGATTACATTACAGAGGGCTCTCTAGCCATAGATATAAATTTTGATACCTGTGAGAATATAGCTAATCAATGACGCATATAGGGCAGTTGGTATGCCACTAAAAATCTTTAGGAAAGTAGTCTGTCGCTCATAAAGCCCTTAGAGAACCTCACCTGTGTTGAAGCTCTCTTCAATGAAAACAATATTTCTTTAAATCTCATGTATTCTGGCGTTTCAGTAACTGGGTATCTTGGTCTTCTAAATTCCATGATTTTAAGGGCAGGACTACTCTGAACATGTCAAAATGTCCACCAATCAACAAATTGCAGGTGAAATTGTTAGGGAAAATGTGCTTATATTCTTAGTTTCCATGAAGTGTACATGGGCCTCCTACATGTTGCTTTTCTTTCAAAGCCCATTGATGAAAGAAGGGTAGATGGCGACATCAAGAAAATGTACTTTTCTTCCATTTCAGCCCATAGGTTGAAAGTTGGTCATACATATCCTTTCTTAAAATGCCCATCAATTAGTTCAGGAGGCATATATGTATTCAGTTTCTTGGAAATACTTGCCATTAATATATTCCAAATACAAGTATTTGGAGTAAGACCTTCATTCCTCAATTCTTCAAGAATCGTTGTAGCTTCTACAATGTTTGCTTGCTTACAAAGACCATATATTAATGTAGTATAAATAATTATATATGGTTTGTAAAAAAAATTATCACCAATTTATCAATGAACTCAAGTCTCCATGGTTTCCTCCCTCTGCAATTCTGAAGGTCCTATCAAATCCGAGGCAAGGAAATAAGTGGGAAATGAAGTCAGGAGGCTAAGGGCAAGTCTAGGATAGAATTTGGTGTGGATTTCTTGTTGTCTTAGGCTGCTGGTGCAAAGATAAGTAAGGATGTTTCTGTGAATATTTTGATATGGTTTGAATATCTGTTCAATATCACAGAAAAAGCTGCGGCCACTCAGATTGTTAACACAGGTAAACAAGGGTGTTTTCTAGTGCTGATGTGGATAGAATGTTTATGGTCTGATCTGAGAGTGTCCAAGCCTCAAGGCCTACAAAATGAATATCTTGGTCTCCCAGGAAACATCAAATAGAAGAAAGTACAATTATGGAATTTATGTAATCTCAATAGTGAGATTAGAAGTCGTCCTGTGGGGATTACTCAAATCTCAAAAGTCTTCATCTTTGAAAGAAGAAGTTGCAGTCATAAAGTAACTTACATTCAGCACCTAGTCAATCATTTAATAAGCCAACCTTGTAACAGCTAGTCTGAGCATATATATTCTCCAAGTCTGATCAGTACAACTAAAATTTCTAGTCTTCAACTGTGTAAGGATATTTTGAGCATAATACTGTACATGGTCTTAAAGGTGAAGTTAGGGCTACTCTTCAAAATTCCGATTGATCAAGTAAAGGCTAGAAAGGAAGAAGACTAGTCCTTCCATAGTTCTGAGCACAATTACTTAATTCAGACCCCTGTCACAAAGGAAGAGAAATCAAGACTCCTATCCCGTTACTATGCTCAACTCATATATACTCATAGCCTAAAATTCAATTGAGCCGACCTATAGATAGTGGTTGAAGCATTAAGGCTCATAATTATGGTATGGATTAGCCCTTAATTAAGACAATCTTCTGGAGCATTACATATTGTAAATGAGTAAGATAAATTGTGAATATGTGGGCTCCTTATCACAACAGGGCTTGAAATTGGAGAAATACACACTATTTGATCTAAAAATCTTGGTCCATAATTGCGATCCAAATTTATGAAGCATGCATCACTAGGTATGTGTCTGAAACTAAATTTTCTGGTTGAAGAATAAAATTTTGTCCTAATATTGTTGTGACTGAAATTAAAGTTTCTGGTTGAAGAATAAAATTTTGTCCTGAGATTGTTGTGACTACACTAAGAAGGCACGTGAAGGCAGTGTCACAATAAGCCCAAAATCTTGTGACAGTCTGGTTAGTCAAGTTTTTATAATTCTTATAGCTGCCATCACCATTTTATTCCGAACTCTCCCATCTCACAGTCCTGAGCTTGAATCTCTTGCAATCGAGGCCAGAGTTCAGTACAGGTATGTTTCATTATGTTACGATATATTGAAGCTTCCTAAGAAAAGAATCAAATATGAAAGGGTAACTCAAATATTGGAAGTATGTAATCGAGTCCGATTCAAAGGCAATAAAATTATGAGTATATTGACAACAATGGTGAAATGTGGGACAGTGGAGAAGATACATTAAATTATAGTTTTGGCACTTATGTCATGCTTCTATAGTTCAGAAGATATGTGTGCATTAACTCATGAAAGGAAAAGTCTGGAGTTTGGAGCATTGCCCTATCATCATCTTGAGGGGGGTTTGTTGGTATCATCATGAAATACCCATTTATGATGACAGTGGAAGATATTGTTTTAAAGTGAATCTCTAGTTTGTCACTTCAACTTATTCAGAATATAATCATAAGGAATTTCATGAGTATAATACATCTATGTCCTAGAAGATATAATTGGAAGTAGACCAGCTTGACTCCTCAGTGATATTGTCAAGCACTCTCTCAGTATCAAAAGAAATATTGCCTGACATCTCTAAGTCTTACAATGACTGAATTGTGTGCATCAATCTCCATGATACAATGTGGCCTATCAGTCAGCTATAACTTTGTTGCATTTTTCATGTGTGCATAAGATATTACAGTACCTTTGACCTTGTCATCTTGGATAAGAGATGAAGTAAATTTGGCAACTTCATTCTTAAAGATCGGTTACAAGGTCTTGGCATCCCATTGCTTGCCTTTGGTCATGAAGTACAAAGGCGGATGTGATAGAAAAGACACGTGGGAAGATATCTAGTCAAAAATGGGGATGTGCATCTTGATTGAAATAATTCAATCCATGATAGCAAGGAAGAACCTCACCATCTGGTGGATGAATCTGTATCCTAGTATATGGAGGAATTCAAAGGAAAAATTGGATCAATAAAGGGATATTTTCTACAGTAGCTTATATCTGAGCTAGCACCATTTTTATTATCTCCATAACAATAGTTAACCATGACTGCAGTACCCCTGTTCTCTCTGTATGCTTGAACCTGAGCAGTAGTTGATGTAAGACTTCCTTCGACCATTCCCTGCCCAATCGTCAAAATCTTCGTTAAGATATTCAGATGGAGCTATGATTTAGAGGGAGTTGATTTCTCCCTTAACTTAAAAGTTTTATGTGATGGAGAAGTTGTTGGTTTGCATCCTTGGTGTTCTTGATAAACATCCTACCAGTCATATGTCTCGCTATGAAGTCTCTGAGTCAATATATTGAAGAACCCCATATTTTGAATAGCGGATTATTGAGATATCTCTGAAATCTAAGATTCCTTGAATATTCTGAAGCTCGCTCGGTTCGCAATGTGATGGATGGAAAGAGCACATATAGTGCTATACCTCTTCATTTGGTTGCTCGAGAAGCATTATTGAGGCTGAATGTATATAGCAGCAAGTATGGCTTATTATGAAACTAGTTGGTTGAGGAAGCTCTTCCATAAGCCATTTGTGCACATGATGGAAATCACTGTTGTATATTGCAATAATGAAAGTAGGATTCACCTTTCAGAGATTCCATCATCGGCTACAGGTACCAATTTATTTAGAATATGGTACATTCAAGCTCCATAATTTTAGGATGGATGTGCAGGTTATCGACATCCTCTCAAAGCCTCTTGGTAAGGTCAAAATTTATCCTTATTCAGAAAGAGGTTTGGAGTCGTGGAAAGTCCCTTCTATGATGGTCACAGTTGAAGATTGAGCTCCGGGAGCTCTTAGGGGCTTGGGATACTTATTGAGCTATGAGCCACTTTGCTTGAATGAAAATACTTGTATCTGCACACCATGGATCTTGATTAAAGCAAACAGGCTGCTACAGTTTGAGATAATTCACATACCATTTGAGCATGAAATTTAAAGAAAACCTCGAGTGTTGGAATTTGTGTAAAAATCAGTACTTGCAAATTGTTTGTGAATTATTCCATGTTAGAAATACATTAAATTACTTTAAATTACTACTAATTCCTTGGTTATTCCATGTCCATTAATCCCATCTTCAGCTGCATCAGCATGATCCTTGATTTGTGAATATACTCCTAGTTGGCATCTGTCTTCTTGTCTATCAAGATCACAAGGATCAATTTTTGTTCTTCTCTCTGAGAAGTTGCCCATGGCCGTATGGTCACTGCAAATAAATGCAGATGACTCTTTCTTAAAATCTGAAGCATGTTCATTCACCAATAAAATACCTAGCTCTCTTAAAATGTCTTGGGCCATACAACTACAGACTGCAAAGACCTTCTGAAATGCACAAAGATAGTTGTAGTAAGTTGTTGTTGCCTGGAATACAGGAAAATTATCCCAACGTAATAGTGATTGCGTAATTTCTCTTCTCCTCATAATAGACAAGACAGAAAGCAGATAACCAGAAAGAAAAATCAACAGTGCGCCTTGTGTAACATTATTGTTCTTATGCTCAAGACCTCATTTTAGCTCATTTACAAGAGCATCAAAGTATAAATATTCAAAACTCATCATAGAGAGGTCGTCCTCTAATAAATTCTCTAAAGCAGCCGCTATTCCAACAGCGTGAGAAATCAGAGGCTTCGAAGCGCTTAATAGTAAATATAGAATCCAATAAAGGCACATCACAATAGGAACAGATACACAAAGGCAGCAACAACTTAATCACCCTTGGTATCTTGGGCATAATAGCTTCCTTATCTTCCACAATGATTACTTCTAGTATTTGCAATATGATGCACTTCACATTAGAAGCTACAACACCTTTTAGCATGCCACAACTTGCATCAGTCATTACATTTTGATCTCTATATACCTCTAGGAATGGGTTGGAACACAACTCTGAAAACCAACAATATATCTGGAATAGAACTAGGTGGAACTATTTTTTAATGGGAGCAGATAACCTCTAGCATCACTTCTGCGTATGTGAAAAACTGATTTCTTAAGTTTGGAAAGATCATGTCTAGCTCAGGGTAAAGAGCATGGGAAAATCCATCACTATCCACTTGATCTAAACGATCACTTTTCTTAACAGGTTTCTTATATTTATGTTTGTTGGATTCCAAAAGGGAGGCCTCTTGTAATTCTTCATTCTCATTCCCCTTACATTTGTTGATGGATGTGAGTTCATCAGAGAAAATAAACAGTAAGCTTGTCATTTGATGCATATATTGCGCAAGGAGGAGCCCTCTGTTATGGTGTTCCTTTGCATAGCAAGCCAATGCCATCCAACCTATGTATTTTTATTAGAGAAAATAAATAGTAATCTTTTCATTTGCTTCATATCTTGCGCAAGAAGGAGCCCTCTCTTCTAGTGTTCCTTTGCATAGTGAGCTAATTCCATCCAACCTATGTATCTAACCAAAGGAAATGAAGAGGTTGAAAATTTTGATATTATGTCCATCCATAAGGAGGTAGGAATCAAGTTTCTAACTGGAAGCCCTCTTTCCTACCATACTCATCATCCTCCTCCATGATGCCACTACCACTCGCTGCAGAAACTATAATTTGAAGAAGTGTCCACTGTCGCCTATCTCCAAGTATTTTTCCAGGTTTTATTGGATTACTAAACTCCTTTTGCTGATAATGAAGAGAGAAAAGCAATGTATTGAGACGCTCTGCAACATGTTATGTTGTTCCCTCTGTAACTGCCGAATCAGAAAAACATTGTAGACCCTGATGCTGGCATACAAGTGTAACAACATCCATAGACTCTCGTTTTTAAACTTACGTGGTTATAGTTATTGTCATCAGAAACAGGATTATCCACGGTATCATAGTTGGTGACCTTTTATTAGACAAATTTGCGCCATAAGTTCACCTACATCTCAGGTATAAGTTAGCAAGTTTGCTTCTCTTCATTCTATTAAGGTGGTTTAGGGTCAAGATAGAACTCTTATTCCCCTCACTCATAATATATTTTTTATTAATTAATTTTTATTTCTAAATAAAAATTAATTAATTAGTTAATATTTATTATCAATGATAGGAAGCTAAGTTTAATTTAATTCATATCAATCTTATTTATTTAGTTTATAGTCTAAAATAAAAAAATTAGATAGAGGTTTGGTTGAAAATTATTTTTATTATTAGAATTTATTAGCGTTTTATTAGGTATTAAGTTATAACTTCATGGTTAATAATTTGTGGTTAGATACTTTAGATTAATTAGTTTCTCTAGTTTTTGTAATTTAGTGAAGAATTTTTTTAAATTTTTTTTTTTAGTAATTCTAAGTTTCTTTTTAAATTAAAAATTATATAATTAGAAATTATAATAGGGTTATTATTTTAATTTTAGTTTGAGTGTTATAGGTATTAACTTAATCAATTAGTAATTTTGTTTATAAAATTTTTTATTAGGGTTTTTATTAATTATTAATTATTAATTATTAATTATTAATTATGATTTACTTAATTATTAATTATGATTTACTTAATTATTAAGCTTAGTTAGTAGGTATATTTTAGAAATAGATCTTTTAGGGTAGTTATAAAATTTAGTTATTCTAGGTTTTCTTTTAGGTTTCTTTTTAAATTAAAAATTATATAATTAGAAATTAAAATAGGGTCATTATTTTATTTTTAGTTTGAGGGTTATAGATATAAGCTTAATCATTTAGTAATTTTGTTAATAAAAAGTTTTATTAAGGTTTTTTAATTATTAATTATTATTTATTTAATTATTATTAAGCTTAGTTAGTAGGTACATTTTAGAGATATATCTTTTAGGATAGTTATAAAATTTAGTTACTCTAGGTTTGTTTTAATTTTAGTTTTATTTTTTAGTCTATAAATTTATTAGAATTTAAATAGGGTTATTATTTTAATATAGTTTTATAATATTTTCAATTATTAGAATAGGATTTTCAAATTATTTATTAGAATAATGATATTAAATTTTTTTAATAATTTAATAATTTAGTAATAAATGTTAGACATTAATTGATAATATTAATTAGAATTTTAAGTAACTACTAGGTGGGAATTATAAAAATTAACAAGTAAAGTTAGTATTAAAAAATAAAAATTAAATTAAATAAAATTAATTAATAAAATAAAGTTTTTAACTTGAGTTGTTGTCGGCTCCTCTCATCATTTTCCCTCACTATTTATACCTTGTTCCCCTTGCTTCCTTCTTTCATTATTCATTCATTCTTTCTCGTCCTGAAGATGGATCCCCATTGGGATTCGAAATGTCGACCAATGTTCTATGATAACGTGGATAATCCGGTTTTTGATGACAATATCCATAGACTCTGTATCATTGGGAAAATTTCTAAAACCATTTGGCCTTTCTTCAAAATCACAACTTACTTCTTTCTCATCATATGACCTCTCGTTCAAAATACTAGACTGCATTTTGTTGTCCCATTCTACTACTTGCATAAGAATGTCAATTATAGTTTTGTCTCTCTTTTCTTTGAGATTACCTATCATTTCCACTTTTGGATTTTTATTGCTTGAAAATAGCTCATCAACCATCTTCCTACGCATGTGAAGATTTGTGTTTACTGGCAGTTTTGTTGATATGATAGTCACTGTCACTGGTGTTCATCATGAAATATGGATTTAGGTGACATTCGGCTGCCAAAAGTAGTGCATCAATTGTGTCTTCATGACTCTCCAAGTTCATTTCAGACTGTTGATGCAATTCCTCTGCGAAATGGCGAAAATTCAAGGCCCACAGTTCACAGTCTTGATAACTCACAAGTTGTAAATACTCTGTTTGAAAGTCAAGGTTTTCATCTACACCTGTAAAATATAGCATTAAGTTGCTCATTGACCTACTATCTTTTCCCTTGAGCTACTTTCCATCAACCTTCACATTTATGGTACATTTCATCATACAATTGTTTGATCCTTTCTTCTTGACTAGCATTGAGATATCCCTCTAATATTACGTTGCACATCTTGGATTTAATACCAATTGCACCATCCTTTTGCAACTCTGCAAAAACCCCCTCAGCCCTCTCTAGCATGCCACATTTAATCAAGGATTCAAGATATATTTCATAAGTTTCCCAATTAGGTCAACACCTTTCGATACATCAAGAAAATGTGTATTCTACTTCACATTACATAGACAGGCACATATACATTTGCATCAAGTCCACATAGGATGGTTGCAATGGCTTCAGACTACTGTCCTCAAATTTCTTCATAAAAGTTTCTGCATGTTCTATTTCTTTTTCTTGAGCTAGAATATCATCACCCTTATTTTTAGGGGAAGCCTCAAAATCTCTGTAAAAAATAAGCTCCTTTTTCGCTACCATGACATTGTTCAATAGAATTATGGAGCTGTTCTTGCTGCAGGGTTGTCATATTCCTCTATTCAACAAAATCCTTGTCATCTTCAAGAAAACCAAGAAGGTCCTCCTCTTGTAAAGTTTCCAACAAATATTGATAGGTGTCTTCAAAACTCTGCAGTCTTGGGCCCTAATGTTTGAGAAAACTTTCAATGAGAACTCCCATGGAAGATATTTTTTCCGGACTGCAGGAGTTATTGAGCCGGTGATTATGCCATTTTATTTGGGTTATAAGTCATGGCTTCGGAGAATGCCAATTTCATATCTTCGGCAAATGATGCAGGTGAGTTGTGTTCGTTTTTATCTAGCTGATACTTTAGAAATCCAAGTCCTGTGATATAATGCAACAATTAATTTCTATGCACAGATAATTAGAAGATACATCTCTTACTCTTAGCAAAAGCCTTAGCAAGCTTTAATTTTGGTCCCCTGCTGGAGTTTATCTGAAAAAACCCTCCACAATTGAGCTATGCAAAATCTTGCTAAAATAGTATGAATATTTGCTTTCCCTTCTCAAATTATTTTCTCCATAAGTTCTCCCACCCTAAACTACTGTATGGGATTTTAATTTTTTACAACATACTTGAACTTTCTTGAGTCATTTACTATACTCTCTTCCATCACATAATATTGTTCTGTTTATTGGAAGGATGGATCTAGTCAATCAACATTCTAATTGAGCTCTCCATGATATACATTAATATCTCAAGCTACAGTGCAATCTTGTATTTTCAAATCTTTAATAAGAAAAATCAATGTGTCTAATTCCTCCTCATTAGGCCTTGATCTGATGAGCCTTCCATCTTCTGACTGCTCCATTTTATCTTCCAAAACCCTTCTTCCTCCAATTCCTCCTCACTAGACCTTACTTTGGTTAAACTTCCATGTTCTAATTACTCCATAATATTTTTGGGTATTATGGAAAATTTGTTTGACATCTTAACCAACATATTCTTCCTTCTCTTCCTTTATGTGTACATATGATAGTAAATAATAAATATTCATGGATAATCGTAATAAACTAATAGGATAATATGCAGATAAAATGGATAAAATTCCATGTTTTAGGGTTGCAAATGTATTCTTTGAGACAAGTTGTGCACTCAAGGTATGATATTCGAGAAAACCAAATACACACCTTCAACTCTATCAGAGGGTGGTTCCATCTGGCCTCCAATAAAAATCATAGTTTTACCCCACGAGACCTGCAAAAGAAGTGTGCATTATGACTATTCATTGATTTAAATGCTCATTCATTGAATCTTTGTGATTTATAGTATAATATCACTTTAAATTTTAAATTGTTTCATGAACCCTTTTTTAAGTTCCCTAAATTAATGTGCTCATATTAATATGATATCATTTTGAAAGTTTTGGAGTTCACTTCTATAACCTTAATTTCCAAATTTTCTAGAACTTCCCAAGATCATGTACTACTTGAGATTTCTTGAAATAGTAGAACCACAGTATTTAATTTCTGCTAAAACGAGTACAGACCCCATTCTAATTGGCATTTCCAAATTTTCTAGAACTTCCCAAGATTGTGTACTGCTTGAGATTTCTTGCGATAGTAGAACCATGGTGTTTAATTTATGCTAAAACGAGTATAGACCCCATTCTAATTGACTAGTCTTGATAAATTAAGGCAGTTTTCAAAAATATTTTACACTATAAAATTTCTGTGAACTTTATTTAAAATTAGTGATCTGTTGTTTCTAATATATCAACCTAACTTATCTCCCCTAATTTCATTGTTTTTCTACATTAATTTTGCAACTATTTCTTCAATTGAAACATTGTAACCTGTACAATAAAGTTACAAGCTCTAATAAAATCCAAAAATACTAGAAGGATTTCTTTAGTGAAACCTTCAATTTATATATATGGATTTGAATGTTGAATTTTCAACGTGTCACAGAAAACAATGTATATACAGGTGCTCCTTGTCTCCATTTCACTTAAATTTTTGGCTTAATACAAGTGTTTTGGTCAACTTCAGAATTTTCAGCAAACTTCACAATTTGTCTTCAGCAGCAAATACAATTTGAAGATTTCAAACCATCACTTATAAGTTATAACAACACTATCTTTTTTCATCAAAATTGCCATAAGTAGCTGAGCTGCTAAATATACATTCTTGGTTGAATGTTTGTCCATCAAATAAGGTTGTCATGATAGAATTTTATTCAATGGCACTATCAACTATTTTCATGAACAACAACTATCCATGGAGCATAATTTCAATGTCCATCTTGGTTTTCTAATTGATATAATGGAATTGAATATTACTAAAGTCGAAACTCCATAAACAATTTACACATTTGGGACTCATTTCATATCCGTTACCAGAATTTATTTTGGAATAAAATCCTGCATGTTTCAAATATTCATGTTTGCTATACAACCACCATTTATCTCTATCATCAGTTTTTATAGCAATTCAATCATATGATTATTCTCAAATAATAAAAAAATTCTAGTCCAATACCTTATTTTCCTTTTCTTCATCCAACTGCCATTGCTTCATTACTCACTCTTATATACTTGTATAACAAACGATGTTTGTTGGCTTGGAATTCAAGCCAGCATCCACATAGGCATCCAATAAAGGTGATGTAGTCTACCACTGGCATTTCAATCCCTTGTCACATAAATTGTCTTACCTAAGATGACTAGTACTCCCAAAGTTGTTCATATACTAACCAAAGGCTCAAATGTCAACTATCAAAGATCACAAGATTTGAATAAGGCATAGATTTGTCTCTACAACCCCTTAGGTAAGGTGCTAAGAGGATCATTTTGTTGAAAACTAAAAGCAAGGAGATCAAGACATTGGGTAGAAGACAATCAACACCATCATATATGTGATCCTAAGAAAGGAGTCCATCTCATTGATATAAAACCCAAAGAGAATTAGTGAGAGAAGGAATCATTAGAGGTCATTTCTGCACTAAATGACCAAGCACTGGATCATATAGTCAGTGCTTAGTTTTCTCTATGCAGAAATGACCAAGCACTATTAGATAATTTTCTGCTTAGTGATTCCTAAGTGTTTTAAATTTTTTTCTTAGTTTTCTACCCAAAAAGTTGTTGTTTTTTGCTGAAATGTTACCAGAGTTTGTAAAACATTTCAGGATGGAACATAAATCTTAAAACTGATAAAACATTTTAGAAAGCCAAAATGTCACCAAAACACTTTTTCAACATTTCAATGTTGTTACACACCAGAATCTATTTCTGATTTAGAAAACAAAATTTCAAGGGTCCTCCTGGGGTGTTTTTAGTCACTTAGCTTGTATGCAATCAAAAAAGACAAACTGTGTTATAACCAGAAATAGATGTATGAATTGAGCATGACTCCATATTCTGTGCATAGTTCGGACCAATAATTGGATTGCTCTATGAAGTTTGTTGGTTTGGGGCATCCTTTATTGAAAGCATCACAAAGTCTTGTTGGCTATATAAGTTTGTATACTATTATTGGCATATATTTTTCAATCACAACCACCACTTATCTCTATCATTTTTTATAGCAAGTCAATCATATGATTATTCTCAAATAAGAAAAGCATTCTAGTCCAATACCTTAGTTGCCTTTTCTTCGTCCATCTGACATTTATTCTATTACTCACTCCCATCTACTTGTATAACAAACAATGTTTGCTGGATTGGAATTCAAACCAGCATCCACATAAGCATCCAATAAACGTGTTGAAGTCTACCACTGGCATTTCAATCCCCTATTATAGAAACTATCTTACCTAAGATGACTAGTACTCCCCAAGTCATTCATATACTAACCAAAGGCTCAAATGTCAACTATAAAAGATCGCAAGAGTTGAATAAGGAATCAATTTGTCTCTAAAACCCCTTAGGTGAGGTGCCAAGAGGATCATGTTGTTGAAAAATAAAACCAAGGAGATCAAGAAATCGAGTAGAAGACAGTCAAAACCATCCAATATGTGCTCCAAGAAAGGAGTCCATCTCATCGATATATAACCCAAAGAGAGTTAGTGAGAGAAGGAATCATTAAAGGTCATTTCTACAATAAATGACCAAGCACTGACTCATATACTCAGTACTTACTTTTTTCTAAGCATAAATGACTAAGCACTATTAGAGAGTTTTCTTCTGAGTGATTCCTAAGTGTTTTAAATTTTTTTTCTTAGTTTTCTTTGCAAAAGGTTGTTGTTTGTTGCTGAAATGTTTCGATAATTTGTAAAATATTTCAGGATGGAACAGAAATATTGTGCATTTCAAGAAACTAATAAAACATTTCAGAAAGCCAAAATGTCACCAACACACTTTGTCAACATTTCAAAATCGTGACACACCAGAATCTATTTCTGATTTGGCAAACACCATTTCAGGGGTCCTCTTAGGATGTTTTTAGTAACTTAGCTTGTATGCCATTAGCAAAGACAAACTTTGCTATAACCAGAAATAGATGTATGAATTGAGCATGACTCCATATTTTGGGAATAGATGGGACTAATAATTGAATTATTATATGAATTTTGTTGGTTTGGGGCATCCTTTATTGAAATCATCACAAAGACTTGTTGGCTATAATAGTTTGTCGACTATTATTGGCATTTATTTTTCAATCAAAACCACCATTTATATCTGTCATCATTTTTTATAGCAAGTCAATCATATGATTATTCTCAAATAAAAAAAATGTTCTAGTCCAATACCTTAGTTTCCTTTTCTTCATCCAATTGCCATTGCTTCTATTACTCACTCTCATCTAATTGTATAACAAACAATGTATGTTGGCTTGGAATTCAAAACAGCGTCTGCATAGACATCCAATAAAGTTGTTGTAGTCTACCACTAGCATTTCAATCTCTTGTTATAGAATTTGTCTTACTTGAGATGACTAGTACTCACCAAGTCATTCATATAGTAACCAAAGGCTCAAATGTCAACTATCAAAGATCACAAGAGTTGAATAAGGCATCAATTTATCTCTACAGCCCTTTATAGGTGAGGTTCCAAGAGGATCATGTTGTTGAAAACTAAAAGCAAGGAGATCAAGACATCGGGTAGAAGGCAATCAACACCATCCTACATGTGCTCCTAAGAAAGGAGTCCATCTCTTCGAGATAGAACCCAAAGAGAGTTGGTGAGAGAAGGAATCATTAGAGGTCATTTCTGCAGTAAATGACCAAGCACTGACTCATATAGTCAGTGCTTAGTTTTCTCTAAGTAGAAATGACCAAGCACTATTAGAGAGTTTTTTGCTTAGTGATTCCTAAGTGTTTTAAATTTGTTGCTTAGTTTTCTACCCAAAAAGTTGTTGTTTGTTGTTGAAATGTTTCCAGAATTTGTAAATCATGTCAAGACGGAACAAAAATCTTGCGCATTTCAAGAAACTTATAAAACATTTTAGAAAGCCAAAACGTCACTAAAACACCTTTTCAACATTTCAAAGTAGTGACACAACGGAATCTGTTTCTGATTTGGCAAACAACATTTCAGGGGTCCTCCTGGGGTGTTTTTAGTAACTTATCTTGTATGCCATCAACAAAGACAAACTATGCTATAACCAGAAAAAGATGTATGAATTGAGCATGACTCCATATTCTGGGCATAGTTGAGACTAATAATTGGATTGATATGTGAAGTTTGTTGGTTTGGGGCATCCTTAATTGAAAGCATCACAAATTCTTGCTGGCTATATAATTTTGTCGACTATTATTGGCATATTTTTTTCAATCACAACCACCATTTATCTTTTTCATCAGTTTTTATAGCAAGTCAATCATATGATTGTTCTCAAATGAGAAAAGAAATCTAGTCCAATACCTTAGTTTCCTTTTCTTCATCCAACTACCATTTATTATATTACTCACTCCCACCTACTTGTATAACAAACAATGTTTGTTGGATTGGAATTCAAACCAGCATCCACATAAGCATCCAATAAATGTGTCGAAGTCTACCACTGGAATTTCAATCCCCTGTTACAGAAACTATCTTACCTAAGATGACCAATACTCCCTAATTCGTTCATACACTAAACAAAGGCTCAATGACAGATAACTATAGAACTTCTTAGTGGAGGTGACCGGTCTCTCATTGCTAGAAATATCTTCCACCTCAAGGTTTTAGGCTTGGGCCAAGGGCCACATTTGCATAAAATATAAGAGATTCTATCTCACCCAATATTGCATGTTTATCACCAATGTGTCATCCAAAAGAACTCAAAGTTGCTAGTTTTATTGTTGCAATTCAATTGTCCCACTCCACTTTGAGCAGATGGTATCTGATCTCATCACCTATGACTTGGAAGGTTCACAGAAAAACATATGATGGTACTCCATTAACATCTATGGAAGTGAATGCCATATTTTCATAAAATATAAGTAGTTTCTGAGTACATCTAGGGTGCCATAAACTCAGTTGACCCAACAGAGAAAACCTCGGCAATCAGAGAAAATGTGAGATATACCTCACTCTCACAAGTCCCAGCTAATTGGGATGAGCTACTAGTGAAACCACAGCTGGCTCTATGTAGCAACTATGTAAGCCTACATAGCCTGGGCAGAGGGACTGCGTCACCCTAGCTCAGTGTGGATCTTCTTCTCCTAGATCTCGGCTTCAGTCCTGTTGGCTCAGAAACCCTTGCTTCCCGCAAAATTTCAGACTTCTACTTGGAGACATTGTGTTGCCTCTGCATGAGCCCTGCGTGGGCCTGCATCACCCTCCTAAGGGACTGCATCACACCCTATGATAGATGCATTGCCTCCACTACACCTTTGTTGCCCTTGCTCTGCACTATACTCTTGGCCCTCCTAACCAATCACTGCATCTGCCCCTCACTGAAACTCTAAGTCACTCAGATCTTATCTTCATCTGAGCACTGCTCCATCAAAAGAATTCAATCTCTTAGACTCTATGTGTGTGTCTTCAACTGACCCTGAGCCTTTCTATTATACTTTTTAGTTGACACATCAATGACCATGATTTAATCTCTTACCGACGACTTAGATTAAAAGATTGCTTGATCCGCGTCACTTAGAACATTTCATCATGTGTGTTTAATTAATTCACTTTAATTTATCTAATTCCCTAAGTTAGACTTAGGGTCCTCATTAAAAAAATATGTATATTTTAATATCTCACACACTAGATGAAATTTATCCAAATTCTTTCTGCGTTTTGGAGGTCTTGTGTGTCTTAGCCCCTCCACAAAACTTTAAGGCTAGAGCACACCCGATGCTACCTCAAAATCTCAACAGTCCCTCTTAGCATAGAGTGTGCTCTAGAAATACATCCAAACCATGTATCGCAAGATCTCAACATCGGTCTCTGCGCTGTTGATGCTTGGCCTACTTCCCTCCATCCACTGCGTTGTTTCTCTCTGTACTATTTCCCATGTCACTAACACTAAAACTGGTAAATATGTACTGTATATCCCTCTCAATTTGTTGCATCATGCTACCCATAGCACTGTCACTACTAATTGTTGCACTGCAACTCAGTTGTTGAGAAGTAATCAATTGAAGGACCCCTACCCAATCATTGACAAACAAGTCAGGCTACATCTTGTCACTGAAGCTCCCTTGGTTACTGCTATGTGTTTTCTTCTCCGAAGCCACTAGACTGCGTCCCTCTGGCTGCCTTTGTGTGAGAAGACTGGCTCCGTGCAACCTCTGCGTAGCATAGGCTGCTCCTACGTCCCTCTGGAAGGCACTGTGTTTTATCTACGTAGCTTCCACTGGGACTGCGTCAACACCTTCATAGCCTCCACTGGGACTGCGTCAACCCTCGTGTAGCCTCTACTGGGACTGCATCCTCCTGATGTTGCGCTGGCCTCTCTAGATCTCTGCTACCTTAGCTTCTCTCTGCAACAAAAATTCCTTTGGCCAATTTTGTTGGAGATTCAGCTTGATCTGTAATGCTTTGATACCATGTGAAAATTTCTTAATTAAGAAACCCTATTGTTAAATCTCGATTTACTTCTCCTACTTGATTAAACATAGAAGTTATTAATCTGAATATTTAGAATTAACATCGAAGTAAATACAATTAACAGCCTACACATACAGATCATTTACTAAATAGCACACTCATATGACAAAGTGACACACATATTTTCCAGACAAATGTCCCCGGAAAAAACTAATGCAGGAAAACTGGTGCAGCAGATATGAGGGTTTATTATTATGAAGCAGTAGTTTCTGAGTACATATAGGGTGCCATAAAATCTGCTGACCCAACAGAGAAAACCTCGGCATTCAGAGAAAATGTGAGATATACCCCACTCTTGCAAGTCCCAACTAATCCAAATGAGCAACTAGTGAAACCCCAGCTGGCTTTGCGCAGAAACTACATAAGCCTGCGTAGCCTAAGCTGAGGGATTGTGTCACCCTAGCTTAGCCTGGATCTACTTCTCCCAGATCTCGGTTTCAACCTTGCTAGCTCAGAAACCCTTGCTTTCGGAAGAATTTCTGACTTTTGCTTGGAGACATGGTGTTGCCTCTATGTGAGCCCTGCGTGGGCCTCCGTTACGCTCCTAAGGGACTATGTCATAACCTCTGATGGTTGCGCTGCCTCCACTGTGTCTCTGTTGCTCTTGCTCTGCAATGTACTCTTCGCCCTCCTGACGAATCACTGCATCTGCTCCTCATTGCAACTCTGAGTCACTTAGATCTGATCTTCGTTTGAGCACTGCTCCGTCAGAAGAATTTGATCTCTTAGACTCTCTGTGTGTCTCCAATTGACCCCAAGCCTTTCTCTTATACTTTTTCGTTGACACATCAACGGTCGTGATTTAATCTCTTATCGGTAGCTTAGATTAAAATATTGTTTGATCCGCGTCACTTAGAACATTTCATCACATGTGTTTAATTAATTCACTTTAATTTTTCTAATTCCCTAACTTAGACTTAGGGTCCTCATTAAAAGAAAAAAAATATTTTAATATCTCACACACCATATGAAATTTCTCCAAACGCTTTCTGGGTTTTGGAGGTCTTGTGTGTCTTAGCCCCTCCACAAAATTTTAGGGCTAGAGCACACACGATGCTACCTCAAAATCTCAACAATTTTTATAGTAAAGAATTTACTCCTAATGGTGCAGTGAAGTTTTTTCAAAGGATTCATCACCATACAATGTAATATAAATGGGAAGCCAAGACTATAGCATCACTATGTGGACAACAACCAGTGCACACCATATTTTTATTTTTGATAATTTTTAGATCCATTGGCTGAACATGATAATTGGTTTGATGCCTCGATCCAGCTCTAAAGTTAATGCTATGAGATTCACTATATAAAAAACTTCTCCCTAATCCATAGAACTAAGTTTCATCATCAAAATATGCCCATGCACCATCCTTACCCACTTCTTCAACAATCTGCCTAGGAGGCTTAGGTACTATGATCTAAGGAAAACTCTTTTACAGAATTGAGACCACATCAAATAGGAAAAGCACATTGAATAGGAAGACTTTAGGGTGAATTCTTAAGGGGTGAATTGGATATGTCCTTGGAGAGTATGCGCTAGCTCACCCTAATCTATTGGGCGTATGTTAACTTACTAATAGTGATATGTGTGAGAGTATGGAGATATAGTTGAGTCATTGGAGAAAGAACCTTAACTGCCTTTGGTATTTTGAGCTTGTAATTGGTTTGAATTTATGATGAGTGATGAATCACCTATATCGAAGGAGTGCTCCCCTAGTTGGAACCTTACCACATTATTTAAGGTCACTCCATTTGCTAAAGCTTGTTGTAACTTACAATGGACAAGTTCACCATCTTGCACACACTTTTAGGGTGTATTCTTAAGGGATGAATTGGCTACTTCCTTGGTTACTTCTGGTCTCAATATCCTCTATGTCTCTGTTACATTATGCATTTTATCCTTTGATGCAGTAAGTAACCTGCAAAAATCTATTATCTCTTTTATTGTACTTTATTTGTCTTTCTACTCTGCTCCCATTCATTGTTATATTGATATTTGTATAGTAAATAATTTAGTCGTGATGGTGCAGTGAAGTTGTTTTCAAAGGATTCATCACCATACAATGTAATAGAAATGGGAAGCTAGAATTGTTGCATCACTGTGTGGACCACAACCAATCCACACCCTATTTTTATTTTTTATAAGTTTTAGAGCCATTAGCTGAACATGATAATTGGTTTAATGCCCCAATCCATCTCTAAAGTTAATGCTATGAGATTCGCTATATAAAATACTTCTCCCTAATCCATAGAAATAGGGGTCATCATCAAAGTATGCCCATGCCACATCCTTACCCACTTCTACAACAATCTGCCTAGGAGGCTTAGGTACTGTCATCCGAGGAAAAATATTTTATAGAATTGAGACAACATCAAATAGGAAAAACACATTCAATAGGAAGAATATGTCAATATTTAAATAAGTTTACATTCCTAGCTTGCTAAATACCCAAGCTAGGATTCAAGAAAGTTCTTTGTAATCCTTCACTGAAGAGCTATGGCACCAACCTCTGGCACCATTTTCAACTATGACACGTATTCAGACTTTTTTCAACCTAGTCAAAAGTTTAATCTCCCTCTAAACTTGCATAGTGTAGTTACAGTCCATGACAAGATGTTTATTGGTATTTTCACATACCTTGCATAAACTGCACCTATCAATTCTTTCTCTATTCCTTCTCAGAATATTATACCAAGTCAAGTATTTTTTTTTAGTGCAAACCACATAAAATTCAAGCCTTTGAGGGATATTTAAATATCCAAACTCTCCTCCTCCACCAAACATGATTCCTCTTCTCCCCATATAAGCTAATAGAAATATATCTAGATTTTGGGATATAAACCCCAGAGGGGTTCTTTGACCATATGAGATTGTCTATATTCTTAGTCAATCTGACATGGCTAGAATTGAGTCTTGCCATAAAAACACTCTAGGAATGAGCATCGTCACCTCTAAAATCTAATGAAAGCAACCGTTGAACTTCAAACAGAAGTGATATTAGGAACTGCAATCTGATAAAGATTAAAGTATCATGTCCCTCTACAAAGGACTCATATGGAGTCATGGGTAAAGATGGAAAATTAATCCATAGGGGGGAACCTTGTTTCATTCATATTGGAATTTGGATGGTGGTTGAAGAGTTCTTTCATAATACAGTGTGGTTGATACACTTGTTGCACCACCCTTCATATTTTATCCAAAATTTATCAGCTATCCCCATCTTCTAAAATTCCAATCTGCTAACCCCAAGATCAGTGCTTTTGGAAAGGCATGAAGTTAACAAAAAAATTTCATGACAAGAGGCATCAAACAAGAAAAAGTGGCATATTATAGGTTGGAAACAAATATTTATGCCTAAATTGGAATGAGAAGCAGGGATAAGAAGACCAGTAAACAAAGCTCCATGTGTTTCTCTATGGAAAACATATTAACCTTATCTAATAGTTATCAGCTATGTCCATCTTCTAAAAGTTCAATCTGTTGACCTCGAGATCAATGCTCTTGGAGAGGGATAAAGTTAATAAAACTTTCTCATGACAAGAGGCATTAAAGAAGAAAAAATGGCACCTGATAGGTTGGAAATAAATAATTATGCCTAAATTGGAATGAGAAGTAGGGGTAAGAAGACTAGTAAACAAAGCTACATGTTTAAGAGTATATTGGTGCCTTATCTCTAACAAAAAAAGCTCTGTGTCAAGATTATAAGGAAAAAATATGCATGGGGAATAGAGAACCTATCACCTTGTGGGATTCATGACATGATGATGTCCCTAAACTATCAAGCATAAGGAATAATATGATCAAAAAAACTTTAACAGATAGTCGAATTTCCCAAGATGTCCAACCTGGAGAAAAGGCAGACTTTTGGGAGTATGCATGGGTTGGACACTAGCCTCTCGGAAGCATCCAAGCTCTAGATAGAATAAGAAAGGTTATGATCAATTTGGGGTGAACCAAAACAAAGGATTATTGTATCAAATGGAAATATCGTTTAACATGGACAACAAATGTCTAGACTCTCAACTGATGAGGCATTGAAGGAAATCAAGGAGGCTCTATGATTTAGATTCACTAAATTCCAAAGTGAATAAGATTTCTTGTGTTGAAATCCCACATCAAGAGTATCCTACTCGCTTAAATAAGGATATGGCATGGTTCTATTCAATAAAAATCACTGCAGCAAGAAATCCTCTAGCCATCTAGCTTCATGCCTCATTGAGCAAGTCAATCATGTCAAAAAAGAAGAAGCCTTACAACTCAAGGTCCTCTAGCTAGGATAAGAAAGGCATTCATTATTCTCATTTTTTTTGGGACACCCTTAACTAAGTAGAGTCTGCAGGGTATCACATTAACATACTACAATCGACAATGCTAAATTCGTAACCAAATGAAGGACACAAGTCAAATTGTTCCTGAAAATGGAACATGGAAAATTGACAAAATAGCTGAAGACAATACCAGATGATACCAAATAATCCCTTTAAGATGAGGGACTTAATGGTAGCTACTTCCCTCAGCCATGATGTCTATGGTTGCAGCACAAATCATGAAGGGATCTCACGAGGCCACGAAGCTTCTGACAAAGTACCAATGAATTTAGGGCCTAGATGATCTGGAAATTTGATGCCAGAAGCCCTTATCCAGCATACAAAAATGCAGCCATTAAAAGCAGAGAATGCCAGAAAAGGTGATCACACTACCACTGTTAAGCAAAACCATGACAGTGATAAAAAGAAATATAAGGTCAGCGTACAAGCACAAACCCTTATTGTTGCCATCCTTCTAAAAAATATTTGTACAAAGAGGGCTTGACAAATCGTTATATAGAAGGGCTGAAATATAACGAACCACAATGGACAACTGTCTAAGCTATGATCCAGAGGTGCCTCACGTCCTAACAGATTTCACTGCTCGCACCCCTAGTAGAAGCTTCACCTTGTCCCCCTGCTTTGTGTCTTCACTCTGCTACTTCAAGAGACCACTGGGAAGTACTTGGTACATTCTTCAGGGTTTCTAGCAGGATATGTGTTATTTTTTAATGCTTTTAACCGTGATATTCAATTGTGTTAGTGATTCTGATAGTACTTTTGAGCTATAGCCGAGTGTCATCACTGTATTTCTTATTATTTTTTTAAGCATGAGGTGTAAAAAATGATGGGCATTGAATATCAATATTATCAACAATAGAATTGTAATTATTTCATTCTCATTTATTTCCCTTTCTGTTGTCATACTTTATTTCTAGTAAATGGTCATCTTGGTTGTTGTGGAGTAGTCGCCTTGACTATATTGACAATTCTGGAGAAAAATTGTTTTTATTGCACCTATTATGCCTATTACATTGTCTTCAGTGCTCATCTCACTTATCAGCTGCTCCTTTTGGTCTTTACAACTGGTTAAAACATTCATCTTTTCCTTGATAATTTCTGTGTCTCACTAGTTGCTATTGATCCATCCAAATGCCCTCTTTCTCTGTCTTAGTTTATGTGATGGAGTCCCTTCTTCAAACTGGAATACATTCAACCACTAAATAAACAAGATACCCGACTATTTTCAAGTATAATATTTATCATTCAGAAGGCTATCCTGCGTTGTCGAGACTCCACCCTATGCAAGGTTTCGAGAATGGGTTGATTTCTCATTTTATACCTCTGGGACTCGATCTGTGGTCACGCTGTTCTGTAATATTGGTTTTCCAGCCAATTCTTCTTGGCCATACCTCGCCAATTCCCTTGGCCAGACCCACTTAGATTTGTTATTTTGCATCACTGTTTCCTTTCCCAAAAAACTTAGGTAGGTGCATCACTCTTTGGTCGCCTTCTCCTTCCATGTTACTTCTTGTCGGCATACCCATCATGATTAGTAGCATACCTGTGTGGGAAGAGTTTGATCTAGCAACAACCATTTCTTTTTCAGCACCGACATCACCTGCTGCTAGACCCTCAAGGGAGCAAACAAGAAGCAACATCATTCATCATTTCTTTAGTTCTGCCTTTTTCCTGCAACCTGGCTTCCCGATGGATATAATCATCAGTAACCGTTTCTTTTTCAGTACCAAGATCACCTGCTTCTAGACCCTCAAAGGAGCAAGCGAGAAGAAACATCATTCATCATTTCCTTCGTTCTGCCTATTTCCTACAACCTGGCTTCCCGTTGGATATAATCATCTTTTCATCGCTAGTTTGGGACCGAAATTCTGAAGATCGATTTACAGTAATTCTATTTTTAATGAGTGGAAAATTTATTTTGCTGTGAATCCAATGTTATGGATTATCCGCCTAGTTTGCCAGCCAATTGTCCATCGCCATACCTTCTTAGAGTGTGGGAAAATGAAATTTTCGGCAATGTTCTTTGGCCATAGGGAAAATGAGATTTTAAATAGATATATTATTTTGAAAAAAAAATTAAGAAATATGAAAAAAAAATTATTCCAAATAATATTTGAAGATACTTTATTATTCAAATTTGTAGGAGATTATTCATTTATTTAAAAAAAATATTAGTATTCGAAATAATATTTTGAGATATTTTATTGTTCAAATTTGTAGGAGATTATTTACTTTTTATTTTTAATCATATCAGGAATTTATAAATAAGAAGGTGGAATTGAAGGGATGTTATTATTATATTATATTTTTAAATTATAAAGTCAATAAATTTACATTACGAAATGATTTTTTTTTTTATAATATTTCAATATATTAAAATCATACTCAGAATTTATAAGTGAAATTGAAAAGATGTTATTCTTATACTACATTTTAAATCGTCAAGTCAATACATTTACATTACGAAATGATTTTCTTTAAAAATATACATTAATGAGGTAACAGATTCTCATTTTGAAAATTCTATTTAGAGTCATATTATTTTGTGTAAATTAAAGGCCCAAAACTTTTATTATAATGTGAAGAAAAAAATTATTATTTGAATATAATAAATATTTTAATTTTTTTTAAGGTATCCAAGCTTATAAATGTTTTAATATTTAAAAAAAAAATAGTTGAATTTGTAATCTATTTTGTTTTCTCAATTTTTTTTATTTTTTCATGTTTGTATTTTAAGAAATATTTGTTTCATCCATCTTCAAACTTAGTAAATCCAAAGTTAATTGGATCTTGATTGGTTTAATTATTAATTATATTTATAGTTATAATTTGTTTTATTTTTAAATGTTAAAGAGGACATCACAACATCTCTACCATGGGAGAGGAATTCAACAATTGTGGAGAAACCCTATAGGCCCATGGAAAAATTGCAGGTGATGAAAAGGATGTGGAGTTTCTGACTAGAGTGAGGCATAGTTTTGATGAAGAGTGAATGGGATTTCGACAATGTCAGTCACTAATTTCATCAATTTCTACTAGTGGTTCCTTGTTAAATCTTAACATTCTAACCTGCTCTTTTGAAATCTTATTTATCTCCATATTTGTTAATTTAACCTTCATAGGATGTGCTAAACAATCAGTATATTGTGAATATGTGTAGGGAACATGTTGGGGATAGATCACATCAGACCAATGGAAAATCTCTCTCTCTTTGTTGTCGTCACCCATAGTACTCAAGAGAAGCTTAGAAGATAAAAAATAGGAAGGGTAATTAAAAAGGACCAAATGGACGAGATATGAAAAATGATGGCAAGAACTAAAAGGAATAGCAATAGATAAATCAACTGTGAGGGAATGGGTCAAGTATTTGGAAAAATTGATGGTTTAACGGTCAGGTTGGAGAGTACTGAGTCGTATGACTCAGAGGACCGACTCATCCATTTTAGTATCGTCAACCCAACCAAATATGATAGATGGGAGAGAGGTTAGATTCTGGAAGAAAGGTTTCAAGGATTACATAGGTATAGGAAATTGCAGCTTCAATCTGGGATCTAGGTTTCCGAATGGAGTCCTCAAGAATTCAAACTTATCATTCCTTGTCCAAGTGATAAACGTGTTGTACAATCTCTTGTCGGTTATGTCAATTCCTTGGGGAGTAATACCTAACACCTTAGAAATTATCTCCTCATCCAACTTTAGAAAAATCCTACGACTAGGCTCGAAAACGATCGCTTGTTGTTCAAGCTCATACTGTTAGGCCAATAATATAATTGAGGTAGGGTCAAAGTGGACAAGAGGAAAATTTGCATGCAAAATCTCATATTTCGATAAACACATGTCATTGTTGAACACAACAGTAGAGAGGGTAAGAGTCCTCTTGAGGGTAAGGACATTTCTGAGACACAATTTCATATCTTGAACCCCAACAATCTCATTAACCAAAGCTTCTTTCCCAAAATACTTAGACATTATCTCTTTATGTGATTAAATTATTGAACCGATAAGAATAAGGAGAGATAGGATGACTTACCGAATGTAGGTGAGTCCTTCAGCATGAGACCTACTTTGCGCTTGGTCCCTGCCATGGATGCGCTTCCCTGGAAGACATGTAGAAATAAGGGTCGAACGAGGGACTGGTGAAAGGTTGGCAGCATTAACGTTAAATTGGTGATTACGAGGATAATTAAATTTCACAAAAATTTGTTAATCATCCATTATAAAACTCGCCAACCGAGGATAGGGGGACCCACTCATCCCACGAAGGCACATGTTTATATCATGTACAAGTTTCGATGCGACCATCATAGATCTATGAAATATCAATGGCTAGGATGACATCGGGTCGCAAGGGAGGGTGTAACAGTCATGCAGGTTTCAGTGCAATATGATTTAGTGACCATTTGATTGATTTGATGCCAATGGTTGATATTTTTCAAGAGGATAACCCGCATATAAACCTCATGCTAGTTTAGGGGGGCGATGAGGCTTAACCAAGGGATCAGGCATCAAATGGATAACCCACGGCAAGTTGATCGGGATTTAAACTCATTTGAGATCCGACAATGGGTTAAATCCGTAGCACATGTAAGTGAGATGAACGTGTTTGCACCATCAATATCCCTAGAGGGAGATTTATGTTTCTCGTACCTACACACTCTATAACACCCACCTGACTTATTTTAGTTGGAGGGTATATAGCTAATTAGTTGTAATTATAACTTAAAAGCTCAAAAGGGTGAGGTATTTTTAAGATCCTAACACAATACCTCAAATAGAATAAACCTTAATGACTCCTGATACCCATTGTTGTAAGAAAACTAAAGTATTGGAAGATACTCTTCCCACTTCCGTTGTTGATGTTGTTAATTTTTGAAACTAGGGTAAAATTCCACCTCAGACATCTTAGATGTCAAGGATGATTATTGCTTTGAATTCCTCTTCTGAGAGGACCAAAATCAATCTGAAGATCACCTCATTTGGACAAGAAGAAGTTGGATTTTGAATTTATAAACCCTCTTATTTACATTGAATTAGGTTGGGCCTATGCACATGTACAATAGATCATATTGTCTGAAACATCAATTGGACCCTCATGGAAGCCTATAAATATAAGATACATTAATCTCATTTGGACACATTCATAAAAAAATATCTTCTCCTCTTTTATTACCTTGTTTCACACAGGTCTCAGGGAGGAAGTTCGTGCAAGGGTCTTAAACGACAGGTTTGAGACTCACACATGTCTATAGATTTTGTTTCACGGTCACACACATGTCACTGGGAATTTTTGACCACAGTCGCATGCACATAGTGTTCCTCATTGCTACTGGGAATTCTAAGTCACACACACAATAGCCTGAAGGGAGCGATCAGGTATTTGAGGCAGATCTAGAAGGTTTCATCACAAGTTGCTCGCTTGAATTTCTTCACAATGCAACTGGGAAGGGAGAGTCACATGCATAGACACTTCAACGATGCAACTAGGGTGTTAGGCTAGTCTGGGTCGATTTATCCTCAGTCGCACACTTACAGTTCTACTGGGAGTGACCAACCGCTCGCATATAGCATCTCAGGGAGTGACCCAGAAGTTATAGCCACATGAAAAATAGTTTGAAGAGTGCGACCAGGGTTCTGAGCTGGGGTTTGATAGTTGACCGCAGTTTACTACAGTTGTATGATGGATGGAAGGCTTCTCTCTGCTATAGATTAATTCTGAAAGTTTTTCTTTATTTTGTATTGGGTAAATCTCTGCTAGAAGTTTATGTATTGGGCTCATTGTACTCTCTATTGAAACATTTCATGACAATCTAATAAGAAGAATATTTGAAAAGGTTTCCCCCCTTGTGGGGTTTTTCCCTAGTATTTGACCAATATAGTGTATCTTTTGGATGTGTTATTGTATCCTTTGTCATTACATATATTGGTCTATCTTCGGTTACTTCTAATGATTTGAAAATTTGTTAATAATTGGATACATTGTTTAATGAAAAATTGAATTGCGTTGAATTAATTGAAGCCATCTTCCTTGAAATGTTGAAGGATTTTTTCTAGTCAAAGTCAAGATGTCTTCCTCTACCTTCAAGGAGCATGAAAAGCTTGGCGATGCATCAAAATTTGTTGCATGGAAAGTTTCAATAGATTATTTACATGTTTCAGTAGACCGCCAATTTTTCCAACCTTTGAATTATGCCTGCGTGGTCTCTTCATTTTTTGTCTCCATCTAAAAAGAATCAATCCCTCAAGCTCTTTCCCCAAATTACCCTCGATTTGTTTATTAATAAAAAAAGATGTTGAAAAAGTGTCATCCATTGCATAGTGCACTTGTCATCCATCCAATGCTTTGTAATTAAACTCTAGGTCTAGGGATAGAAATCCCTTGTAATAGCTTGCATTGATTGTAATTGTATAGGAGATAAGTGACATCCCATTTAAATATTAGTGGTGGATATAAATTGTGGCACTCGGAGGAATATCAAATGTTGTATCTACTTATGCAAATCTTAGAATTGAAAAATAACATCTATCTGCGGATTTGGTCACTTATGTTATAATATGTAACTTCCAAGTTTGAAGGCATCCACAAAAATACCTAAGTAGACTCTCGCTTTCCAAGAGTTTTTTGTAACTAGAGGCTGTAGCTTGGATAAGGTTATGGGGTTTCTATACATAAGAATGCCAATTTCCTCAATTGCAGCAAATATGATACCAGCTACTAAAACATCCCAATCACTGTTTTCCCAATGATTGTAGCTAATGCATTCATTGTATAATAATTTAGGAGCAAGAGGAAAGTTTTCATTGGAAAATTTCTCCGAGATCCATTAATTTCTTCTGAGAGTTGACTTCCAGAGATAACAAGAAAATCCTCCTCCACCCTCCATCCATTGAAGGAATTCCAAATATAACAACCAACTGGGCCAGGTGGGCTAGATGGGGCATGAGGCGAAGCATGGAAAATAGGATTGGTAGCTCATGGTCTTGTTCCTTGAAATAGAGAGGGCCCTTGCCTATGTTTCTCTTTCTTTTATTAAATCTCTTCCTCAAAGTAGGCATTACTCATTAGATAAAACCAAGCGGATAGTGCAATAAACCTAATCAATTTTAGCTATGTGAAATTACGAGTTACTCCTTGCAATAGGTGGAATTTTTATGATATCAGGGAAGTAAGAATAAGAGAGCACTCATCTTTGGGTGGGATTTCTACTTATATGCTTTTAGTAGTTATCCGCTCCGCACTTGCTCAACCGAATAGGGCTCCAAAGATGAAATCCCCTACCCTTGTTTATTTTAGATTTTAGGGACTTTCCTCCAACCTGAGGTTGCTCAACAACTCCACCAAATACTGAGATTCTAGAGTGTGCTAATTCTGAGCAAGGAATTGGCTTGAGGTGGCCAGAAGCCTTAACCCTTAAGGCTTAACGTAATGAGGGACTCCAAATATGGGGATCTCCACCCTCAAATAATTGACCCCAGGGTATTGGAAGGAAGCATAGAGGTTGACCCAGGTACCTTCCCACCAAACTAGCTGGGAGATTTTTCAATCAAATTGTCATAATCACAGTTTCTTTTGGTTCTCCAAATGGTAATGAAATTACTACTAGTTTATAGGTAGGAATTGTATACACTAGTAGAAAATGATGAAATTAATGACTAGGTGACTAGAAAATTTAGTCACCGCAATTATGTCGAGTGAATTACTACTAAATTTGAGCAATTTTAAGTGACTGAACTAAAAATGACCATCTTAAATGACTAATTTAGTCTAAGGATAAAATATACAACTAGATAATAAGTGCCTAAACTAAAAGCGACTAGCTTAAATGACTAATTTAGTCCAAGGTTAAAATTTATGACTAAATAATGACTAAGAAAAGAAATGTGCATTATAAGACAAAGAGAATTAAAGGGAAGAAATTTGCCCAAATGTATACCTAGTGAGCAAAGTGGATTTACTTATTGAATGTGCTTAATGACAAGATGTAATGACAAGATGAAGCATTGTGCTTAGTAAAGATCAAGGCAAAGGCCAACACTTAACATCGATCATAAGAATTAGCGAAGAGTGTATAGACAAGCAAAACAATGAGTAAAGGACTTCCCACTCTACAAAGGAAAGGGTTTGTTCAGTACAATTGCAATTGCTTGATGTCCCTATGTTGGACCTTGAAAAATACATATGAGGTGTTCAATTAGAGTTCACCAAGAATAGTTTACGAATCTTGAGAAAATGAATAACCTAACCACCATGCAGCGGAGAATGGATTTCCATGCAAGGGGAGCCCTAAACATGTTGTACTTGATAATAACTCTCACACAAGAAAATAGAACTCAAAGATTCAATCTGTTCATTCATCACAAGTTAGTATAACATAGTCCACTCACACTTGAAAAGAAAATAATGAGCCTATAATTACACACATTAACCAGAATAGTGAAAAAGTAATAAGAAAAAAATTATAGATAAAAGATGAATTAACCAAATACTAATCACATCATAGCATAATGACACGTTAAATGTCCACACCATTAATTTCTATTTATTTATAAAAACATTAGAAAACATACTAAGATTACATTACATAGTTTTATTTTCATTTATGACAACACTAGAAAGCATACTAATATGACATTACATTGTTTTAAAAGGTCACATAAATGACACCAAATTTATGATTCCATAAATGAACACAAAAAATCCCATATAGTGCAAGAAATATAAACTACCACAATTTTATTCAACCTCCAATACCAAATTCCTATAACACTACTAATTCCACACAAGTTAAAATTTGAACCAACTCAATTTCACTCCAATTTAGTCCACTTACTAATTTTAATCTAGAAATCTACATCTCTTCTTACAATTTGTTGTACATTAATAATCACTCTACAAACTTTCAATAAAGGTTATTTAGTTAATATTTTAGTCAATTTTTTTTAAATGTATATCGATTACAAGAGATTTGAAATTAAGGTTTTATTTGGAACCCTTGTTTTTTTGTGGGGAAGGAATTACGAGTGAAAACACAGAATGGAAAGATTTGAAATCAGGGTTTTAGTTGGAATCTTTGTTTTTCGCGGGGAGGGAATTATGAGAGAATACATAGATTCGAAATACCAGGAAATGAGCAGATATGTAGATCATATCTGATCATTATGAATATTAGCATCATCGAAATTCTCATGTAGGTGGATGCTATTTGCAAGAAGTATGAAAAGTAACATTGACAAACATAGGGAGAATCATATCTCCGGCAATGAAACCTTTGTCAGGCTTTATACCGTTTTCAAGTCATTGAGGCCGCAAAGCACGTTAGTAAACCATAAATTTCCCTAGCTCGATTTTTAAAATGCTGGAAAAAACTACTAAATTCTATGGCTTTTTGGTATAGAAGAACAAGGCAGTGGTAATGACCCTAAATGCTGAAATTTGACATGACAAGGCTGGATTACATTAAGTGATTTGCAAGTTGCAGAAATTAGCTTAGAAAAAGGTCAGGATTAGCTATCCTTAATTTTATCCAAGTGCTTTTCAGGGCTTTCTCATGGTATCGTAGGTTTTCTCTTCAATTACTTGATTTTGATGATGTAGCAGCCTTTTCATTTCAATGTTGAATGTCGTAGTTCCAGGTAGGCTAGATTCGAGGCATTTTAGGACCCAGGATAAATTTGGTATTTCTTTATTCAAATTCCATTTTTTGTACGACCATTTTCTTTCCAATAAGCTATAGTCTTCTGCATGAAGCTAAAATCTAGCTAGTTAGAAGTTGAACTCATTGGAGTTTTAATAAATCGTAACGATACACATTGTTTTGATTATGATATAGGAAATTTATTATATCAAATGACCTTGAAATTTTAGGATGGCTTTGTTGGGGAAGAATGAGTGTGCATTCCCGATCCTAGTGTGAATATGGTCCAATGAATAAGACAGGAACATACATTTAAACTTAGATTCTTACTCTCTTACCGATCAAGTTGAACCTACAATGATATAGCTCCATAGATTAGTAATTTTGAGACATCAGAGTTCTGCAATTTTAAAATGATATTCACTGTTGACAATTTCCACTGCCCATAAGACAAATTAAAAGTCCAATTGAATAAGAAAAAATAAAATAAAAGTTTTTTTTTTCTAATCAATATACCTTCCTGCTGCTTTGCTGCTAACAAGATTCTCATGCAGTAGAGATACCAATTTCTTGAGGATGGTTGAAATGTGCTGGAAAATGAAAATCTCCATAGCCATGATGGTGAAAGAGAGAGTACCCCAACAAAGGGTGGTCCTCAACAAGCTAAACTAGGACTATTTGGAGGGGAAGACGAGTCATTTGGGCCACCAGCATGTACTATGAACATCTTATCATTGAAATTAGGAAGTTGGTCATGAAAAGAGGGGAACTAGAGGGGGGAGGTGGCTTGCCAGGAAGAAAGAAGAGGAAAGTAAGTTAAATGAAGGAAACGTGTAGGAGTTCACGACTTGACTCGAAGTGCATGTACTGGCATGACACGGTGGGCAAGGTGTAAATTTTTGTTTTGATGTATTATTTAAGAAGTATGTAGAATTCCACTGCATGACTGATTTATGAAACATAATATTGGGCACTCATATTTAGGAGTTTCCCCTCCCTTGAATGTATGGGCGTTCTTGTGGGGTTGGTATTGATGCTTATGTTATTCTGCTGCTATATTTGATAAAACACTGGAAGATAATTAATAAAGTGTTGTAGAGAGGCGTAGTCTTCTAATGAGTACTAGGAAAAAGAAAAGTAAGGTAGTGCTGCACTCGCTTATTGATGGTTGAAAGACTACCACAAGAATAGGGGCATAACAAGTGGTATCAGAGATTTTATTCCACACCTTATTGAAGGCATATTTAAGGCTTTTATCATTGAAAGAAAGTTGAAGGTTGAAGCAAGCAAGGACAAAAAGTAGTTGTAGGTTGAAGTTGAAGCTTGGATATATTTGGTGGATTTGCAAAGTTTGACAGGAGCATTGCAGGGTTGAAGTTGAACCGGTTGGTACATGGTCACAACTCGTTCTCAAGCAAGACAAATGGAAAGCGTTGTGGAGGAACCACAAGTAATTGAGGAGCCACAAGTACTTCCTCAAGAAGCCATCATGGAGAAGATGGTTGAACATGTGGGGAAACTTGATAAGAGGAATGAAAAATGGAGATCTACATTCTATTTAAAGTATCATTTTTCAGCAAGGAATGTGTTGTAGTGTAATTAAATTTGCATGTTGTTCCAAAGATTTCCCAATCAGATAGATATGCAATCTATTTAAATTATTTTTCCTTTCAAACTCAGTGAATATCCAATGTTTGGTTTTGAAAGTGTACTTTAGGTCTAACTTGGATAGATCCTAGTTGGTTTAGAGTCCCCCTGAGGGTCCATAGGAGCTCACTATTACGCTATTGCTAATTCACTAATTTATTTTGAAGCAACATGAACAATTCCAGTTCTAGTAGTATATCTACCAGTGTCCACCTAGGTAGTATATCTAGCAGTTCCAGTTCCAGTAGTATATCTAGCAGTGTCCTTGCCTACATAGTTTCATGCATGTTTTGTAGTTGCCAGTTGTCAGATAATTTAGATGTTGGTTTGTCATACATCAGGATGCCATCTCAACCCATATTTCATCTAGTATGTGTCATCCATAAAGGAAATATAACTTTGTGCTACCCAGTTGATGTGCAACACTGTTAGTTCACTGGCAACTTTTATGATTTCCTGTTGTTTCTATTTTCTTTACTAAGGATGGATGAGGTTCAAAGATACACACTGTTTCAAATATTTTTTTTCTTTTGGATGAAGGCAAGTACCTTAGAAAATTTTCCTTTTATCATTTTTTAAAAAGATATAAACAACCATGATGTTTATACTTTTCCAGTTTGTGTTGATCCTCTCCATGTATCGAACATGTTTTGTATGCAACTGCCTATTACACTTTGATATTTTTTCTATATAATTAATAAAGGGAGATATATTCAAAAAAAATATTTTACGGTTTGGGAGATATACCCAAAACCAAAGTGTGTTGAGTAGTCCTTTCCTACTGAGTTTCACGCATGTTTTGGAGCTGCCAGCTGTCATAGATTTTAGAGGTTGGTTTGTCATACACCAGGATGCCATATCAACCCATATTTCATCGAACAGGTGTAAGCCACAAAGGAAATATGACTTTGTGCTACCCAGTTGCTGCGCAACACTATTAGTTAATTGGCAGCTTTTATGATTTTATGTTGTTTCTATTTTCTTTACTGAGGATGGATGAGGTTCGAAGATACACACTGTTTAAAATATGTTTTTCTTTTGGATGAAGGCAAGTATATTAGGAAATTTTCCTTTTATCATTTTTTAAAAGGATGTAAACAACCATGATGTTTATACTTTTCCAGTTTTTGTTGATTCTCTCCATGGATCAAACATGTTTTATATGAAATTGCCTATTACACTATGATATTTTTCGTATATAATGAATAAAGGGAGATATACCCAGAAAAAATATGTTACGGTTTGGGAGATATACCCAAAACAAAGTGTGTTGCGCAGTCCTTACCTACTGAGTTTCACACATGTTTTGGAGCTACCAACTGTCAGATATTTTAGAGGTTGGTTTTTCATACATCAGGATACCATCTCAACCCATTTTTCATCGAACATGTGTTAGCCATAAACGGAAGATGACTTTGTGCTACCCAGATGTTGTGCAACACTGTGAGTTCACTGGAAGCTTTTATGATTTTTTGTTGTTTCTATTTTCTTTACTGGGGATGGATGAGGTTCGAAGATACACACTGTTTCAAATAATTTTTTTATTTTGGATGAAGGCAAGTATCTTAGGAAATTTTCCTTTTATCATTTTTTAAAAGGATGTAAACAACCATGATGTTTATACTTTTCCAGTTTGTGTTGATCCTCTTGATGGATCGAACATGTTTTATATGCAACTGCCTATTACAATAAGATATTTTGCCTATATAATGAATAAAGGGAGATATACCCAAAAAAGAGATGTTACGATTTAGGATTTGTACACAAAATAGGTGCCAGCCAGGTGCCCCAGGCAATCAAGAGGGGGATATTTCGTTCTTTTGGACAGTGTGTTGATTGCCACAAGTTAGACCAGGCCTCAGATATAGAGCTTCCATGTAATTGTTGTTTGTTGCCCAGTGCAGTCAAGGTAATGTGCCAAATGTGCTTGCAAGCGGGGCAAGTGAGGAAGAGGTGTTCCATGTCCTCGGCTTGTAATTTGCAGAGACAACATCGTGAGGGACCATGTATAGATCTCCTGATGAGGTTGTGCTTTGTTGGGCACAGTTGGTGATTATGCACCACATGAAGAGTTTGGCTTTTGGTGGAGCCCTCAATTTCCTGAGGTGTCTCCACCACCACTGTGTGTTATGAGGTTCATGTAATTCACATAGTGAGACATACCCCTCCTTTGGAGAGTATCTACTCTTGGGAAATAAGGCCCATAAAATTTCGTCCTCCCTCTCAGTGATTTTGATGTTGGTGACATGAAGAGCCCTGAGATAATTGTTCCATGTCGGCTGCCAAAGGTTCGGGTTGTCAAGTTCTTCAGCTGATTTCCAAGCTTGTGAGATCCAAGAGGAATTGATACTATCAGCAATTTTAGAGATGGGGTGGATTCCAGCTGACGATAAATTTTGTCTGATGGCCAATGGTAATTGGTATGCCTGACCACAACTAGACCATGCATCCACCCCAATATTTACATTTTCCCTGGATCCAGTGCTCCAAGCAAGGCCTTTTTTGATGATGTGGATGGATCTGGTGATGGCATGCCAAATAATGGATGATCCAAGAGTGTATGAGGTTGTTCCTCTGATCCATTCAAGGGAGGTCTGAGGTGAAATATACTTGAAATAGGTGACCTCTTGCCAAATATTGCTGCACCAATTAAGTGCCACCCCATTTTTGTTGCCAATGTTGTAGCAAATAAGTTAAGGTCTTTTAGGCCCAGCCCCCTCAGCTTTTGGGCTTGGAAATCTTCTTCCATCCAATCCAAGAAAAAAATTTTCCATCTTGCTTACCCTTCCAAAGGAATCTTCTGCACATTTGTCGAATTCTGGCTGTCACACCTTTGGGGATCCAAGCCAATGCCATCCAATAAACAAGAATTGCCTCCATTATTGAATCTGGGCAACTAAGATGTTTCCAATCTCTAAGTAGGACCTATAATGGTCCAAATAGATCCCTAATTCCTCACCAATGAAGAAGAGAGCTTCCTCTCTCCAAAATTATAGAGGGAGGCCTGACAATCGCACCCAAATAGGGCATGCTCCCATCTTCTCCTTGTCTGGGTAAAAGAGTGGAGTCCATCGCTTTAGTAGCACCAGTGTCATTTCTAAGTGCTTATATTTAGTGAGCACCCAATTTCCCATCTCTGGGTGGGGAAGGATTAGGGTGAACCACCCCCTATTCATCATGAGCACCCCAAACAATTTCTCCAATATGTTTCCCCATATTTCTTCTATCCAAATCCCTAATCTGGCCGAGGAGTAGTTCCTTCCTCGAACCCACCCCACCAGTACAGTCTGTGAGGTTTGCTCTTATCCATACCAATTCCTTCTCTTAAAACCAAATCCCACTTTTGTTCACAGCTCTTAGTGAACTTGTGCTTTTTCTTCCCAGTCTTGTGGGTGGTCCTGTCCTGGATGTGCCCTTATCCTTCTAGTTTGTCATCTGAGTCTGATGTTCTGATGTCCTCCGGAGGTGGAACCAAATGAGTGATGCCCTCAAAAAAACTCGATGCTGCCACAAAAGGGGGCTCCCCTAAATTGGTTTTGTGTGTTAGTTCATCCTATACATGATTGAGGCCTAAATGTTCAAAACCAAAATACCCCTCCAAGTTGCCATCATTAGCCCCCAAAACATCTGTTATCGGACCCAAAAAATCCAGTGTGACTTGGGATTATTGCTCCCATAGTATGAGAATTGACAATGAGGGGATAAAATATGTTGGAGAGGCTAGTGCCACTGGGAAGGGTTCCGAGTAAACTGCCTCAGTTGTCGGAAAGGATTTCAATAAGGCATATGGTGTATGTGATGAGTCACTAATCTCCATATCCACTTGTTCTTTTCCTGCGAGGTCGTCTCACTGAGTCATCCCACCTGTCCGCTGAGGTGTAAACCCAACACAAATCTGAGATGGTTCCCAGTGATCAGATGAGTAGTCCAGCTCATCCTCAATCATCTCTTCATTTACAGTGTTCACCTCCATTCTGAGAGCACCTTCTCCTTTCCACAGAAAACCTTCTCTGTTCTCAGGAGTTGGCTCAACTACTGCGACCGTTCGCCGTATCTACTGGGGTCTAGAACGAAAGAAAGGGTAATAATAATAACCCTCTGTCGGGTTGTCAGAATTGTTAATGAAATGCCAAAGTGTGCAATTTCCAGGCTATGGAAGTGAATCACGTGACCGTTGGCGACATACCACCTTAGAAAATCAAGTATTGAGCTCCGAGCAGTCTTGCTGGTATGGCGGGTAATAAAAAAAATCCCTAGCGCTATGGTAGAACCGTCCCCTAAAACTCTCATCACTGAAATAAACCTATAAACTCTACCATGATCAACTATCATTCCAGTCCTACGTGCAGACAAGCTCCCACGGAGTCCGTCGAAAAACTAGGGCTTGTTGCAGGTTAGGGTTTTCGCCATCTCCATTAATATTTTTAACCTCAGCTTAAATATTTTTTGAATTACACTTTACAATATTAAATACATCGATTATAAATTATCCACACAATTATTTTTTTAACAGAGTATTAAAAAATTGTAACAAAATTAATTTTTTAATATAAAATATTATTAAAAAATAGTTAACAATTTATTTATTTTTAATATAGAATACTAAAAAAACAATTATTAAATTTTCAGAAAGTATTAAAAAATTAGTTATAATTTTCTTAAAATGAAATGGAGACTAGGAAAAACATTTAATTAGTTTTATCACCAAAAAAAAGTTTAATAATAGAAATATGACACTATGAAAATCAATTCTTGACCCAAAATTGGCTTTTACATAAAATGGGCGGGAGGAGGAAGTCATGGAGATTTTCGGGATTAATGAAATTTTTCATAAAATAGGGCCGAAGGAGGAAGTCATGGAGATTTTTGAGATTAATGAAATTTTTTATAAAATAGGCGGGGGGAGGGAGTCATGGAGATTTTTGGGATTAATGAAGATTTTCATAATATAGACGGGGAGTCATGGATATTTTCAGGGTTAATGAACATTTTCATAAAATGGCTAGAGGACACTCACTCAGATTTTTGGATGACTCACTCAGCGATGTAAATGCCGGTGAATGCATCTAGAGACGTCCTGGATTCCTTCTGTAATGCTACAGGTATGTCTCAGTTATTGAAGGGTGATTGAAAGGAGTGACGGAACAGACATACAACTTCCTGGACGACTCACTCATTGATGTGAATCCATTCAGAGACATCCTAGATTCCCTCTGTAATGCTACAGGTATGTCTCAGTTATTGAATGGAGTGACGGGGCAGACAGAAAACTTCCTGGATGACTCACTCAGCGATGTGAATGCATATAGAGACATCCTGGATTCCTTCTGTAATGCTACGGGTATGTCTCGGTTATTAAAGGGTGATTGAAGGGAGTGACGGGGTAGACAGAGAGACGACGTAGATAGAGAGCTCAACATTACCCTCGAACCGCATTTTAAAAGGTAAATTCATAAACTACATTTCATCAATTACTTGGCACTGTATGCAAATTTTTTCTAAATATCGAATTAATGTAATGTATCATGATTTTTCAATTAATTTCATTTTGTGTCTTGTTTCACTTCGCTTGACTTTCTGCTCCGAGTAGTAGGATTTAGCTTTCTCCATTTTTATTTCCCACACTACGTTTCTTGAAACTTAATTGAGCCTCTTACACCTCATGTTGTATGAGCTTGATCCACATTGAAGACCTCCCCAAGCAGCCTCCATATGGAGGAGGTTGGCTTGATAGCCATTTTTTTTCTCTTTATGCCTTTTCTTTATTATGAATCATATTTTGAGGTGTTACTTCACATATTTTGGGGCACATTTTGAAGCATTTATCCACAAAGTTTCATTCATATTTGTTTGCTTGAGAGAACAGTTCACATCTCCCTAGGCACAAGCACATATGTGGAGGCATGCCACGTCAACAGATGCTACAATAAGATAAGTGTCTTGCATTCTTGGCTTCATATGAGTCACATTGCAGTGCTGCATGAATTTAGAGACTTGGCTGGTGGAGCACTAGGCTTAGTGACAAATACTTTAACAATTGGTTGCATTCCCATTTTTTAGGATTGCTCCACTTTGTGGCACATATTCTGAGTTGATATTCTTAGTCCATGGTAGCAAGATGGTTTGATGGTATTGGAACATGGATTCATGTCATTTGGCACATGGTTTTGGGTCCCCAAACTTATTTTATGATAAGGGATCCACCTCTCATGATCATTTTTCTAGAGTGCTCTGCTTCTATTGGCGTGTTTGGAGAAGATATGGTTACTATGCACATGGACCAATACTCTTTGCACATTTATTTAGGCCGACGTCCTTGAGGAGCTTGTTAGAAGAACCAGAGGACCATTATTGCACACTTATTCATGAGATCCATATTTTTGGGGACATTATTGTTCACTAGAGAGAAAACCATACTTAATCATGCTACTTTTAGCACATTTTGTGCATCTCTAGGTTGTTGACCCTTTCACATAGTGGAGTGCTCCATTCATTTTTTGACCATTGGCACATTCTGAGAGATCCCTTGACTAGCAATATAGAGGAGAACAATGCACAATATTCCAATATGCTTATAACATGGTCGGACAAGCCAATGATAAGAGGGCATCTTGTTTGAGGAAAGGACAAGTGGCATCCCGCTTAATCGTCCTAGAACTTTATTATGTATTTTTTACTTATCTTTAGGAGGTTTTTAGGAGATACATTATTTTTATTCACCGTAGGAAATATCACAGATCTAGGATTTCTTAATTATTGTTTCATTGTTGAGGATTTTGAGGTTGATCTAGGTATAAGAGAAGTAACTTCACTTACCTAAGTTTTGAAAGAAAAATGAATGATTGAGTGTATCTTTTCGTGTAAGGTTTTTCATTTTTGAATGCTTATTGTTGTTTCTATTGACTGGAAATTACAATTGAATTCTGCTATGAAGGGCTTTGATTAAAGGGAAAAATTTGCCATCTAAACAAGGATGTCCGTTGAGGTGTTTCCTATGATTTTCCCTCACTAATTCCTTTTATTAAATTGGATAACTTATTGCTATCGTCTAAGTGAAAGGTAGGGTAGATCCTAGTTTATAGAAAGGTCACCTCCTTGTTGCCATGCATATGTATGTGGAGCACCTTTGGAAGGGCCCTCTAGTTAATTTTCTGCAATATGAAACAAAATTCATAGATAGACCCTAGCATGTTGTAATAGAATTATCTCTCATCACCATTCACATATATTCCAACTCTCTAAATATATTTCGTCTTTTTTTATACAAATTTCTTTTTTGGCACTGGTTTTCCTTTTGTATCTACCAATTTCCTATCATCTTTTAACACAATTTCATCATTACTTCTACTATTACCACCAGTATTAGTTGATGTTTTTATGTTGTTTGTTTGACCATCCTCTACTTTGGGAGATGATGAAACAAGAGATGTGGGCACTGACCAGTTAGTATCCCTCTCATCTTGAAGGGAAAACCAATTTGTATTGGTGAACATCGTCTCTCTCAGCATCACACCATCCTATTTTCTGCCCATTTTGAGAGAGAAGACAACCACTTCAACTGACTCATCATCGAAGAAGGAATCCTCATTGTCTCTACTAATGGCTCCATGAGCCTCTTCCCCATCTTCACTGTCAAACATTCCATATCATAATACTTGAATCAGGTTATTGTACATTGTTGAATTATCATAATCTCTACCACGAAAATCATCTTCATCACAAGCTATAGTTCGTTTGTGTACTATTGATCGTATGCATGTCCACTGGACAATGTTCCCCACTACATTACATTTTGAAGGAACTGTAGTTATAGTACAGGAGAAAAATCAAGGAAAATAACGCCCTTTCTAATGTAGTTGGCACATACAATAGGGCTACCAGTGACTACTTTAGATCTAAGAGTTAAAGTTCCTTCATCAATAACATGTGCCAGGGTATCCATCAAAATAAGTGGAATGTTTGAACCAACCCAAGTATATATGTCAAGCTCAGAAATAATATTATCCTCCTGTATAAAGGCATTAAAACCTCGCATCCCAGATAGGCTATTTGTGAATATGATCTCTGCTAAGTGAATATAGTAATCTCCAGCAGGAATATCACCAATTATATATGAAAATTTTCCAAATCGAGATGTTTGATAGACAGATGGGCATTCCTTCTCAATAATTGTCTCATGTGTTTTAACTTTTCAGTGCATCTCCACCCATAAAATGTAAATCTTGTTGAAAAGCACTTCCTAGGGAATTGCCAAAGGATGACAAGAAATTTTTGGATGGCAGTCTAACTGTTTCTTCAATTTGAAATGTAAAAATGATTCCTTTTTTTGAAATGGATGTAGTTGGATATCATCAGCATAATGTGCCATACTATGTTGATCGTGAGTGTGCATAGCTCTCTGCGCGTTTCTATCCAATTGAGTATCCTTTTGGGACTACAATTCATTAACAACAATCTCAAGAAATGATTCTATATTTCCACCAGCTTTGTTTATCAATTCACAAGCTTGTCCTTTAGAACTAGTGAAAGTAGACATTGGGCATTCTTCCTCCTCTATCACCATTTTTTCTTCATCTAATCCCATAAATTTTCCAGTGCTTCAAATCATATTTCCTAAGCATTATTTTACTACTTCTCCCTTGTCACCTTTCCTGTGTCTTAAGAGATTGGCTACAAACAGGTGATTTTTCTCCCCTCCATTTTCTCATTATTTTTTCTGCAGTCTTCTAACATTCAAAAGCTGCAAAAAATTCTTCCACATTTTTCATGTAACTGGGACCCCTCTATGAATTAAAATTTGATCCACATGAAGTTGGGATAATGATGAAAGGTCGTCAAGTAGACATACGTCTGCTACCTTCTCTTATTATTTGTCGATTTGGAAAATTTTCTTTGGCTGACAGATTTTCTTTAGATGAATATTTCCCAAGTTTTTGGTGAACACTTTATCTATAATTTTCACTTAAATGATTATACACTTAATCAATGTTGATCAATTAAGTAATGATAAATGAATATTTAAGTTCTTAATGATGAGTGAAATTTTCACCCAAAAATCTACATGATACCATTCAAAAACAATTTCAACATAATTTCTTTTTACTGTAAAAACCTCTATAATCAAAATGCTTAATTTAATGATATGGTATACAGATATACAGACCTTGTGTAGTGATCCTAGCTGAATCAAACCTTCCCAAACTACCACAACTGCAATGATGTAAAATGTCCACGGCCTTATAATCAGACATACTCTTGAAATTCAACACGATGACAACGTAGATATTCAAAGATAAAAGGTCTAGTCTATTGAAATTCAATACAATGACAACAGAGATTTCCACCATGGTACCTGTGTATTTTATTCTTACACAGAGTAGGTAGCTTAATCAAATATAAAATAAGATAAAATAAAATTAAAACTTAAAAATTAAGATAAAATGAAATGAATAGTTAAAAAATAAAGTTATATATATAAAGAGTAATGGAAGAAAAAATAGTGGTGAGGAAAAATAAGTTGAGAATAAAAAAGTCAGAGGAATTTGGTGGTATATTGACAGATATTTATTGCATTGTAAAAGGCAGTTGTATGTCACCTATGTACTTTGGTGGTATAGGTTGCTAACATGCTCTTAAGCTACCCTTTGTGGTGCGAACAAAAAATGGTTTACTGTAAGCAGTAAAAGTGATCAAAAAATTTGGTGGTGAGTAGTAAAAGTGATGAAATAATCTGGTGGTTTACAGTAAGGAGTAGGAGTAGCTTATCAACAGCTTGTCTGTTGACAAATAGTACCATATTAATTTTCATGTGTTATAATAGAAATTCCATTTTATAGAAGATACTCCCTCTTGTCTTCCCATATTGATAGTTCTCCCTTTGAGTGATCAAGATTCTTTTGAGGGACCTGCTATGATACCAATTATTAGGAAAAATATTTAGATGGGGGTGGGAGTGAATCATTATTTTAATTGACTCTAAAAATTCAATTCCATACTCTAAATTTTGTATGCTACCATTCTTTATGCAATCAGTGTATGTACATGAGTTTAGTGAATTCAAGAAATTTTAGGTGGTTGTGAAATTTCTTCATGCTTTTAGAATTCTTAATTTCTATTCAAAAAATGTCTTTGTCCATTTTAATAAATGCACCATCAAAATCATCAGCAACCACCTTTGTAAATTATCCTTTTTGACCATGTTTTATCCCTACTCCATACTCAGTGGTTGAAGCAAATATTTGCAAATCACCTTCATGCTTCCTTTCTTCTCTTACTAGATCCTCACAGGCACTTGTCTACTTCTTGTATAGCCACAACCAAAGATTGGAACCTACATTTGTTATTGAGTCTTGTTTGAGGGGAAACCCTCTGGATGGAGGATTCATCATCATGCTATCAGAGGGGGTACTATTGTCTTTACCTTTTCCTATATCAAGAATACTTTCATCCTCTGCATCTATATTTAGCATATCAAAACAGTTGTCCCTTTCCTTGAGAAGTCCTTATTTTTCCCTGATATTTAGCCAACTTCTTTTATATTTAGTACTATTACCACTGGCCATGGCTTTATTTTACCGGCTTGGGCTTAGCATCAATATCATTTGATCTGAATTTCTTGCAGCTAGCCAGAAAAACGTTCCATATACCTCCTTTCTGTTGTGTGCTCTTATCATAGAGTTCTAGGGATTGATATTTTTCATTTTCCTTAGATACTATAGCATTTTTTTTAAATATTTCTAATCTTGTGAGGGACCTTTTGCTCCCTTCTTGCAGTATTTTAGTAGTTTCTAGTTGCTACTCTTCTAACTTCTGCCATGAATTTACATATTCCTTGCCAACAAAATTTTCCAGCTGTTCCATCTTCAACCAACCTCTAGACTGGAAGGAGAGCAAGCTCTGATACCATTGTATTGACCTAGAGAAATTTCTCACTTACGGTTTGTTGAAGAACTATAGTCTCCATCAGAATTATTTCCCTTATTCAAGCATGAAATAGGTATTAATTGTGCAATTGAGCAACATTACAATTTCCACTGACATTTCTTCATTCAATCAATGAAAAAACCAACAATTCTTTTAATAACATAGTATTATATGGATTCTCATCAATTATCAATCCTAACTCATCAACTCCTATAGCATTGTTCATTCATTCACAATGTCACTTGTTTGAGTAAAGACGATGAATCCACAGAAAGGTAATATAATAATTAGTTACACATCTATCTATCTGTGATTTTATCTCATTATTAACAACTAATATACTGAATGAAATACCCTCAAATCCCAGTCTATCGCAAGAAGGCTAATGCTGAGTTTAAGGACCTGTGAACTCCCTATGTAAACACTTCTGCATCTACCTCAGGACCTTGACAGAACAATTTCAAGACAAATCGTATATGTTGGAAGGCTTCAGTTATGTTTTGAAAGGATTTAGAATATTCGAAGTTCAAAAGTATCTTCACATTCTATAAATCTCAGGTCACAGAGAGATTCAGTGGTCTTCCTCAGACCTCATTTTGTTGCCACTAAAAATTTCGGCCTTGTCACTTTATCATGGGAGAAACTCTGAGTTTTTGTACCTCAGATGACTTCAGAGTTCCTCAAGCTTCTGTCTGCAATATAGGAAGCTTCAGTTGCCTCAGGATGGACTAAAAATATGCCCTGGGAAAATTTCGTCCAGCTGTAGGCTGATTTGCTTCACTTCAGATCCTTCTACCAATCTATCTTTTTTTTTTCCCTATGTAAAGAAACTCCCGTGCCAGAACAAGATAAGAAAGATAAAAAATAGAAAAATTTTATCACCTAGAGTGCAATCTTTCACCATCAAAATCAATAGGAGAAGGGGTCTTAAAGCCCTCATAGCCTCGGGCTCAAAGAAAACAGAGATAATTGTTCCAATCCATTGATGATCCAAATGAATTCATTCCTTTTGTATTTATATATTTCCTTGAGAGGATTCTCTCCATAATTGAGTAAAATTCACACCAAGCCCCAACAATGGGTTCTTTGCCCAACTTCCCCAAAACTTGCCCAAGCATTGATATTTTGGGGTTTTTTCACTTTATCAAGGTGTTAAATTTAGACAGACATGGTATGTTCTATGCTTAATGCAGTTTTAATTCAATATTTCTTTTAGGCCCAATACAATTCTTCTTGTCCATTAGAGATAGAGAGTAGTGTGCATTATGGCAGTCAACAGGATGCACCAGCCAACAAAGTTTTTCTCCATGTTAGATCATCCAATCCTCCAAGTGTCACACACACCCATCAAAGACAGCTCCAAAAAGTCAAAGCTGGTCAACAGAAAAAGTCAACACAAGATGTCAATGCTGCAAATTAGGGCTTTGGTCAACAGTCTCTTTTCCTCGATATTTGTGCCATCAAATGTGGCCTCAAGAGATCATAATTTCTGCACTTTTTGGAGGTCAAAACTCCAAGTTTGACCACGGTAAATTCTAGTCAAAACACCATCAAAAGAACCCTAAAATAGTTTGCACTTTTTCCTAGCTTCAGCTCCGCAAGTGTGAGAGAAAGAGGCCTCCAAAGGCTGATCGAATAAATCAGATCACAAGACAGAATGTGTGATGAGTTGATGAGAAAATGATCTCCAAGTCTGTCCAATTTATATCCATCAGTGAGGGTGTGTGACACATCTATTGGGCTTGCAAGTGTACATTACAAATCTGGCCGACCTTGCAGATGTGTGGAAAATAAAATCAAAATATATGTTCTACTCATCCAAACAAGATGATATTCAGATCAATCTTGCACCTCTCCGAAAGAGGAATCCAACAAACATATAATCATCATCATATGAGCAGTGTAACATGGAGTTTGGACCTAGTTATTGAGTCTTATATGAACTGCATATTTCCTGGGTAGCTGCAGCGCTTTGTCCTTGTCTTCTTTGACGACATACTCATCTATAGTCGAACGTGGGAGGAGCACCTTCAACATTTGGAGGTATTACTTTGCATACTAGAGGAGCAACAACTGTATGCGAAGATGTTAAAATGTGAGTTTGGATTGACATAGATGTTGTACCTTGGGCATGTGATTTTCCCAGAGGATGGAGTAAAGGTACACCAGGATAAGATCAGGGCCATTTTGGATAGGCCAACACCTAGGAATTTGACTGAGCTGAGGGGGTTCCTGGGCATTTGTACCTACTACAGGAGATCCATGAGAGGATTCTCACAGCTTGTAGCACCCCTCACGAACTTGTGGAAGAAGGGGGCTTTTGAGTGGACACAGGTAGCACAGGAGGTATTTGAGCATCGTAAGAAGGTCATGAGAAACTTTTCTATTTTCGCTTTGCCTGATTTCACTCGATCGTTTGTATTGGAGTGTGATGCTTCAAGTGAGCGAGGCTGTGTTGACCCAGGGAGGCCACCCCATAGCCTTTGAGAGTAGAAAGTTGCGACCCCATGATTGACTTCATTTATGATAAGGAGATGTTGGCCATGTTGCAAGCCTTTGCCAAATTTAGACAGTACTTGGTGGGGAACCGGTTCAAGGTGAAGACTCATCACAACAATCGTCAATTCTTCCTGAAACAACATACATTGCAGGATAGGAAACATAAATAGGTGATTAATCTCCAGGCTTACGACTTTGAGATCAAGTATGCAAAGGGAAAGCACAACATAGTTGGAGATGCACTTTCCCAGAGGCCCCAATACTCTCTATGATGGACATTGCACATGATTGGAAGGCCCAACTCTTGGTTGAGTATTGCAAGGAAAAAAATGCATGTGAGATAATAGATGACACACATGGGGATGATATATTCCGGGTGATGGATAGTGTGAACTACTACAAAGATTGAATATACTTAGTGTCGGGATCCCAAGTCAGAGAGAAAGTTATGCAGGAAACTCACGACTACACTCTTGTAGTACATACGGGTTTTCTCAAGACTTACCGTACCATCCATGAACATTTCTCTTGCCATGGGCTCAAGGGGGACGTGCTGAGGCATGTACAAGAGTGCATAACCTTTTAGAGGAATAAGGTGGGGTTGTCACACCTGACCGGTCTATTATAGTCTCTTCCCATTGCGGAGAGGAAGTGGGAGAGTTTTTCCATGGACTTCATCATGGGAATTTTGACGATACAGGGGAGAGATTGAATCTACGTGGTGGTAGATCACTTGACTAAATTTTCCCATTTATTTTCTATCCCATTGAGATATTCAACCTCATAGTTGGTCGTGTTATTCTTTCGGGAGGTGTTTCGATTGCACTAGATCCCAAAGAACACATTTAGTGATAGGGACAATAGATTCATGGGGGCATTCTAGCAGGAGTTGTTCTGGCTAGTGGGAACCAAGCTTATACACAACACCAACTATCACCCTCAAACGAATGGGTGGACTGAGTTAGTGAACAAATGGCTAGAGGGTTACATGCACAATTATGGCATGGGACAACATAGGGTGTGCGTGAAGTGGCTACACCTGGGAGAGTTCTGCTACAACACTACTTACCACATGTTGATTGGTATGTCTCCCTTTCGAGCACTTTCTTTTTCTGACATGATATTTGGAGATAGTAGGGCCCTGGGGCCAAAGGATTAGGTCCAAGAGATCTAGGAGATTCTCAAGGTTCTTAAGGATAACTAGTAGGTAGCACAAAATAAACAAAATATGTACGTCGATAAGCATAGGGTGGAGAGATAGTTCGAGGTAGGGGACATGTTCTACCTATGTTTGCAGCCTTTTCGACAATTTTCACTCAAGCAGAAAGGGGAGGAGAAGCTCAAGAAATGCTTCTATGGTCCGTACACGATGACCAGGAGAGTTGGAGAGGTAGCTTACGAGCTGAAGTTACCCCCGGAGAGCAGAATTCACAACATATTTCATGTCTCTTTCCTGAAAAAGGTGTTGGGGAATAAGGTTACAAAAATCAATGAGTTTCCTCTGTTGGATGATGAGAGACACTTGATATTGACACCCGAGACCAGATTGGAGACCAAAGAGAGGAAGCTAAGAAATAGGGACATTCAAGAGCACTTGGTTAAGTGGAAAGACTTGCCAGTTGAGGATGTGTTAAAATTGGAAACTAGAGCCAAATTCCACTTCGGACCACTTCTATGAGGAAGATGATTGCAGCATTGGATTCCTCTTTCGAGAGGATCAAAGTCAACCTAAATATCACTAAATTTGGATAAGGAAAAGTATTCATTCACTCAAGTAAAATTTCATAAGGCATGACCTTATTTAGGCGAGAAAAATTGAAAATTGAAAATTTGAATTTCCCTCCACCAGTAATCAAGTCAGCCTACCCAAGAAGGATATAAATAACCTATCCTCGACACTTTTATATTCATTCTTCTCTCTGAAGTAGCTATAGAAGAAGGTGATTTCCAATGAAGGAGATGAAGGCAAGGTTGGGTTCAATTTATTCATCTTCAAGGGAAGAATTCCATAGGATGGAGGACGAGATTTGTTTGGGCACATTTATGATTTGTCTTAGGAATTTTATCCTCATCATGGGTCTAAGTTCAAGTAGATAGAAGCCACACCTGTTAAGGGTGATTTGATGAAAATTTGGGATTGTTTTGAAGGTGTCATTCTCATTGAAGCCATCTACACTAGTTTGGGTCACCTACAACTAGGCCACAGGGCTTAAGAACCTTGTACTAGAGGCCAAGAACCTACAACAAGAAAGCCACAATCAGGGTTGCTTTATCATGAGGCTGTGTAGTGGGTTTTGAAGCCTAGAAGAAGGCTTATGGGCTACTAGCATTTGAAGGAAATGATTGAAGGTAATATGTAGTCTAGTAAAGGTATTTATGTTGTGAATGGGGTAGTTTCTGACTGTGTTTATGCCCTAGTCAGTCCTACCAGAATTGTACAGAATACACAAGTCCTTGGAGCCTACACCAAACATCATATTTGCATCCTTATTGGAACCATCCTCTTATCTAAGGGCAGTGGTATTAAACCTTCTCATTTGAAAGTCATTCCAACTTTGAATTAATACATTCTCTCTCTCTACTAAACATTTGACATTAATGATAACAAGAACTGATAAGGGGTTTCCCCATCTTGGGGTTTTTCCCTGGCTTGAGCCATATTTGTGTGTTCTTCTGTCTTGGCTTGTATTTAGCTTTTATTACTTATGTTCTTTCATTAGTCACACTTATGATTAATGTGATTGCTAATGGATTAATGGGAAAATGATGTAACTAACCTAAACTAAGAACATGTTAACTCAATTAACATGGTATCAGAGACAAGTGAGGACAAGCCCAAGCTTAAGATATTGCAATTTCTAAGAAGCACCTAAGGAGTTTCAGCAGAAGTCACCTTCAGACCTCTATCGTAGGATAAGTCTGATTTCAAAAAGGACAATCTGTGATATTGTCTTAAGGCCTTCTACAATCCCTAATCAGTGAACTTGGGCACAAATTCAAAGAGCAGCTTAGTCATTACAAACAAAGGCTAGAAGTCATCGAGGTATGTTTCAGAATTTATGAGGTGTGCTTTTAAGTGGTTTCAAGATATTTTCATAGGTATATCTAGTAGTAAAACTTCAGAAGGAGATGTTTCCCTTCAAGATCCTTGCCTGGACTTTGAGGTATCATAGTAACATAAAATAATTTATATGTCAAGAACTCCTAATCCCTTGGCCTGGTGGAGTTAAGAAAACTCAGAGTTTACTATGATCTGAATTCATCAGTACTATGGAATATTGAGTAAATTGATTCCTATTCTTTGAAAAAGTAGTAAGAAGTATTGTTGGAATTATTGTAGTATCACTGTAAGCATAAAATGCTAATCCCGACCTTTGTTCTACAACAAAATTCTGAGCATTCTTTTGATGTGTGGAGATCTATAAATAGTGACCTTATCCTACAATTAGGACATGAAAGAACAAGCCTAATATCTAGTGATTCCGGCTCCATTTGGACGTCATAAGGCAGTTGTTATCTACAAGTCCGAGCTCCAAGTTTCACCATTTTCTGTGATCTTCATCACAAAACAACGAAATCTTTTGGTAAAATTGCCCTTGTTTCAAGACACTACATGTCAATGAAAGGTCTATCTTAGATCTTGTTTTTAAGACCTACATTATTGTGGCCCTCTTATGGCACCACTCCAAACAAATCTTTACAATATTCTATGACTAAAGTGCCACAAGAAGATCGAAATATTTAGGCAGTAAGAGGACAACAAAGTTGAATAGAATCTCGGTTCTTCCTTTGCAATGAAGACATACTCTTCCTATGCATACTCGAGCAACTCAATTTGAATGGAAGCCTGATCTCAGTTCTAGACGAAGTGTAAATCAGCTACCGAAGTCAACATATTGTCATTTTTTTCTTTAGGCCTTGTTCTTAATAAGAATTTTCAGTCTTGAAGCTTGCAGACCTAACACAGTCAACCTAAAGTATGGAAGTCTGATATATATGTTAGAGTGATATCTAACAGATCATTGTGTGCAAATTCAAGATGTAAAAGTGTTGTGTAATGGAGGTAGCCCTTGTCACACACACACACACACACACACACACACACACACATATATCTTCTTCGGTGATTGCCTACAAGGCAACTTACATAGCATACTAAGATTGGTGACAAGCACTGGGTGTGCATCTCTATTCAATAGAAATCTGGAATAACTTAAGAAGCCTGTGGAGGATATATATATTTTTCCGAGTGAAATTTTAGCCCTCTTAAATATATTCTGAATAGTTTTATTTTGTTGTTAAATTAATAACAAATCTATATACATCAATCTAGTGACCAAGAATTTGACCTGGAATACACTCTTAGTATGGTTTTCATAAAAAATATGATAAGATCCATGTGATGTGTTGATCAAATGTTTGAGCCTTGATTTGTCCACAACGCAATGAATCATATCCTGATCAGTTGTGCATGATGATGAAAACAAAATAATTGAAGTGCATTATGACCTTTCTAAAAATTTTGGGAGCCTTTTCTGAACTTACCAAGGTTATGATCAGTGGCCCTTTTGCCTATAGAATGCATCCATGTGCTAAGGATTATGTCTGTGGAGATTTTCTCTCTAAGAAATACTTGGGATTGTTCATTATATTGTTGTGTATGAACATCTTTACAACTAGTGAAGAGAGTAATAACACTGCATGACTAACCAAGTTTATATATATCAATGCTAGAGTATATTGGGGATGACAGTTTAAATCAGTCTTGGTACCTATGTCATGATAATGTAGTGATTTTGTATTAATGTCTAGAAGGACAAAACCTTATCATCTTAAGACGGGTCTATTGGCATCATCAATAAAATATCTCAATTAAGATATACGGACATAGACATTTGAATACTCCAAGTTCTTAAGGGAATTTCTAGTTTGTCACTAAAATTTTTTAAGAGCTGAATCATATAGATTATAGTTGTAAAATGTAGAGAAGTTCCAGATATAATATAATCCATGACTTGAAGGATTTAGTTCTCAAAGACCTTAGTATGTTCTTCAATGATCTAATTGGAAAATTGAAAAACATCACTATGAATATTTTGTACAATACATGATGGTTTCTACATATGTTGCAAAGCTAACTTTAGCACTAGATATTTAAAAATGGTCTATTGAGAAAAGGTGGAGGAATTTGTTATTGATGCTGACAACCTTGTATTGCAGACCGACAAGGTCAACAAATAATTTTGATGATTATTTATGTATTGATTATGATCACAGAAGGATCCATACATAATATAGGACAAGTTTCTAGTGGCTTGATGATTATGTTATAGGAAGGTCAATCTTCCTACATTCAAAGGGACCTATGGACAATCCATCATAATTGGATTACTCAGACACAACTAATGATGAAGTTTGCATGTATATCTAAAGAAAAGATTCAGAGGGAGCTTTAGAGATGACTATGACCCAAGCATTATGACAGGAAAAGTAGCTAAGACTTGGGAGAAATAATTGAAAATTCAGTTTTAATAATGTTTGATATAAGTCATTCATAGCCTGATGAAAAGGAAAAACCATTGATCCCTGGTTTTCATGTGCCTCATTTATTGATAACTGCTCAGATATTATAGTATTGTATCAGTTAGCATAATGATGATACATTAATTGATTATGTTGCTTTGAGAGCTCCATTAAAGCTGAATGCATGACTTACTATGAAGCCACTCTCTTGAAAAACCTCTTGAGTGAGCCATTTGTGCACTTCGTCATTGTAGAAGAATATTTTGAGAATCCAGTATTTCACATACCTCTCCATATGGTACAAAAAAGGACGTTCCTATTGTAAGACATGTTTTTAGCAAACAAATCTCATGATGAGCAGGCTATCCGATGGACACTGTGCACCCTGAAAAGACCAATTTAGGCTATGGTATTCCCCAGTATGAAGGAGTAAGAATAGTTGTAGAGGAATACTAAGTAATATCAAAGTCTTAGCTATAAATCAATATGTTTTCTATACATTTGTACGCTACTGAATGGAGCGAAGATGCTCCCATTAATCTAGTTTTGATTTCCAGGAAGAAACTTGGCACTATTTCCTATATGAAGGGATTCTTGGTTGAAGAATTGAGCTCTGGGAACTCTTGGGGCTTGGGGTACTTATCGAGTTCTAAGCGACCATAGGGTGAGTATTTCACCTTCCCCTAGTGGTGCGCTATGTATAGGGTGAGTGGTTCACCTTCCCTGTGATACCCCATGATAGTTGACATGTGTGTTGGGTGAGTGGTTCACCTTCCCCTACGTCTGCAAACATATGTGTGGAGGGTGAGTGATTCATCTTCCCCTACAATTAATGACATGCATAGGATGAGTGGTTAACCTTATCCTATGGCATATTAACAAGATGAGTGGTTTACCTTCTCTTGTGGGTACCCCAGTAAGAGATGCATATAGGCATCCGTTGACATGTCAGTGGGATGTGGTTCATCCTTTCCCCACATGTAGGATGCTCATTCCAATGATTGATGGATGACATGTTGGTGGGATGTGGTTCGTCCTTTACTCACGTGTATGATTCTTCCACTCACATGTAGGATTCTTCCTACTATTTTTGGTTTGCATGTGTGTAGGACGTGGTTCTTCCTTTCCCTACTCTCAGTGTTTTGCATGCCTGTATGAGGTGGTTCATCCTTTCCCTACGATGATTATGATGTGTGACTGTAGGAAGTGGTTCATCCTTTCCCTATGTGTGATTATGATGTGTGTTTATAGGATGTGATTTCACCATTCCCTATGAGTGGTTGTGAGCAGGATGTGATATGTTCTTTCCCTACTAATGTTCTTGCATCATCTTACCCATGAAGTCTGGGACACATGGGAAGTACCTCTCATTTGGCCAATGAGTTGGGAAATGATGATAGTGTGGATATTACTACCAATGGATGCATTGTGTACTATCGTACTCCCTATGCTAGGATGTATGGTGTTCAACAAACTAATTTGGGACCAATTGAGGTTCTATCTCTGAACTAACTTTTGTGAGTAGAGAGTGGCAAGGTCTTGTGACTCACTTTCACTCAATTCTTCTTTATTATTCATATCAGCATTCAAACAATTAGAGCAGAGCAGAGATGAGATTCAGAGATGGTTCATGATGGATGGATTGGCGAGTGTAATTCTCACTAGTTGAGAGGGAGTGTTAAAATTGGCAACTAGAGCCAAATTCCACTTTGTATCGCTCCTACAAGGAATATGATTGCAACATTGGATTCCTCTTTTCAAGAGGATCAAAATCAACCTAAAGATAACTAAATTTGGATAAGGAAAATTATTCATTCACTCAAATGAAATTTCATAAGGCATGACCTTATTTAGGTGAGAAAAAATGAAAATTGAAAAGTTGAATTTCCCTCCTCGAGTAATCAAGTCGGCCTACCCAAGAAGAATATAAATAACCTATCCTAGCCACTTTGATATTCATTCTTCTCTCTAAAGTAGCTGTATAAGAAGGTGATTTCCAGCGAAGGAGATGAAGGCAAGCTTAGGTTCAATTTAGTCATCTTCAAGGGCAGATTTCCACAAGATGGAGGATGAGATTAGTTTGGGCACATTTATGATTTGTCTTTGGCATTTTATCTTCATCATAGGTCTGAGTTCAAGTAGATAGAAGCTACACCTATTAAGGGTGATTTTTATGACAGTTTGGGATTGTTGTGAAGGTGTCATTCTCCTTGAAGCCATCCGCACTAGTTTGGGTCACCTACAGCTAGGCCACAGGGCTTAAAAACCCTATCCTGGAGGTCAAGAACCTACAAAAAGAAAGCCACAGTCAGGGTTGCTTTATCACGAGGCTATGTAGTGGGTTTTGAAGCCTAGAAGAAGGCTTATGGGCTACCAACATTTGAAGGGAATGGTTGAAGGTAATATGCAGTCTAGTACAGGTATTTAAGGCTGTGAGGGGGGTAGTTGCTGACTGTGTTTATGCCTTAGTTAGTCCTACCGAAATTGCAAAGAAGACACAAGCCCTTGGAGCCTACAACAAACATCAAATTTGCAGCCTTGTTGGAACCATCCTCTTGTCTAAGGGCAGTGGTATTAAACCTTCTCATTTGAAAGTCATTATGACTTTGAAGTATTGTATTCTCTCTCTCTGCTGAACATTTGATATTAATGATAAGAAGAATTGACAAGGGTTTTCCCCATCTTGGCGTTTTTCCCTGGCTTGAGCGTATCCGTGTGTTCTTCTTTCCTGGCTTGTCTTCAAATTTTATTACTTATGTTCTTTCATTAGTTACACTTATGATTAATGAGATTGCTAATGGATTAATTGGAAAATGATGTAAGTCACCTAAGATAAGAATTTATGTTAACTCAAAATTAACAGGATGCCACATGGGAAAACAAGCAGAGTTTGTAGCACCCAGTTTTACAGTTTCTTGGGGATAAGAAAAATTTTGGAGGGAAGAACTGTAATATCCTTCCTAAATAATTTTGTCAATAGTACCACAAATTTTCCATTTTGCTAATTTTGGGGCCTGAAATAATTTTGGAGAGGAAGCATAGGACAAGGGGGTCGAAATGTTTGCCTTAGTGGAATGTGGGGGCCACCACCCCAACTAATATGCACTCCTTGAGGAGAGAGAAATAGTATGGCCAAGCGAAAAGGTTTGAATTTTCCAGTGAGTGGCCCACAAGGAGGAAATGAACATAAATTATAAATAGGAGAGAGGAAGAAAAATTTGAGGTGTTTTGATAGTTTTACAATTGAAGTATTGCTTTAGTTGTTTAGTATAGTTACATAGTGTTGTTAAACACAAGAGTTTCCTGAGGAGGAAGCTCAACCTTTCTTCAGTGGATTCTGAGTACCACCCTAAGAAGGATTCTTCATAAGTTTCAAGAGTTGGAGAGAGGGCCATGCATGTGGTAATATTTCTGGGAAACTGAGATGCAGTTCAGGAGGCCACACAGAGAGTTGAGGAGGAAGAGCTGGAGTTGGAAGCCGTAGCATTGTTGAAGTAATTTTTGGTCAATTCTAGGAAAAAGGAGGAAGATTTGCAAGGGTAGAATTCAATGTACAACGTCAAACTAATTTTCCGGAGGAGAAACTATGTCATCCTACCCAAAAACTGCACAATCATTGTGGAGGCACATTTGTGGGGTGGCTTGTGAAGGGATTTTGAGAGCTGGGTCTCTTGGTGTTAGTTTTGGGTGTAATTGAGAAGAATTTTCCAGCCATTTTGGGACATTAATTCCGACATCAGTCACAGTACTATTTTTTCTGCACTTAGAGGAGGGTCAAGGAATTTGGGGCCATTTTTGGAGCATCAACACTAGGGCAAACCCTTTCTAGGTAATTCTGGGTTTTTGGCAAGGATTCCATGACTAATTTATCAGAAGTTTATGAGCAGTTAGTTTTGAGATTTTTGAGTGTTTGGGTAGCATCAGATGTGCTCTAGCTCCCAAACTTTGTGGAGGGACTAGAGTACATGAGATCTCCAAGACCCAGAAAGGGATTTGAGAAATTCCGTCCGGTTAAAGAGATAATTAATTAATTAATATTTTTAATTAAGGATCTTAAGTCTGACTTAGGAAAATTAAAAGATTAAAGGTAATTAATTTAAAGATGTGATGGAAATGACTTAAGTCACATGGATCAATCTTTCTTTTAATCTTAGCTATCGATTAAAGATTAGATCACGGTCGTTGGTTTCCCAACGAGAAAAGTATGAAGGAAAGGCTTGGGGTCAGTTGGGGAACACATAAGGAGGTAGAGCACTAAGACTAAGCTAGAATTCTAGGGCGTGGTTTGTGAAGAATTTCCAGAAGTGTTTCAGTTGTAGCGAGGGGTAGTATTGGCGAGAGTGGTGATCTGATCCTAGGCCAAGAGTTAGTAAGAGGTAGAGAAGCAACAGTCAGAGTAGTGCAGAGGGAGCAAAAACTATGCAGCAGTTGTGCAACGCAGAGTGCCTCAGTGCTATGCAAGTGCTATGCAGGCCCAGAAAGGGCAACACAGAGGTAGGTAGAGGCCATAAGGGCTTACACAGGCCCAACTACAGCAACGCAGGGACAATGTAACCCAGTCTAGGGTTATGCAGGCCTCTCCTGAGGAGCGCAGAGGAACACGCAGGTTAGCAGAGCTGACGCAAAGGGCTTCAAAGTTGTGCTAGGGTTTCTGAAGATAGAAAAAGGCTGAGTTCTATAAATCCCATTTGAGGGTGTGAATCATTTTAGTTTTCCATCGAATGAAGGTATTGCTGCAGATTTTTTCTCTATCGAGTTAACTAGTAAGGTGCCCAGATTTTCTGTACTTAGAATCTACTTAATCGATTAGCTAGAAGACCAGTTTTCCCACATTGGGTTTTTCCAAGTACAGTTGTCCAGAAAATCTCGTTTGTCACTTTGTGTATGTGCATGTATTAAATTTAGATCTGTATTTGTGTAGAATGTTAAAGTGTTTACTTCGATGTTAATACTGAACATTTCATATTAATAACTTGTATACGTAGGAGAAGTAAATCATGATTTAACTGTAGGGTGTTTCCATAAGTAATATTCATAAATTTTCACAGTTAGGAGGGGGCTAATCAGGGTATCAACACAACCAATAGTGCAAAAATCACAAGGCTGGTGCATATTTTTAGTGGGAAAATTCCAGCAACAATTTGGCATTGATAAAACATCCACCTGAGGCTTGTAGCTTGCTTTGTAAAAGCTAGGGTGTGCATTTTATTTTTTATATTGTACTCCAACAATATCTTATAATAAAATCTGCCCATTTTGGTGTGTTTGGAGTATTTCTGTTTTATGGGCATTTGCTGAAAAATATTTGTGTTGGTTTTATTGTATGTTTTCGTTATCAGTGTTAATTTTTCCATTAGGAATATTACACCTTGAGAGGCTTGATCAACATATTAAGTCATATTTGAAACAAAAGTAAAGTAATCCTTGTAGATCGAAGGACATTCTTTAAAGCAAGCATGAAGAGCCTAGGAGAAACCTTCATCAAATGATAAAATGATAACATACTTTGAGAATATTTTGAGTTGACAGTAGAGTGCATTCATGATGACATTAATTGAGCATTCTTCAAGCCTTTTTTGAAACAACAATCACTCTTGAAGCATAGTTGAAGACCAACACTTGAAGAGTTGTTTTGTTGAAGCAATCACCCTTGGAGTATAGTTGAAGACCAACACTTAAAGACTTGTTTTGTTGGAGCAGTCATCCTTGGAGCATAGTTGAAGATCAACAATTGAAGACATGTTTTGTTGGTGCAACCATAAAATTTTTGTTGAAGAAGACATGAAGTTTATGTAGAGGTAGATTTGAGAGTCTAGACTTATCTTGGATACATTTTTTACAAGTATTTTAAGTTTTTGATGGAGGCTTGAAGCAATATTGAAGTCACCTTAAGGGATTGAAGCAAACTGAGAGGGTTGGATCCATAGAGGATTGGAGTCGTCATACAAGGTTGGAACTTGGATTTCTTGTTGAATATCAGAGTCCTCATTTAGGGTTCAAGCCTTGAAGGAGTTAAAGACTTTGTTGTACAAGTTGGAGCTTGGGTTTTTAGAGCCCTTAAATTCATTAATAAAATTATTTTCTTATTGCACATCTTGTGTTTTGGTTTAATTTGTGATTTTAATTGGCATAATATAACAATTGTAAAGAAATATTGATTCAACTCCCTCTCAATATTTCCAACACTGGAACACCGTACATTTTTTCCACCTTGCAATATTTTTATTGACATTCTAGAAGGAATTTTCACAGTGCAATGTTATTTTTGGTAATCTGTTTGTTTATGATAGAAGGAAATCTAACATGTGTTAGAGTTCCTTCACCTTGGTAGGTTCTTACTAGCAATGTCCTTGTGTTTGTGTTAAAAAAAAATACATCATGCACTAGATTTCTTTTGGCATGCAATGTTTTTGTTGGTAGTATGCTTGTATTTGTGCTACATGTAAAGCTAACACTTGTTAAATTTCTTTCACCTTGCAATGTTGTTATGGGAAAAATGCTTGTGTTTGGGCTAGAAACTATGCTATATTTCTTTTTCTCAGCAATATTGTTGTTTTCTATTTGGTTGTTTATGATAGAAGGAAATCTAGCACGTGTTAGATTTCCTTGACCTTGGAAATGTGATTGCGGTTGTGCTATAAGTTGTGCTAGATTTCTTTTGCTCTACAATATTGTTTTTGTCAATTTGATTCCTTATTATAGAAGGAAATCTAGCACGTGTTATATTTCCTTTCACCTTGGCAATGTGCTTGTATTTGTGTTAGAAGGAAATATAACATGCACTATGTTTCTTTTGGCATGAAATGTTGTTGTTGGTAATATGCTTGTATTTGTGCTACATGTAAAGCTAACATGCATTAAATTTCTTTTACATTGTGCTGTTGTTATTGGAAATGTGCTTGTGTTTGTGATAGAAGTTGTTCTAGATATATTTTTCCATGCAATGTTGTTGTTGGCAATATGATTTTGTTTATGCTAGAAGCAATTCTAACATGCTAGATTTCTTTCACCCTACAATGTTGTTGTGTGCTTGTGTTTTTTCTATGTGTAAATCTAACACGTGTTAGATTTTCTTCACCTTGAAATGTTTTTATTTCCAACATGCTTCAATTTTGGCTCGAAATAAATCTAGCATGCGCTAGATTTATTTTTCACTGCAATCTGGCTGTTGACAATATGCTTTTGTTTGCGCTAGGAGTAAATCTACCATGTGGTAGATTTATTTTATCTATAAATGTTGTAATGTGTTTGTGTTTGTGCTAGAAGGAAATCTAGCATACATTAGATTTATTTTACCCTTCTATGATTTTATTGACAATGTGTTTGTAATTGCGTTAGAAGGAAATCTAGTGTGCACTAGATTTCTTTCGCATTGCAATGTTTTTGTTGGCAAGTCAATTGTTTGTGCTAGAAGGAAATCTAGTATGCGCCATATTTCCTTCACCACAATGATGTTATTGGCAATGTGCTTGTGATTTTGCAAAAAGGAAATATAGCATGTGCTAGATTTTTTTTCCCTAGAATCTTGTTGGTAATATGTTTGTGTTCATGCTATAAAAAAATATCTGGCATGCCCTAGATTCTTAAGCCCTACAATGTTATGTGCTTGTGTTTGTGCTAGAAGGAAATCTACCACACTGGATTTCTTTTGTCTTGGATAAGGTATTTTTGACAATATGCTTTTTTTTTCTAAAATCAAATCTAACATGCAGTATGTTTTTTTCACCCTACAATATTGTTATGTGCTTTTGTTTAGGAGAGAAGGAAATCTAGCACGTGTTAGATTTCATTCACCTTGCAATGTTGTTATTGGTGACATGTTTGTGTTTGAGATAAAAGTACAAGTAGCATGTTAGATCTAATTCACCTTGCAATATTGTGATTTGAAATATGCTTATGTTTGTGATAGAAGAAAATCTAGCATGATATATATTTCATTTACCCTACAATATTGATGTTGCCAATATGTTTGTGTATGGTGGGAGGAATTCTAGCATGCACTAAATTTTTTTTTTTTGCAATGCAATATTGGTGTTAAAAACGTGCTTATGTTTGTACTGGAATAAAATCTATTATGCAATAGATTTGTTTTGCAATGAAATATTGTTGTTGGCAACATGCTTGTATTTGTGCTAGAATGAAATATAACCTGCATTGTATTTCTTTTGCAATGAAATATTGTTGGAAATGTACTTGTGCTTGTTCTAGAAGGAATTCTATCATGCATTGGATTTCGTTTTCACTACAATGTTATTGTTGGCATTGTGATAGAAGTAAATCAAGCATATGTTAGATATCTTCCACCCTGCAATGTTGTTTTTGGCAATGTGATTTTGTTTGTGCTAGAAGAAACTCTAGAATGTGTAAGATTTCTTTTACTTTGCAATGGTTTTGTGAGTAATATGCTTCTATTTATGCTAGAAGCAGATTTAGCATGTGGTGGATTTCAAACGCCTTACAAAATTGTTGTTGGCAATGTGCTTTTGTTTGTGCTAGAAGGAAATCTAGCACGTGCTAGATTTATTTGACCATGTAACATTACTTCTAGCAATATGCTTATGTTTGTAGTAGAAGGAATGATATTGATTGTTAGCTTTCATTTGAGGTGAAATGTTGTTGTTCGAAGTGGGATTCTACTTGTGATAGAAGGAAAGATAGCACGCATTATATTTCCTTCATAATGTAATGCTGTTATTAGAAATATGTTTGTTGTTATACTAGAAGGAAGGTTATAATGTGTTAAATTTCCTTCATCTTGCAATGTTATTTTTGAAAATGTGTTTGTGTTTGTGATAGAAGTAAATCTTGCATTTGTTAATTTTTTTTCACAATGCAACATTATTGTTGGAAATGTGCTTGTATTTGTGTTAGAAGGAGTAATACAATGCACTAGATTTCTTTGTTCTTGTTCCAAAAGGAAAACTATCAAGATTTCACCCTCACCAAGGTTAGTGCTCTGAAATTATTCTTGGCAGCGCATTTGTGATTATGCAAGAAGGATACCTAGTGATTACTAGCTTTCTTCTAAACACCATTACACTTATGCAACCAATGCTCTAGGGTGAAATTGTCTCAATAATCACAATGGTTAGAGTTATAGATTTTGATGTGCCCTTTTATTGAATTTGGAACAATTTATGGAGATAAATGATAGTGAAAAACAATTGTATATAGATATATGTTGTTGGCACTACATTTGTGCTTGAGTTGGAATGAAAGATAATGGTATAGCTTTCCTTTTGGCACAAACACAATAATACAATCATAATTATTTGATACATGGAGAATAATTTGATCTTTGTATACTTTTGAAGTTTATGAATAAATATATTATTGAGGTAAACTATATTTTGCTTCCAATGAAAATGTATGGAACTTTAAAGTATCAAGAATAATTTTTTAACATGTATTGTTTTTCTCTCTATTTTTTTGTATAGTTATGAACTTCCAAAAACAATTTCACTAATGTTTGGATGCATAAGATAAGACTCTTTCTCGTCAACATAAAAATCTAGGAAAACTCAAATCTACAGTTTTCGAGGACCTAAAGTTAACATCCCTTTGTACCCATCCTCAATAGTATGTCCTTAAATGTGTACAGGTAAGGAGTGCTAAAATTGGAACTAAAGATTTGTAAAATGCAGTTTCTTTTCTTTTAGAATAAAAATTAGAATTATCTAGTATTTACAGTACCAAAACTTTTATTTGGAAGAAAACCTCTAGTTTTCCTTTTGATTATCAAGTTTAAACATCAAACATCCTCACTAAGTAAATATAATTTCTCCTTTTCATGGGGCTTTTACACATATTATGTAGCATCAATCTCGGAATTTCTTAGATTTTCAAAAGGACCATGTTTTGGTTCTTCAACTTCTACAAATTTCGTATGATCATTATTCATACACATGCATTAAGACTACAAGTGTCATTTTTGAAGTTAAATAGGAACTTGGTGGTTTGATATGAACTGATATTTGTCATTCAAAACTTTTATTTGGAAGAAAAAATCTAGTTTGGCTTTTGATTATCAAGTTCAAAAATCAAAAATCCTCACTAAGTGAAAAAATAATTTCTCCTTTTCATGGGGCTTTTAGACATCTTATGTAGCATCAATCTTGGAATTTATTAGATTTTACAATGGACCATGTTTTGGTTCTTCAACTTCTACAAATTTCTTATGATCATTATTCATACACATGCATTAAGACTACAAGTGTCATTTCTGAAGTTAAATAGGAACTTGGTGGTTTGATATGAGTTTATATTTTTCATTCTATGATACTATAAACATCTCTAATTGCATGGTCTTCATATATGTTTTTTGTGTAATTTGCATGTAAAGTACTTTTTGGTAGTAGGCACTAGATGGTGGGGAAGAATGTTTCATTACATACAATATGACTACCATACTATTTAAATTATTGCATCTATATTACTTTTTGAAAGTTGCGTGTTTTTGCGAAAATATAAAATCACACGTTACATGGTTCAACCTTTTAATTACAATTTATGGTTTAATTATTGTTATAGAATTGGTACAAGCTACAATGGAAAATATAGCAAAAGGGGACTATGTTGATCTCCTTATTAATGATCAAGTACTTGGGCTAGGGAGGGTCAAATCTATAGAGTTTGGAATTTATTATGTCAGAGAAAGGGTTAATGCATGTTATGTTGCAATTTTGATAATTGATGTCACTCAACCACATTTGATTGAGGATGTTGCTAAAGGGGACAACATCCTTGGAAGATCAGGGATTTGAGGCACAGCATAGGTAAATCAAATTATTGAAGCATGTGTTCAAATATTATTGATAGTATAATACTTTTTTTTTGAGTAAATACTAACCTTATTTACATTCGTTTATAGGTGCAAATGTTGCTTCTACATTTTCTATTAGAAAAAAGGTAGATCTTCTGGAACATGGAGTAAAGGTTGGTGAGGGCTCCATATTCAATACATATCTTGGGCATAGAGTGCATGGAAGGATGGTAAAGAAAGGATGCATAGTGGTTAAAATTGAGAAGGTTTCAAAACATGATGTTGCTCCACCACATCCAACAGGATTTGAGCATACACTAGGGGGTGCATTGGACTCTTATGAGATTTGGCCAGAATCAGATTTGGAACCTCATTGTCATGATCATGCCATAAACATTCACCAAGATAGGGTTAAATTCATATGTAAAAATGTTTCTCTTACACATAGCATGTGCATTGCCAAACGAATGCTAGTTAATGTCCGCGACGATGACATTGTTGAAGGTGAAACACTAGGTGAAATGGACTTTGGTGTTTTTTCGAAAGAGATAGATGGAAATTGTGAAATATGCAGAATTGGGGAAAATTATATACATTTTTTGGTTAGATGGCCAATAAATAAGTTGGTGGACAATAAAAGTGTGATATTAAGGGTTAAGTAAAAGTTCAAGGAGCCACCCAAGGAAATGGTGTTATGGGATGTTATAGAAGACACAAATCCCTTAAACAAATGGGATGCGAATATTTGTAATGAAAAATATATAAAATCAATTGATATGCATGTAACAAGGCCATATAAAATGAATAAACGAGTTATGGATACAAAAAATATTGCAAAATGTCAAACAAATATAGATGAAGAGAAAGAAATTCAACTTTTGGTAGCAAATGTATGTTGTAGAAAAGATTGTCTTCAACATGTGGATAGGAAGGCAATTGCAGGTGCTAGAAGGGGTATGAAACAAACAGATAAAAATGGTATTAGGGAATTTGTCTTGAATTCACTCATGTCAAACACAGTCATGTCAAGGAGTCATGGCCATGGCCTAACACCTATTGCTAGAAATGTAAAGGACGTGAGATTTAATGGGAATATTATTTCTAAGAAAGCATGGTATAAGATACATTAGATTCCTCAAATCACATTCTATAACTACCAACAATATTTCCAAAATGGACAGATCAAAGCTGTTCATGGTAACACCAACACATGCAAAGCACAAGGACACACCGTGGCAGCCATAGAAATATTGCACAAAATTGTAATGGATAATTTAGATTTTTCACCAAACCAAACACATCAATTTGAAGAATATGGAACATATTCTCCTTTAATATTGCTTCCTTCAACTTACACACAAAATTCTCGGTTAGAAGAGATCAATGAGGCTCTTCAAAAGCTCATTACCCATCAATATCACAGTCAACAATGAGCAAGCTATGGAAATCTAAGTTTCGAGATGTTGTTGGAAATATGATACAATATGTTGTCCTTGATGGCAACCTACTTGATGATATTGTACTTGATGGAAACCTCTTGATGAGTTTCCATTTTGATAGCAACCTATTTGTTAAAGATGTAAACATGATGATTCTATAGGTCAGTTCAGATGTGACAGAGAAAGGAATTCTAGTAAGTGCCAGAGAAATGATAAATATAAGATGTCACAATGTATACGTAGGTTTGATGAAGGCAACCTATGTATGGATGCAATGTATACGCTACTTTTATGAAGGCAACCCGCGTATACATTCAGGATAAGTATATACGCAGTTTTTATGACGAGAAGTCGCATATACACGCGGATAAGAATGATCCAAGTTGCGTATGCCTTTTATGCTCTAAAATTATGATACCAAGGGGAATTACCATAGTATTAGCCCACAGTATTGAGCAATGTATTTTCTATTTGATTCTGTCCAAGAATACCATCATTAGTTGTGTGGTTTTGACTCATGGTATTGGTAAAAGCTAAATCTATATAAGGAGAAGAAGATCATAGTGCAAGTTTTGAAAGAGCAAGGGTTGTTAATGAAGAATTTTCTCTGAGGTATATCTGCGTGGAATGAAATCTGTTTTAATTGATAGATCTGAATCTATGATGCACCCATGGATACAATGATGGTTCATGATCTCTAGATCTGAAATGACTATGCTCTTGTGTGATCCATTGAAGAAATGATTAGATCTATGACCTGGCGCAAGTTTTCTGAAGTCAAATGAAGGAATATGGGTAAGTTCTATGGATCTGGTTCTTTCTGAAAAGTTTACATTTACCTATCTATATGCTAGTTCGTCTCAGTAAAAGCACGTATATACGCAGGTTTGCTTCAGAAAAAGCACATATGGAAGTTTAGGGTTTTCTGAAGCTTATTGCAGATGTTTTTCTGTGATTCCTGCTATTTGTCTGTTGTCTGTTAATGAAGTCTTCTTGAAGATCTGGGTTGTTTGAATACTATATATGCTAGTAAGTTGATTATGTACAAATTTGATCAATGAGAGAATAAACATGGTTGATGGTGACTAACTAATGAAGGGTTCTGCATTTCTAAAGATATCTGACTGAAAGCCTCAAATCTGGATATGAGACTGATTACATTCTGAAAAATAGTATTCACAGAGATATACTAAGGTTGGTATGAAGGAAAGCGTGTATATACATGGGTTCAGTGAAGCGAAGTAGCGTATGCATTTTAAGTTGATGATGATTCAGGGTTGAGTTTGTATTTGCATATTTATTCTGAAGTTTGGGTTATTTCTAATGATCTAATTACAGTGGTCTCACTGTTCTGATTGATGTATTGGGTAAAACTTATGGTTATTGATGTTTATGAAGAGTTGTGTTGATGTTGTTTGATCCAGTATGAAAATTGATGAAACGTGGTCTACAGTGGTTCGAAGGGTTGAAGCCTTCAGTATGGAAGTAGAAGCTTCCTGCCAGTAGAAGCTGGTGTTTTGTTCAGGGGGTTGAAGCTCCCTTCCAGGCGTGGCTAGTAAACGAGAAGAAAGGGGGCTGTAGCTCCCTTCCAATAGCAGCTGGAAAATGAGAGAAGGTAGTATCCTTCTGCAGGTAGATGCTTGCGTACTGATATGAGTCTGCATCAGTACTATATTGTAAACAGTTTTTTCATATAATAAATATTAAAGACAGAGATGACAGCAGTGGTGGTTTTCTCCCTATTGAGAAAAATACTGAGAGGGGGGGTGAATCAGTATTTAGAGCTAACTGACAATTTTTTCTTTTTCTTTCTCTTAAAAAACCATATATTACATTACTGCATCCAACTTGTATGTCCAGAGATCTTATTATGTCTTTACTTAGATCATTGCATCATTTATTCATCAGATAAGCAGTAAGCATGAACAGAAATAATAGAACAAACCATCAAACATACGCAACACATATGAACACCAGGATTTAAGGTGGAAACACAATTCAGGAGAAAACCACCACTGCTGCTATCTCAGTCTTCAATTTTTATTATAAAGAAAATTTCTTGCAATTTCATGTTGGCGCAGACTTATACCAGCACGCAGGCACCCACCTGCAAAAGGCTACAACCTTCTCTCATTTACCAGCCTTTCCTGGAAGGGAGCTACAACCCCCTGTTCTCATTTACCAGCTACCACTGGAAGGGAGCTACAACCCCCTCACTGAAAGCTTCGACCCTCAGCACCACTGCGGACCACGTTTCATCAATTTTCACACTGGATCCACCAGTTTCCACACAACATACCTTGCATGCCACCAAATTTATTCATTCAGTACACTCACACATGTTCTTTATGATTTCGTCCGTCGTTCAAACCAGAGATTCATTATCGTCAGATCATTATATCCATGGGTGCATCGTAGATTAAAATTTATCAGTTAAGAACAGAGTTCGCCCATGCAGATATTCCTTAGAAAATTTATTCATTCACAACCCTTACGCATGCACACTTCGTACTATGATTCTCATCACCTTATATAGTTTTTGCCTTTATTAATACCATGGGTCAAAACCATTCAGTTACTAATGGTATTCCTGGACGGGGTCTCCATAACTCTCACTGTTCTATTGAACTTGGTAATTAAATAATTAATTTAATACTTTTGAACTTAACTTTAGGATTAAGGTTAACCCTTCACATTTTAACGCTTTCAAACAATATGATAAACCTTTGACCCCGGGCCCACAAATATAGTCAATAGCCAATCCAATATGCGCACGGTCCCATAAGTAAATTTCGTGCAAGTCCAGCGTCCGATCACCGTTAGATTAGCAAGCTTCCAGATCAACGGTGTATACGCATATCGCTCGACCTCCGATGCCGAACGTTAACGTGCGATGGCCCGTCGTACCTTGGTTAGCCTCCGCGCAGCTTTATCAAATGACCACCGTCCGATGGCTTCCCTCCAGATCAACGGTGCACAACAATATCACTGGGCGTCTTGGGTCGAACTATAACGCGCGATGGCGCACAGTGATAAGTGGTTTTTCGTGGGTCTCTTTACCACGTGTCAAATGATTTATGGAATCGCTCCCAACTCCTCAAATACCACTCACTCCGCATAGGTGGTGCGATGAAAACCATATACCGCCTTCACTGTTTACTTGGTCATGGTTCCGCTCTTCCACGCAGGGTTCTGTCTCCTTTTCAATGTATTATTATAATTAAGTTGCGCTTTAATGTTTTGCCTTTTATTATAGTTCCATTGCTAAGTTTAGAGTTCTATCATGTCGCAGTTCCGCTTCTTAACTACACATTCAAGTTCTTGATTCCGCAAGCTGATTACTGTACTATGGTCCATCGCAATTATAATCTTTGCTACATTCATAATATCTCTGCAACCATTAATTCCTTCAATTTATACACTAAATCTTTAATTTAGAATCCTTGCCACAGGGTTTATGATGTTTACAGAAAAAGATTCATAGTTGTCCACAGGGACTCAAATATCCTTCCTTCTAAATTTTATCAAGAATATAATTCACAAAAAATGCAGAACCTTTTCCTGTTTGATGGTATTTTTCTCCTACTCTGTCTCTAGACAATTCTGCTTCAATTATGCATTCTACTTCTATTCACTATCTCTACGTTGTCTGCTGCCTCAATTCCTTATCTTCCTTGCTTCCTCTCTACTACTTCTACTATCTCTCTGTTACTATCTCTGCTTCTTGTCTAATGTTGCTCCTTGCTTCTCTCTTTGCCTTGTTGTTGTTCAGATGCTCCTTCGTGCCACTTCCTTTTCCATCAATGACAACATTTCCCACAATCTCCCCCTTTGGCATTGATGGCAATACTCTTCCTCTGATTGTCTTATAGACGCCCTTCATGGCTTTTCCTCCCCCTTTGACATCAATGGCAAAGAGTTCATCAAGATCCTTTGAACCGACAATACCATGCTCCCCCTGAGATCATACTGCATCTTCAAACATAATATGACCAGCAATGCATCTTTTTCATATGACCAATGCTCCCCCTTAGCCTGTGCAATCAGAGATTCCTAACAGCACCTCACACCCAATTTAATCTTCTGTATTTAAGTAGACCTGATCCTCTGCATGACAGAGACTACTCCCAGTTTCTGTTGAGATATTCGAACGCTTCCCTGGGTAGAGGTTTGGTAAATATATCAGCAACTTGTTCTTTGGAGGGAACATATTCCAATTTCACCTTTTGTTCAAGCACTTTTTCACGTAAGAAGTGATATTTGATGGGAATGTGCTTGGTCTTGGAATGCATAACAGGATTCTTTGAGATACTGATGGCACTTGTATTGTCACACATAATGGAGATAGGAGGTGAACATTTGATTTGAAAGTCTTGTAAGGTTTGCATCATCTAGAGAAGTTGAGTGCAACATGATGCGGCAGCCACATATTCTGCTTCTGCTGTAGATAAGGCAATAGAGCTTTGCTTCTTGCTAAACCAAGATACTAACCGGGGCCCCATATAGAATGCACCACCACTGGTGCTTTTCCTATCATCAACACTTCCAGCCCAATCTGCATCAGTGTATGCATGAAGAGTAAGATCAACATTCTTTGGATACCATAGTCCAAAGTCTTGAGTTCCTTGTATATATTTTAATATTCTTTTCACAGCCTGAAGGTGAGACTCTTTTGGATTAGCTTGGAATCGTCCAACAATCCCAACTGCATGCATGATGTCTGGTCTTGTCCCAGTGAGATAAAGTATACTTCCTATCATAGATCTATATTCTGGTTGATTCACCGTCGGGGAATTAGAACTGAGATTACATCCGGTTATCATTGGTGTACTTACAAGTTTGCAATCTTCCATGCCATACTTCTTCAGGATTTGCTTGAGGTATTTTGCTTGTGATAAGAATATGCCATTTGTTGCTTGTTGCACTTCCAAGCCAAGAAAGAATGTTAGTTCCCCAAGTAAAGACATTTCAAATTCTTGTTGCATATCAGAAGCAAATTTCTAACTCATAAACTCTTCATTACTTCCAAAAATGATATCATCAACATATACAACCACAATCAATAGTTTTTCATTTTCATTTTTTGTGTATAAGTTGCTATCAGCAGACCCTTTTGAAAATCCTTGTTGATGAAGATATTTGTCAAGACGATAGTACCATGCCCTTGGAGCTTGTTTGAGACCATATAGAGCCTTTTTAAGTCTACAAAAAAGTTTTTCATCATTTCCCAAAATGAATCCTTCTGGTTGTTCTATATAAACTTCTTCTTCTAGATCACCATTGAGAAAAGCATATTTAACATCCATTTGATAAACTTTGATTTGTTGGAAGCTTGAAAAAGCAAGAAACATTCTTATGGCTTCAAGTCTGGCTACAGGAGCAAAATTTTCTTCAAAGTATATACCTTCTTGTTGAGCATACCCTTTGCAAACAAGTCTAGCTTTATTTCTTATAACATCCCCATTCTCATTTAACTTGTTTTTGAATATCCATTTAGTTCCAATGACATTTTTGTCATGAGGTCTTTGTACTAATTCCCAAGTGTGATTCTTTTCAATTTGATCAAGCTCTTCATTCATGGCTTGAATCCAACATTCATCTTTGCTAGCTTGACTGACATTGTGTGGTTCAATAGTGGACAGAAATGCCAGATTGCTAGAAGATCCCACAAGAGTCCTTCTTGTTTGTACACTTGATCCCTTTTCTCCCAAAATTTGAGATTCTGGATGATTCTTTTGAACATATCTGGATGGAGCCTTTTCAAACAAATCATCTTCGGGTTCTTCATTGGGTTCACTGTTTGTATCATTACTATTTGATGTAGAAGGATATATGTCATCATCATCGTCTTCAATTGTTGTTTGTTTTTCTTCTTTTGGAGCTGCTGGAGACTCATCAATAACAACATCTATACATTCAACAATCTTCCGAAGTCTTTTATTGTAACATTTATATGCCCTACTCCTAGAGGAGTAACCAAGAAATATTCCTTCATCTGCTCTGAGTTCAAACTTGCCAAGTTTTTCATCATTATTTTTTATAAAACATTTGCTTCCAAAAATTCTAAAATGCTTTACAGTGGGAAAATTACCATACCAGAGTTCATATGGAGTTTTATCACTATTTACACGAACATGTGCCTTGTTAACAATATTTACTGCTGTATGTGCTACTTCTCCCCAAAACGTGTCAGGTGTTCCAGAATCATCAAGCATGGCTCTAGCCATTTGTTGAACTGTTTTGTTCATTCTCTCTGCTACGCCATTCTGTTGTGGAGTGCCAACTACATAAAACTGTCTTTTTATGCCATGTTGTTCACAGAATTCAAGGAATTCATTAGATGTATATTCTCCTCCTCAATCAGATCTAAGACACTTGATTTTTAGATCTAATTCATTTTCAACCAGTGCTTTGAAGATCTGAAATTTCTCAAATGCTTCATCTTTGTGTTTAATCAACCCAATCCAACACATTCTAGAGAAATCATCAATTAATAAGATGTAGTATTCCTCACCACGTGGTGACTTTTTCCTCATAGGTCCACATATGTCAGTATGAATGAGTTCAAGAGGCTTACTTGATGATCCTTCCTTGGCATTAAATTGTACTCTGGTTTGCTTACCGAATTGGCAAGATTTGCATATGATATTTTTAGGTAGAGAAATATTGGGAAGATCACGAACAGCTTTAAGTCTGCTTGATTTGTTGATTTGAGAGAAGCTCAGATGCCCCAACCTTCTATGCCATAGCCAATTTTCTAAAGATTTACTCAAGTAACATTGTTCTTTGCAGTTCTTCAATACATACAGGTTGCTTGGAGTTATTTTTCCTTTTATAATTGCTTTACCTGTATCAAGATCACGTACCACACATTCTTTTGAACTAAATACAACTTTAGTTCCTTGATCACACATTTGACTTACACTTAACAGGTTATGCTTTAATCCATCCACATACATAACTTCATTAGCTTTCACCTTTTCTTTTAGAAAGACAGGCCCTTTTCCCTTAATGACCGCAGGAGTATCATTTCCAAATGTAACATTATTTTCTTTTTCTAAAGCACTATATGCTAGAAGTTTGTTTTTGTCACCTGTCATATGTCTTGAGAATCCACTATCAATATACCATTGGTTTTCTTCATCTTCTGCAAATAACGCTATGCCACAATTTTCAACCTGTAATTCCTTCTTTTTCCATACTTTGGAGCTTGAAGGAACATGTTCTTTTGGCTGAACTTTGCTCCTGCATTCTGATTCTTCATGGCCAAAGTTATTGCAATAAGCACATTCAACTTCATTTTGAAGAGGAGAAAAATTGTTATAAGTCTTCTTCTTTGTTTCAATATCAATCCTTTTCTTTCTTGCTTCTCTTTTCATGATGGTTTTATATGCAACACATTGAACAGCTTTATGACCAAAATTGTGACATGAGAAACATTGTCCATTGAAGAAGAAATTTCTGCGATCATAAAATATTCTACTTTAATTTACCTGTTGATTGGTGTTTCTTTGAAAGACATTCCTGTTAGTGTTCTTTGAATTGAGATGATCATGCTTTATCTGTAAAGATTATTTATTCCCTTGCTGAGTGGCAGCATGTTGTAAACCAGTTGTAACTGCTTTTAGATAATTTGGTGCTGAAGCCTGAGAAGATTCTCCGATATATCCAAGACCTGTCTTTATAAGAGGAGAACATTATACCTTGATAATCTCATCTAAGGTTTCAGATCCTTTAGCAAATCTAAGATTCAGAGTCTTTACTTTCTCAAGTTCTTTTCTTAGACTTACTACTTCACACTCTAATTTCTCATTGTGTTTCTCTTTTTCTTCAAGCTGATTTTTCAGAGTTTCTATGGTTATTTTACTCTCTTCTAAGCAAATTTTGAGTTTATTGTTTTCATCAAGAAAATCACTGTCTTCTAGAGCATCCACAAAAGTATCATTTTCTTCTCTAGATTCTTTTTCAAATGCCATGAGAAGTCTAAGATCTTGTTCGCATTCTTCCTCACTATCAGATAACCCATCACTGTCTTCATGAGTATAGTAACTCTTTCTAGTACTAAAACGATTCTTATTCCTTCTTGCTACTTCCTTCCCATTTTTATGTGTTTCTTTATAAGGACACTTAGCAGCATAATGACCAACTCTTCCACAATCAAAACATTTGAAAGGAATCTTACCTCTGAACCATCCTGTGCCAAGTTAAAGTTTCTTTACAAAGTTTATCTCATCTTCTTCTGAGATATATCCTGATCCTTCTGGTTTTTGTACTTCCTTCCCTTTTGTAGAAGTTCTAAAGACTGCATCTTTGACTTCAAATGGTCCTCCTCGTCTCATTTCATATGCAGTTAGTATGCCATGAAGTTGCACCACAGTAAGATTTTGAAGATCCTGCTTTTCTTCAAGAGCAGAAACTTTTGACTCAAATTTTGTCGTTAGTGATCTTAAGACTTTCTCAACCAAAGTAGATTCGATTATTGTTTCTCCCAGATTTCTCATACGATTTACAATATCATCAATACGTAAAAATAAATTGGCAATGCTCTCCTCATTATCCATTTTTAGATTCTCATATTGAATTCTGAGAGTTTAGAGTTTAGCACTTTTTACCTTTGCATCACCTTCATAACTTAGAATTATTTTGTCCCATATTGCCTTTGTTGTATTCAGCTGCATGACTTTGACAAATTCTGATTCAGTTAGACTTCCCAATAGAGCATTGACCGCCTTTTCATTTGTTTCATAATTCTTTCTTTCTGTCGGATCTGTTGGTACTGCAGCTGGATTTTGATATCCTCCTTCAACAATTTCCCATACCTCTACTCCCAGAGACTGAAGATAGGATCTCATCCTTGTTTTCCAGAAGATTAAATTGTTTCCGTTAAAGAGCGGAGGCCTGATAGATGTTGTTCCATCTTGATTTCTCATCTTGCTTGATCTTCCTTCTAGCAGCTAAGCTTTTTCAGAAGGACCTGCTCTGAAACCAATTGTTGAGAAAAATACTGAGAGGGGGGGTGAATCAGTATTTAGAGCTGACTGACAATTTTTTATTTTTTTTTCTCGTAAAAAACCATATGTTACATTACTGCATCCAACTTGTATGTCCAGAGATCTTATTATGTCTTTACTTAGATCATTGCATCATTTTTTCATCAGATAAGCAGTAAGCATGAACAGAAATAATAGAAAAAACCATCAAACATACGCAACACATATGAACACTAGGATTTAAGGTGGAAACCCAATTCGGGAGAAAACCACCGCTGCTGTTATCTCAGTCTTCAATATTTATTATAAAGAAAATTTCTTACAATTTCATGCTGGCGCAGACTTATACCAGCACGCAGGCACCCACCTGCAGAAGGCTACAACCTTCTCTCATTTACCAGCCTTTCCTGGAAGGGAGCTACAACCCCCTGTTCTCATTTACCAGCTACCACTGGAAGGGAGCTACAACCCCCTCACTGAAGGCTTCAACCCTCAGCACCACTACGGACCACGTTTCATAAATTTTCACATTGGATCCACCAGTTTCCACACGACATACCTTGCATGCCACCAGATTTATTCATTCAGTACACTCACACCTGTTCTTTATGATTTCGTCCTTCGTTCAAACCAGAGATTCATTATCGTCAGATCATTATATCCATGGATGCATCGTAGATTAAAATTTATCAGTTAAGAACAGAGTTCGCCCATGCAGATATTCCTTAGAAAATTTATTCATTCACAACCCTTACGCATGCACACTTCGTACTATGATTCTCATCACCTTATATAGTTTTTGCCTTTATTAAAAACATGGGTCAAAACCATTCAATTACTAATGGTATTCCTAGACGGGGTCTCCATAACTCTCACTGTTCTATTGAACTTGGTAATTAAATAATTAATTTAATACTTTTGAACTTAACTTTAGGATTAAGGTTAACCCTTCGCATTTTAATGCTTTCAAACAATATGATAAACCTTTGACCCCGGGCCCACAAATATAGTCAATAGCCAATCCAATATGCGCACGGTCCCATAAGTAAATTTCGCGCAAGTCCAGCGTCCGATCACCGTTAGATTAGCAAGCTTCCAGATCAACGGCGTATATGCATATCGCTCGACCTCTGATGCCAAACGTTAACGTGTGATGGCCCGTCGTACCTTGGTTAGCCTCCGCGCAGCTTTATCAAATGACCATCGTCCGATGGCTTCCCTCCATATCAACGGCGCACAACAATATCGCTGGGCGTCCTGGGTCGAACTATAACGCGCGATGGCGCACAGTGATAAGCGGTTTTCCGTGGGTCTCCTTGCCACATGTCGAATGATTTATGTAATTGCTCCCAACTCCTCAAATACCGCTCACTCTGCATAGGTGGTGCGATGAAAACCATAAACCGCCTTCACTGTTTACTTGGTCATGGTTCCGCTCTTCCACGCAGGGTTCTGTCGCCTTTTCAATGTATTATTATAATTAAGTTGTGCTTTAATGTTTTGCCTTTTATTACAGTTCCATTGCTAAGTTTAGAGTTCTATCCTGTCGTAGTTCCGCTTCTTAACTGCACATTCAAGTTCTTGATTCCGCAAGCTGATTACTGTACTATGGTCCATCGCAATTATAATCTTTGCTACATTCATCATATCTCTGCAACCATTAATTCCTTCAATTTATACACTAAATCTTTAATTTCGAATCCTTGCCACAGGGTTTATGATGTTTACGGAAAAAGATTCATAGTTGTCCACGGGGACTCAACTATCCTTCCTTCTGAATTATATCAAGAATATAATTCACAGTAAATGCAAAACCTTTTCCTGTTTGATGGTATTTTTCTCCTACTCTGTCTCTGGACAATTCTGCTTCAATTATGCATTCTACTTATATTCACTGTCTCTACGTTGTCTGCTGCCTCAATTCCTTATCTGCCTTGCTTCCTCTCTGCTGCTTTTGCTATCTCTCTGTTACTATCTCTGCTTCTTGTCTAATGCTGCTCCTTGCTTCTCTCTTTGCCTTGTTGTTGTTCAGATCCTCCTTCGTGCCACTTCCTTTGCCATCAATGACAACATTTCCAACACTCCTGAATTAGGTTTCCACCTTAAATATTGGTGTTCATGTGTGTGATGATTTATATTGTTGTTACTGCACATATTTACTGATTCTCTAACAAATTCATGACTGGTAAACTGATTTAAAGACGGTTCCTGAAAATATTTCTAAATTGTAAAATTATATTAGTATACGCTAGTTTCTTTCAGTATATGCATGTGTATACGCAAGTTGGGTTACTCAAAGTCGCGTATGGAATTCTGTAGAGAAAAAGTTAAAATATGTTCACTAAGCTCTAAATATTGATTCACCCCCCCCCCCCCCCCCTCTCTCAGTATTTTTTCCAACAATTGGTATCAGAGCAGGTCCTTCTGAAGAAGCTGCCGCTAGAAGGAAGATCAGCCAAGATGAGAAATCAAGATGGGATAGCATCTATCAGGCCTCCTCTCTTCAATGGAAACAATTTAATATTCTGGAAGACAAGGACAAGATCCTATCTTTAGTCTCTTGGAGTAGATGTATGGGCTATAGTTGAAGGAGGTTATCAATATCCAGCCTCAGTTCCAATAGATGCAACGGCAAGAAAGAACTATGAAACTAATGCAAAGGCGGTCAATGCATTATTGGGGAGTCTGACTGAATCAGAATTTGTCAAAGTCATGCAGTTGAATACAGCAAAGGAGATCTGGGACAAAATCATTCTAAGCTATGAAGGTGATATAAAGGTAAAAAGTGCTAAACTCCAAACTCTCAAAATTCAATATGAAAATCTCAAGATGCATAATGAGGAGAGCATTGCCAGTTTCGTTTTACGTCTGGATGATATTGTAAATCGTATGATAAATTTGCGTGAAACCATAACTGACACTACTCTGGTAGAAAAGGTTTTAAGATCTCTAACTTCCAAATTTGAGTCAAAAGTGTCTGTTATTGAAGAGAACCAGGATCTAAAAACTCTTACTATTGTTCAAATTCATGGTATTCTAACTACTTGTGAAATGAGAAAAGGAGGTCCATCTGAAGTCAAAGAAGTTTTCTTTAGAGCTGATACAAAAGGAAAATAAGTACACGAAACAGAAGGATCAGGGTATATTTCAGAAGAAGATGAGGTAAATTTTGTAAAGAAGCTACAACTTGGCACTGGAAGGTTCAGAGGTAAGCTTCCTTTTAAATGTTTTGCTTGTGGAAGAGTTGGTCATTATGCTGCAAAATGTTCTCATAAGGAAAGGAAGTAGCAAAAGGAAATAAGAATCGGTTTATCAATAGAAAAATTTATTATACTCATGAAGATAGTGATGGGTGATAGTGAGGAAGGAAAATCTGATCAAGATGTTAGACTTCTCATGGCATTTGAAAAATATTCTAGTGAGGCTAAGGATACCTTTATGGATGCCCTAGAAGATAATGATTTTCTTGAAGAAATCAATCAACTCAAAATATGTTTGGAAGAAAACAAAATATCCATAGAAACTCTAAAGAATCAGCTTGTAGAAAAGGATAAACGCAATGAGAAATTAGAATGTGAAATAGTAAGTCTAAGAAAAGAAATTGAGAAAGTGAAAAATTTGAATCTTAGATTTGCTAAAGGATCTGAAACCTTAGATGAAATTATCAAGGTACAACGTTCTCCTCTTTTAAAGACAGGTCTTGGATATGTCATAGAATCCTCTCAGTCTTCAGCACCAAACTATCTAAATGCAACTACAGCCAGCCTACAACATTCTGTCACTCAGCAAGGGAACAAAGAAAATTTACAGGTAAATCATGACCACCTTAATACAAAGAACAATAATAGAAATATATTTCAGAGAAATACCAATCAACAGGTAAACACAAATATAAGGCTCCATGATCGCAGAAATTTCTTCTTTAATGGACAATGTTTCTCATGTCATAATTTTGGTCATAAAGTTGTTCAATGTGTTGCATACAAAACCATCATGACCATAGAAGCAAGAAAGCAAAGAAAATGAGACCGGAATAAAGAAGAATACGTATAACAACTTTTCTCCTCTTCAAAATGAAATTGAATGTGCTTATTGCAATAACTTTGTTCATGAAGAATCTGAATGCATGAGAAAACTTCAGTCAAAAGAGAATATACCTTCAAGTTCCAAGGTATGGAGAAAGAAGGAATTACAGGTTGAGAACTGTGGCATAGCTTTATTTGCAGAAGGAGAAGAAAATCAATAGTACATTGATAGCAGATGCTCAAAACACATGACGGGTGATAGAAATAAACTTCTTGCATACAATGCTCTAGAAAGAGAAAATAATGTTACTTTTGGAAATGATACTCCTTCTATCATTAAGGGAAAAGGTTCTGTTTTTCTAAAGGAAAAAGTGAAAGCTAACAATGTTATGTATGTGGATGGATTAAAACATAACTTGTTAAGTGTAAGTCAAATGTGTGATCAAGGAACTGAAGTTGTCTTTAGCTCAAAAGAATGTGTGGTACGTGAACTTGACACCGGAAAAACAATAATAAAAGGAACTAGAACACCAAGCAATTTGTATGTATTGAAAAGTTGTAAAGAACAATGTTACTTAGGTAAATATTTAGAAAATTGGCTATGTCACAGAAGATTGGGACATTTGAGCTTCTCTCAAATCAGAAAATCTAGCAGACTCAAAGTTGTTCATGATCTTCCCAACATTACTCTGCCTGAAAGTACCATATGCAAATCTTTCCAATTCGGTAAGAAAACCAAAGTGCAATTCAATGCCAAATAAGGATCAGCAAGTAAGCCTCTTGAACTCATTCATACCGACCTATGAGGAAAAATTCACCCCGTGGAGAACAATACTATATTCTATTTATTGATGATTTCTCTAGAATGTGTTGGGTTGGGTTGCTAAAACACAAAGATGAAGCATTTGAAAATTTTCAGATCTTCAAAGCCCTGGTTGAGAATGAATTAGATCCAAAAATCAAATGTCTTAGATCTGACCGAGGAGGTGAATATATATCAGATCAATTCTTTGATTTCTGTGAAAAACACGGCATAAAAAGACAGTTTTCTATAGCTGGTACCCCACAACAAAATGGCGTAGCAAAAAGAATGAATAGAATAGTTCAAAAAATGGCTCGAGCTATGCTTGATGATTCTGGAACACCTGACACATTTTGGGGAGAAGCAGCACATACCACTGTAAATATTCTTAACAAGGCACATGTTCATGTGAACAGTGATAAAACTCCATATGAGCTCTGGTATGGTAATCTTCCCACTGTAAAGCATTTTAGAGTTTTTGGAAGCAATTTTTTTATCAAGAACAATGATGAAAAACTTGGCAAGTTTGAACCTAGAGCAGACGAAGGAATATTTCTTGGTTACTCTTCTAGAAGTAAAGCATATAAATGTTACCATAAAAGACTTCGGAAGATTTTTGAATGCATTGATGTTGTAATTGATGAGCCTCTCTCAGCTCCAAAAGGGGAAATGCAAACAACAAATGAAGATGATGGTAATGTATATCTTCCTACATCAAATAGTAATAATATAGAAGGTGAACCCAATGAAGCACCAGAAGAAGATCTATCTGAAAAGGCTCCTTCCAGGTATGTTCAAAAGAATCATCTAGAATCTCAAATTTTGGGAGAAAAGGGATCAGGTGTCCAAACAAGAAGAACTCTTGTAGGATCTCCTAGCTATTTGGAATTTCTATCCACTATTGAACCACAGAATGTCAATCAAGCTAGCAAAGATGAATGTTGGATTCAAGCCATGAATGAATAACTTGATCAGATTGAAAAGAATCATACTTGGGAATTAGTTCCAAGACCTCATCATAAAAAATTTCTTGGAACAAAATGGATATTCAAAAACAAGTTAAATGAGAATGGAGATGTTATTAGAAACAAAGCTAGACTTGTTTGTAAAGGGTATGCTCAACAAGAAGGTATAGACTTTGAAGAAACATTTTCTCCTGTAGCTAGACTTGAAGCCATAAGAATGTTTCTTGCCCTTTCAAGCTTTCAACAATTCAAAGTTTATCAAATGGATGTTAAATCTGCTTTCCTCAATGGTTATCTAGAAGAAGAAGTTTGTATAGAACAACCAAAAGGATTCATTTTGGGCAATGATGAAAAAATTGTTTGTAAACTTAAAAAGGCTTTATATGGTCTCAAACAAGCTCCAAGTGCATGGTACTATCATCTTGACAAATATCTTCATCAACAAGGATTTTCAAAGGGATTTGCTGATAGCAACTTATACACAAAAACTAAAAATGATAAACTATTGATTGTAGTAGTATATGTTGATGACATCATTTTTGGAAGTAATGAAGAGTCCATGAGTCAGAAATTTGCTTATGTTATGCAGCAAGAATTTGAAATGTCTTTACTTGGGGAACTAACATTTTTCTTTGCCTTACAAGTGCAACAAGCAACAAATGGCATATTTTAATCTCAAGCAAAATATCTTAAGCAAATTCTGAAGAAGTATGGGATGGAAGACTACAAACCTGTAAGTACACCAATGGTAACTGGGTGTAACCTCAGTTCTCATGATGATTCTCCCACGGTGAATCAACCAGAATACAGATCCATGATTGGAATTCTACTTTATCTCACTAGGATAAGACCAGACATTATGCATGCAGTTGGGATTGTTGGACGATTCCAAGCTAATCCAAAAGAGTCTCACCTTCAGGCTGTAAAAAGAATATTCAAATATCTACAAGGGACTCAAGACTTTGGTCTATGGTATCCAAATAATGTTGATCTCACTCTTCATGCTTACACAGATGCATATTGGGCTGGAAATGTTGATGATCGAAAGAGCACTAGTGGTGGTGCATTATATATGGGGCCCCGATTAGTATCTTGGTTTAGCAAGAAAAAAATTTCTATTGCCTTATCTACAGCAGAAGCAGAATATGTGGTTGCCACATCATGTTTCACACAACTACTTTGGATGATGCAGACTTTACAAAACATTCAAATCAAATGTTCACCTCCCATATCCATTTTGTGTGATAATACAAGTGCCATTAGCATCTCAAAGAATCCTATTATGCATTCCAAGACCAAGCACATTCCTATCAAGTATCACTTCCTACGTGAACAAGTGCTTGAAAAAAAGGTTAAGTTAGAGTATGTTCCTTCCAAAGAACAAGTTGCTGATATATTTACTAAACCTCTTCCCAGGGAAGCATTCGAATATCTTCGACAAAAGCTGGGAGTTGTCTCTGCCTCTCAGATTAGATCTGCTTGATTTCAGAAGATTAAATTCGGTACGTGGGTTTCATAAAGACAAATCGCGTATATACGCGAGTTTCTATGCAAAAAACCGCGTATGGGTTTTGCTGACAGAAATTCTCTGGGTCAGCGTTTTAGAACAATTGTGGTGTTGTCGGGATGCACAAGCTAAGGGGGAGCACTTGTCTTGTGGAAAAGCATGCATTTTTGGCATTCTGATTGGTTGTTGTGTTATGATCTCATGTTTGAGATTCTTTGGTTTTGGTTATAAAAAGTCATATCTGTAATTTGTTGAAAAGGTCATGTTGAGACCAATGATGTAAAAATGTTATATTCAGTCATGTAAGGACTTGTTCAGATTTTTAAACCCACTTGGTTGGGTAGTTGAGTCAAATTTGTAAACCCACTTGGTTGGGAAATTAAGTGAAATATGTAATTCCACTTGGTTGGATCATTGATGTATGTATGAGTCCTTGGTGATAGGAAAGGTCATACTAGGTTCAGTTATAGAGTCATGTACTTCATTGAAAAATATGTTTGAAGATTCAGCATGAACTCAGGGGGAACATGGTAATTTCAGTGCACATCAGATCTACAGAGCTCTTCTTTCTACAAGGGAAATGAAACCTTGTTTTGGTATTGATCTGCCCTTTGCCCTTGATGTCAAAGGGGGAGAGCATCTTCGTGTTTGAATAATGGTTATGATTAACATACATATCTGTTGTGGTGATCAAACACCATCATGGTTGCCATCAAGTCCAAAGGGGGAGGTTGTTGGAAATATGATACAATATGTTGTCCTTGATGGAAACCTCCTTGATGATGTTGTACTTGATGGAAACCTCTTGATGAGTTTCCATTTTGATAGCTGCAACCTATTTGTTAAAGATGTAAACATGATGATTCTACAGGTCGGTTCAGATGTGACAAAGAAAGGAATTGCAATAAGTGCCAGAGAAATGATAAATATAAGATGTCACAATGTATACGCAGGTTTGATGAAAGCAACTCACGTATGGATGCAATGTATACGCTAATTTTATGAAGGCAACCCGCGTATACATTCAAGATAAGTATATACGTATTTTTTATGACGAGAAGTTGGGTATACACACGGATAAGAACGATCCAAGTCGTGTATGCCTTTTACGCTCTAAAATTATGATACCAAGGGGCATTACCATGGTATTAGCCCACAGTATTGAGCGTTGTATTGTCTATTTGATTTCGTCCAAGAATATCATCAGCAGTTGTGTGGTTTTGACTCATGGTATTGGTAAAAGCTAAATCTATATAAGGAGAAGAAGATCATAGTGCAAGTTGTGAAAGAGCAAGGGTTGTTAATGAAGAATTTTCTCTGAGGTATATTTGCATGGGATGAACTCTGTTTTAATTGATAGATCTCAATATATGATGCACCCATGGATACAATGATGGTTCATGATCTCTAGATCTGAAATGACTATTCTCTTATGTGATCCATTGAAGAGATGATTAGATCTATGACTTGGCGCAAGTTTGTTGAAGTCAAATGAAGGAATTTGGGTAAGTTCTATGGATCTGGTTCATTCTGCAAATTTTACATTTACAAATCTATATGCTAGTTCGTCTCAGTAAAAGCGTGTATGGAAGTTTAGGGTTTTCTAAAGCTTATTGTAGATGTTTTTATGTGATTCTTGCTATTTGTCTATTGTCTGTCAATGAAGTCTTCTTGAAGATCTGGGTTGTTTGAATACTATATATGCTGGTAAGTTGATTATGTACAAATCTAATCAATGAGAGAATAAACACATTTTATGGTGACTAACTAATGAAGGGTTATGCATTTCTAAAGATATCTGACTGAAAGCCTCAGATCTGGATCTGAGACTAATTACATTCTGAAAAAACAGTATTCACAAAGCTATACGCAGGTTGGTATGAAGGAAAGCGCGTATATACGCTGGTTCTGTGAAGCGAAGCAGTGTATGCATTTTAATTTGATGATGGTTCAAGGTTGAGTTTGAATTTGCATATTTATTCTGAAGTTTGGGTTATTTCGGATGATATGATTACAGTGGTCTCACTGTTCTGATTGATGTATTGGGTAAAACTTATGGTTATTGATGTTTATGAAGAGTTGTGTTGATGTTGTTTGATCCAGTATGAAAATTGATGAAATGTGGTCTACAATGGTTCTGAGGGTTGGAGCCTTCAGTACAGAAGTAGAAGCTTCCTACCAGTAGAAGCTAGTGTTATGTTCAGGGGGTTGAAGCTCCCTTCCAGGAGTGGCTTGTAAATGAGAAGAAAGGGGGTTGTAGCTCCCTTCCAGTAGCAGCTGGAAAACAAGAGAAGGTAGTAGCCTTCTCCAGGTAGATGTCTGCGTACTGATATGAGTCTGCATCAGTACTATATTGTAAACAGTTTTTTGATATAATAAATATTGAAGACAGAGACGACAGCAGCGGTGGCTTTCTCCCGAATTGGGTTTCCACCTTAAATATTAGTGTTCATGTGTGTGATGATTTATACTGCTGTTACTGCACATATTTACTGATTCTCTAACAAATGCATGACTATAAAACTGATTTAAAGACTATTCCTGAAAAACTTTCTAAACTGTAAAATTATATTAGTATACGCTAGTTTCTTTCAGTATATGCACGTGTATACGCAAGTTGGGTTACTCAAAGTCGCATATGGAATTATGTAAAGAAAAAGTTAAAATCTGTTCAGTAAGCCCTAAATACTGATTCACCCCTCCCCCCCTCTCAGTATTTTTTCCAACAAATGTGGCATTTTCAAAGAACACCAACTTCAATAAATGCAATGAATGTATTGTGTTGAAAGCACAATTGGAAGTCAGCGACTACCAAAGAGATGGAAGAAAAGGCACAAGGTAGGTTGAATAAACATAACAAGATTTTTATGTGTGGAAGATATTGCTACTATGCCCATATAATTATGTCAGAGCGGTTTCCAAAGGATTATTTGAGCATTATCCATGATAAAAATGGATAAAACAAAGACTTCAATCCCAAGGCTACGTGTCAAAACAAAATCTATTGTAGGAACAAATTTAGGTTTTTCATTGACAGGTATGCTGACACATGGGCATAACATAAGAGGTTTTGGTCATTTCTCCCTACCATTTGTACATATGGGATCACAATTTACTATTGCATCCCTTGCAAAGTGCTTAAGGGACCTTGAAGACCCACAAATTGATATGTATGGTGATCTACTTTATGAGAATGGAAATTCAAGAAACCCACTTAAAAATTCATTACTTGACACCTCTATTTACTCAAAATTTCAAGTTTACAAGGATGATTTTATATCTCATGGAAGATCAAAGAGTCAAAATGTTGATTTTAAAGCTCTTTCACCACATTTGTTGTTACAGTTGGACAATGCAGCAAGTGATAATAAGAATCACTATCTTTTCATTTTTTATCACTTTTAACTGCACTTAGTGTCTTCATCACTATTGAGGTTGGATTCTTGCCTATGGGGCACACCCATGAAGACATACATGGAACCTATGGAATAATGTCTTCCAACCTAAAAATTAAAGATATATATTCTTTACCTAAAATGATGGATACATATCGCAAAATTGAAGAAAAACAAGTGTTTCCACCTACACTTATTGACAAGGTCTATGACTTCAAAATTTTCCTTAATGGATACATCAAGGAGGTAAAAAATGCACTAGTTGGACATCTTAATGTTCAATACTTCCAATTTCTTGTAATCAATGATTTTCCAGTACTAAGGTACAAATAATCCGTTAGAGATATTGAGTGGTCATAACCAATTGTGTTATGGAATATATATGATGAAGGTCGACCTATAATTCCCATAGGGAACCCATCTTTATTAGCTTCCAAAAATAATGATGCCTATTTCAAAGAACTAAAGGAAGGGATAACATCATACATAAAAATGTGGAAAGACACTATCGGGAATGAGGATTCACCAATTGTTATAGAGAAATGGAAAAATAAAGTAGTGTATTGGGAAAGATTTATTGATACATTAGAGGGAATCTATAATGACCATAGAATAGTGGATGTAAGTGATTCATCTTTTGAGGATTTCTAGCCCAAGACAAGGCACGTTGTTAATGTAGATCATAATGCACTCCATGTAATCTCAAGTATTACGGATGAAGATTTTGATAATGCAATAGATGAACCAGTATAATTTTGACCCAGATGCAACAACCCAAAGCCAACATTCAATCCAAAGATTGATGTTCAGAAAGGAAAGATGTTGTTAGTTAGATCATGAAATGAGGATGCAGGAGAGATGATTTGGATGGAAAAATCCATCTCAGATATCTTTAGGGATAATGAAAGTGAGAATCTTCATGTAAAGGTTGATTGGTGGAAGCCTATTTCATGGAAATACAATGGAAACTTTTTAGAGCAATATTGGATACGAAATTTTGATGACACAGAACTTGGCTCTAGTCCAATTAATACCATAGTTTAGGCATGGTTGTCAAAGAAAGAATATTGCAAGAATACCAAGATAAATAAAGATGGTGTAGAAATTGTTCTTGACCTACTTGAGCGAATATCTTAAGATTAGGTTTATATGGTTCATGAATGTAATTTTTTTTTTAAGATATTTTAATATACATTCACACACACTTTTCAATATTTGTTGTATATCAAATATTATCTTCATATTATTTTTTTAGGAGTTTTATATTATTTAGTATTTCAATGTAATAATGTAGTGATACAAATGACATGAGAGTACCATAAAATATTAAGTTTTCAAAGTTTTGTTTGACCAACATGACTTCTCACCATATCAATATGCATAATCAAATTCAATAATGCACTTAAAAACAACATCTTCTAAACTTGGTCTATTAAAACAATAATGGAGTAGCTAATTAGTATTATATTTAATATAAACCATTTAAACACTTAATGAAAAGATGTTAGACATTTGTAATAATGTTTGAAGTGAGTTTTCCTTAATTTCCTTATTATAATTGATATAAATCAAATTTGTTGTTTTGTTGCACTCTAAATTATAAAAAAAGAAAAAATGATTTTGATCATTGAGCAACACAACTATACTTATAAAATATTTCCATTTATAGACTTTGAAGTGGTGCCAACATTGTACTTGTATAATAAATTTGTACTCAACATAGGAAAGTAGTTAGTGTCAATTTAAAATTGTCAATAATAGTAACAAACACAATATTCATATATTGTTAAATAACTTTATAGGTAAGAATATTTTTACAAAATATATTATTCACGAGACAAATTTAATACATAAATATAAATATCAATGATAATAGAAATAATGTAAGGAATCTAAGTTTTAGATGAATGTCAATATGTTCTTTTCAATATAACATCCTTAAATGCTCCATGAATAAAAACTAAACATTTGTAATAAACAGCTTAGTCAATTTTCTCTCTTTCCTCTTGTATTTGAAAATAATCAAATTGTATTACTTTATTACTATTCTAATTCATGATTGATTTTGATAATTAAAATGATTAGTAATTGAGTCGAGAGAAGATGCTCATTCTACAGCCTAGTACGAGGGGATGTGTAAGTTCGACTACAATTTTTTTTTTGAAGGATCTATTAATATACATTCAGACACACTTTTCAATATTTGTTGTATATCAAATATTTTTTTCATATTTTGTTTGGAGTTTTATATTATTTAGTAATTCAATGTAATCATGTGGTGATACAAATGACATAACTGTGCCATACAATATTTAAGTTTTCAAAGCTTTGTTTGACCAACATGACTTCTCACCATATCAAATATGCATAATCAAATTCAATAATGCACTTAAAAACAACATCTTCTAAACTTGGTCTATAAAAACAATAGTTTTTAACTTAGTTTTTAACACAAAAGTACAAATAATAGATAATAAATAACTTATACTACAGTTACTCTCATTCAACATTTAATCCCTCTAGGCTCATGTTAAATACATATTTAAGATGGATCCATGTTGGTATTTATTGGACACATTACTATGATAATTTGTCATTAAATAACTTTATACTTAATATATATCTTGCATATTAATCTATTATTCCTCAAGTAAGTCTCAATTAACTTAGTTTTTAACACAAAAGCACAAATAATAAGCAATAAATAAATTATACTACTACTCTCATTCAACATTTAAATTGATCGTAAGAAAATATTTTCTCATGTCAACTCTAAAACGGTTCAAACTTCCTATAATAGTATGTAATGATGACGGTGATAATGATGATTATCATCCACTACAACAGTATGTAATGATGATGGTGATAATGATTATTATCATCCACTAAGACCAAATAATATGGTATATAAGAAGCCATAAAGATATTACTCAAAATTCTTTAGAATTTTATTGTTATGCTAAAAAAGCATTAAAATAAGTGTTTCAAGATCATCATAATTTTGTTTAGTTAAAAGATCAAGAAGGTTGGTAGCGCGACAAATATTTTGAAATTTAAATCCAAACTTGAGTATAAAGTGGATGATATAAGAGGGTTTTTCATCTTCAACCATATTACTAGTGTTGCAAAGGCAATAGAATTTTAAATTGTGCCAACTTTGTCTTAGTAATAATCGCAACTTAACACATACATGATATTTACTTTATGAAATTATAATTAAATGGGTTAATAAAAGTAACATACAAAACATTCTTTTCATAAAGTTAATAATAGTAATATACAACACATTCTTTTCATAAAGTTAATAATAATAACATACACAACATTATTTTCATAAGATAACTTTACAAACTTAGCTTTAGGTACAAACCATAAAAAATCTTAAAAGAGATAATGTAAGGAATCCAAGATTAAGATGTGAAATATTTTCTTTTACAAGTTTATATAAAAAAAAATTATATACTTTACCATGATAAAATTTACCAAAAATGGTGAATATCTACATTAAAATTAGTAAACTAAGTGATTTTATAATTCCACATTTCGAAAAAACTTAATCTAGTTAAAGTTCTAAATTCTAGATCAACGGAATAATTCCAAATTTAATGAAATATGTGTTTTTAGGTTAATTACCAATGAATTTGGTCTTATTAAAAATGTGTTAAGCACTTAAATATATTGCTGTCACAAAATACTTCAGAAATTGAAATGAGGACAATGATGAAATTAGAGGCTTAGATAGCAAACCTAGAGGCCTTATGGCCTTGTAGATGGCTAAGGAAGCTTCCAATGGAGTAGAGAACCTGAAACCAACAATTTAGCTCTAAAAATGTTGCAAAACAAAATATTAGAGATAAAAAATCAAATCAATGACTGAATAATAGTTGAATGAGGGCTAGAATGACATATTAGGGTTAGGAAACCTCAACACTGGGGATGTAAATGAAAAACAAGGGCAGAAGAGAGGGAGAAGAGACCTTATAAGACCACAAAAAGGGAGAGGAGGCCCCTTAGGGCTGATGTTGGGAATGGGAAGGCCCTATAGGTCTTGCAACTAAGGGTTAATCCCCTTAGGGGTTGTGACTAAGCAAAAAAGGAATGGTTGATGGCCCTAAAGGGTGCCCAAGGTCTATAACCAGGAAAAGGAATGGATTTCAGGCCTCCTAAGGGTTGGAAAACTAGGCTAGAGGGGGTCCAAGGGCCTTAGGAGGCCATGACCAACCCTAAAAGGGATACATCCAAGCGAAATAAGGGGCCCGTGGGACCTGGGAAGCCTCTAGGCCTCATGTCTAGGCCAAAAATGGAGGACAGTTAGGCCTTAGGGACTAAAAGAAAATTGAAACTCGGAAAACACAAAACTTTGCCACCAATCCTTGCAAAATTTTGGAAGAATTCCTTTCTTGGGTTGGATGTTAAACTTGGATGAAGCTCGGGAGGCTATATCTTACCCGCAAGGGCCTAGATCAACCTTCCTTACTTGGTTGAATAGCCTGGAAAATTTTGTTGCTTCAAACCATTGAGCTATCACCTACAAAAATGAATTAAAGAATTTAAAACCCTAAATATATATAAATATATATATAATATCCCAAAAAATATAAAAACCCTAAGTGTTGTAAAAAATGGGTTAGAAATAATTCACAAATTATTTACAAATATACAATATTTACAAAATAATAATTTTTTGGAGAAACATTTTTTAATATATAGAAATGGATCAATTAACTTTGAAAAATAGATATTTTCCAAAACCCTCCTGCAAAATCAATTACTACAATGAAATATCAGAGCTCAAACATAGCCACCTATTCCCCACAATTTGTGAAATTGGAGCTGAAGTGCTAGCATACCTATAAATCTTTATATTTTCTTCTCAAAGTAAAAATATTAGGTTATATGGTGAATCAGATCACCTAAGATAACATGTATCAGTAAATTGTTCTTATCATCAGCAAATGCAATAAAAATTCTTTAACTATATTTAACGTAATAAAGGATAACATATAGCTAACACACTCCATAGATCAATAGAAGAAGAACACCATAAATTGAACCCTAAAGTCTTTATATTGCGATAAAATAGTGTTTCCACCTAAGTAGTTGCTCAATACCAATGTTCAAGAACTACATCATCCAAAGATATTCAATAGAAACTAAATGGATTCTTTATATAGAGAAACCCCTCCAAGTGGAAAATAACAGCTAGTTGGCTTGATCCTCCTCAAAATAATCTCGATCGTTGAAAATAACTTGATCATCTTTTAATCTCCACCGTCGATTTTATATTTTAAGGAAAATTTCAAATTTTTCTTAAAGTCCACTTTTAGTTAATCTAAATATTAATATTTTGGATTAATTTCCTCTGAAATTTGACCTTGACTTAACCACCAAGATCCAATGGCTCAATTTTTCATAAAATATCCATTTTTTCCTTGATGGGGGATCTCGAAAAATTCACTTTCCTTTGACCCACACATTTTTTATTATTTTCCAATTGGAGAGAAAATAATGTCTCTACAATTATTTTTTGACTCAAAATTAATTAACTTTTTGGCTTAGGATTTTATTTAATTTAGCTAGAAATTTTAATTAATTGACACTAGAGGGGATTTAATGATTGTTTCTACCCTCAAATAATAAGTTATGGTGTCTAAATACGAGGGACCATGCACCAAAATATTTGTACATCAAATTATTACAATATCAAACCTTGAAAGGGGAAAACATATTTAGCCTCATATCCTTAATAATTTACCTAATTTCGCAACACAATATGATCTAGTATAGACCAAATGTGTTTGTAATAAAATAAATTAGCCAAATGCTCTAAAATTATTCCCAAACACACTTTTATAATAGACTCAATATAACAGTAGGACTCACATAATACCTTGTAAAGGAATTCCACCCTACTTTTGGGGTTTAAGCTCAAACAAAAACTTTGTAGATTAACCGTGTTTAGAAACACGCAAAATTCAGTGAGGT